>CM076576.1:756733378-757163297 GCA_034641835.2 Pinus albicaulis | reverse complement strand
ATTGTTAGTATGAATCCTTTGTTGAAGTGTACGAAAAAGGACCACTTTAGCTACGCATAACTAATAGCCCTAACAACAAAAGTGGTTGCCAATATCTTTAGATCTGCGGTTAGTTAGACAAGAAAAGAGCTGCAAAACACCATATCTATGCATGGAAAGACATTAAGCAATAAAAACAAGGGTTTGCTCCATATACCAATAGACAAGACAAGAACAATTTTTGAAAGAATTTTTGTATTAATGGGGCACCTGGGAGGAAAACTAGAAGGAGTGTCCAATTCCCCTCAGTGGGATGGGTTCTTGGAAGTCCTCAGCACTTCAGATCTAAGATTTCTCTCTCTATTTGATGTAGAAAACCCAATGCAAAGAGTAGAGCTCAATGGGAGCAAATGATGGAAACATGTGACCAAGTGTATAGATCCAGAGTGGTCTAATAGGCAACAAAAGGTGAAGAATGGTAGGAAAAACCCTCCTATTTATAACAAAATATTGGGGCATTCTAGATCTTGGTGCATGGGTTAACCAGATCTAGATCCACTTTTTATGGAATATTTTATTATATTTGTTGGAGGAAAAAGGTATTTGACTTGGGTCAAATCCCTTAATTTGTTAAAAATAAATAAATAAATGATTTATTTATCTTTTTAAGGAAGTGGTTAGAAGATAATCAAATAAATAATGATTTATTTAATTATTTAAGTAGGTGGTTGAAAGATAATTAAATAAATAGTGATTTATTTAATTATTTGTGGGTGATTTGGTCATATTTAACAAGGAATATCATCTAAATAAGGTTTAAATGATTATTCCTAGAAAATAATAAGATAAATAAAGGTTTGTCTAATTAATTTCTTTGATTTTGGGTTAAACATGACTGGGAATAATAATTAAATTATGGTTTAATTAATTATTCCATGAGGAAAATCAAACAAATATAGGTTTGTTTAATATTTCCTTTTGGGGTTTCCTGTTTTAACATAGTGAAAGCAGTTTTACTTAGGGTAAAACTGGTCTTACATGGTGTACTTAGGTCCATCTAATGATAATAGGTTAGATGACCAAAAAATGGTGTAACAGATTGCCCCCCAGCGTGCGAGTGTCAGGAGAAAATCGTATGACCGAAGTACGTTGTAAGAACTCAATCACCAGACAACAAAAGGGAAGTCAGAGAGAGAAATGTAAGGTAGATAGTGTGCTGAAGAACTAGACCCTGAGGAGACGAGACTCGCAGGTGCAACAAGTCTCTTTTTATGAGAGGGTACCTGTGCTGAAGGCGGCGGGGGAGGCATACCTATGCCCGCCGAGACAAAGTACAAAATAATAGTGTGTCTAGTAAACAAGGGACCGAACCATAAAGTACAGCTGGCATAATCATGAGCCAGATAAAAAATACAATGAGGAATCCCACATACATGCTGTGCCTGGGATAACAGCCAGGACTTGTACAATAATATCTGAGTACATGAGATACAAATACAACCCAAATGCCCCCTGTAAATGGGGAAGGGCTCACAAAATCTGACTGATACATGCAATTCGAAGAGGCGCTGCAAGTGGCTACGGCCAACATCATCAAATATCTGGAGCTGCATCGAAGGCTGCAAAGAAGAGGTCATTCGGGCATGTGGGGGGCTACCTGCAGGGCCACCCCCTCATGAGGGTTGAGACATCTCACACACACCCAGGAATCATCAAGAGCTGCTGCTGGATCACTGGACCATCAAGTATACGAATCTCAATCATGCTGAAAGGAGCTGGAGAAACAATCAAGTCAAAGGGAAAGGAGATATCCCTTTGCCTGATCCGAGGCACCGAACAAGAGTGGAAGCTGGAACCAAGGTACACCGCTCTCTAGACCTGGCTTCTGGAATGAATGAGCTGATGTCGACAGAAGGAGGTCCACCATAGGTGAGTTAATGAGAGGCCCTCAACTAAGGCACGAGAGAAAAGAGTAGAGCGACGGACAGACTGACACTAATGATGATAGTGAAGTGGAAAGGACTGAGTAGCTAATGGACGACTTTCCTTGTTAGAGCATAAAGGGCATGAATGACATGGCAGCGACTGACACAATATCAAATGGGACAGGGGACAGTGGGACTGGAGGTCATAATGTGCGACACAAGAGAGAGACCAAGCAATGAAGGATGGAGGGCTATAGTGGGGTACAAAGGGACTCGGTATAGACTCCATGGAGGGAATTATGACTCAACTTGGATGCTCTAAACAAGGGCAACTCGATGGTGCTGCCACACAGTAAAGGCCCCAATGGGGGACCGTGGAAACATGAGTACAAGATGGGAGCTCATGACGAAAATCGACACGAACAAAGACAAGTAAGGAGGCAAGATGGTGCCCCAAGTACAAGTGTCGTAAGTGAGGAAATTCGATTTTAAGGAGAGGTGAAGTGACCCTTCTTGGATAAAATGTGTCCTGGTGAAGTATCAGATCACGAAAAAATAACAGATACCCATTTGAGGGCTCGGTGAGAGCTTTCCAACGGTGCAGACGGTTCGTCAAACGGGGCTACGGTGTAGTCGCAGCGGGCGAAAGAAGAAACAGGGGTTCTCTTTTAATAAGGCAGTTTTCCCTCCAAAATCACTCATTTGCTATTGTTGTTGTGGTGAATGTAAAGAGGAGAGAAGGCCCTAAATCTTGCGGCGAATGTAGCAGACAAACCGACCATTGGAATCGAGATCCGTCAGTTGCAGGTAAGAGGCCTAACCTTTCTCTTGCATTTTGATGGATTACATTTTCAGTTTAGGGCCCAGAATCCCAGAAACAGCCCCTCCTTCATCTCTACGGCCGGGTCGCACTTTTTGGGGCAAAAAGTGCGACCTAGGACGCAGGTATCAGGGCAAAAAGTGCGACCTAGTCCAGAAAAGAGCAGAAAACTGCGACCTGGGAGATGAGGGGGGTTTGGTGCTGTTTGATGGCTGAGAGTTGGGTTGTTGTGTTTGGTTATGGGATTCCCGATCTGTAAGCTGACAAAAATGATGTGTTTGTGCAGGTATGGTAGATTTACGGGTTAATTGGAGAGAAAGATACCTGGGGACACTACAGGCAGAGATCCAGGCGGACCAGGGCGTCCGTCGTATATTGGCCAGGTTTGGGGTTCTCAAGTTCTTGGAGAACCCTTTGATGAGAGCAGGAGAACCATTATTGGCCCGGGTTATCAGTTACTGGGATCCAGATCAGGAGGTCTTCGTAGTGCAGGGGCACAGGATCGAACTGACAGTCCAGGACGTGTATTTCTTGGCTGGTCTCCCGCCACTGGGGATGGTGGGGAACACACAACCAGTACTGCTGCGGGGGCGGCATATCATGGAGTTTGTGGAGCGCCATTGTCGACCGGGTCTCCAAGTCAAGGGGACTCGAATACCGATCGGGGATCTAGAGAGGCTAGAAACCCGTGCAGTGGCCACAGCTGTGCTACGGATCCTGGGCAACCAGGCGTTACATCACATCACTGGGGGGCAGATGATGCTAGTGGAGAGTGTGTTGGGCGGGACCTACTATGGGTGGGCCCAAATGATGTTGGTGGTGCTACAACGACAGTTGTCGCTATGCAGGCGGCAGGTGAACCATGATTGCTCATATGGGACTTTGTTGTGCGCCTTCTTCTTTGAGAAGATCCCGACCTTGAGGCCTCGTGTACAGCTTCCAGATGGGGGCCCGAGAGAGCCCAGGATGCACCGTTGGGGACGGCTACTGTGCAGGGGAGGAGGAGGGGCGGTCGGGCGAGTGTTTCGACCTGAGTTTTTTGCCCATTGGGATCAGATGCCATTGTACATAGACGACTATCCCTATAGTGGGATGAGTTATTGTGGAGATCCGGACCTACCGCTTCCGCCTGGTCGAGTCTGGGGGCCCGATGGTAAGTGTCAGATTGCTATTTTTGTATGAGCATGTGTACAGTTGTTTGAATCGTAATTTAGGGTACTGATTCATGTACTATTGGTATGCAGATATAGCACCGGTAAAATCGGCCGGATATATGGGACGACCGGCAGCAGCTGGAGCTGCAGGTCCTAGTGGGTCGAGAGCAGCGTACAATGAGGATGCAGCCGCCCTCCCGGAGGACATCCGCCGTAGATGTGAGACGTTGCTGACCGGAGTTTCAAAGCGCGGGTGGAAAGACTTAGACGACCAGTACGTGGAGGCGTGCATTGGTCTGCCCTCGGAATGGCGAGGTGTCATGCGGCGCATGGCGATGGCCGGTCAAGGCATACGTGATCTACGGGCTGCAGGGGCAGAGCCATTGGCTCGGGATCCGCCAGATAGTGATTAGGTGTGGGGCATGTGGTGCCCCCTAGTGTGTATGTAGGGGCAAGTGGTGCCCCCAGTTTTGAGTTTTTTGTAACATGCGATGGGCATGTCATATGTATCAGAGTAGATGGACTCTAAACACATGTTTTTGCGACACATATTATGGATATGCATCGTTTTTTAATGATTATGAATGTTATTGTCTTGTGTGAAATGCGTGTGATAAATGCCAATCTAGAACATGGTTTGCAATACTATCTACATAGTGATTCTGGTCTCGAGGTACATGGTTGAAAGTTATGGTTTCAAATTCACGTATCAAGAGTTTTACTCGTAAATAGTGTCTAAACAGCATAGGGTTATGCACACGATAAACACCATTTAGTTGCATTACAAGAAGTAGGGAATCCAAACAAACGTGCAGATAGAGGATGCGATGAAAGAGGGCATCGGCTAAGAGACCACGCACTGCATCATATTCGGCCTGATTATTGGTGGCAAAACCAATGCAGACCCCATTAGAGAGAACAAGGGCATGCAAGGGGGTGAAAATGGCCCAACCTGCCGAGGCTATATTCCGGGAGTAACGACCTGCACCATCGGCGTAACCGATAAAGGGTGTGGACGGGGGGTCTTGCGGAATGGTGTTACAAGACAACAAATGAGGGGAAGAGAGGCAATGACGGCAGCGTGAGTGCACAGAAGACATCAGGAGGCAACTGCGGGAGGGAGTATAAGGAGCATGATGACTGTGACTCATATACAAACTGGAGGGTGGTATATGAGGGCTATTGGAAGTATGGAGGGGACTCGGGCTACGGAGGTCAACAGAGACACGGGTGGAGTGATCTCGTGTATGGGTGGAAAAGGGGTGGTCAGGTGATACAACAGGGGAGGGTGCAGGGGGGCTAGGCTCCAAGTGTCTCGCAGAGGAGGATAGGTAAAGAATGGTGACAGTAGACTCCATCATCTGAACATCAGGGGGGGGAATGTTGATGGTAGCGGGGGGATCCTCAGGCTGACCTGAAGCATATTGCGCGAGGATGGGAGAGGCGGATTGATTTTTTTCAACCTCATACTCTCGGATCACCTCTAAAGAGGCGCGGTAATGCGTCAGGTGGGGACAATGGTGGGAGTAATGGCCATGAACGCCGCACAAAGCACAGGGTTTGTTGCTGCGGAGAGTGTTGGGGTTCTTGGTTACGGATAAAGAAGGAATTGAGGCTTCAGGGACCGTAGACTCGGGGAACGCGACTTTAACCATGGGTTGAATACGGGGTAACTCGGGACAAGCATGGGTGGCATGACCGGTGACATCACATAAGGCACAAGGCTTCGCAGGCGGGGGAGGGGCCGGGTCAGTTGTGGTGGTCTTGTCTTTAGGTGCCCCCTTGCGGGCTTTGCCTTTCTTCCCGGGAGCCGTCACGACAGGAGAAGGGTCCTGTGAAGGTGCTGGGGGCACAGTGGCAACGGAGGAAGCGAGGGGGACTGGTTGAACCGGTGTCAAAGCCATGTAGGGTTTGGGGTGACCAGGAGGGGTGGCGGCTGGGGGATCAAGGTACCAGACCGGTATGCCCAAGGTCAGGTTAAGGAGAGGGAGGGTGGCCATGACGGGGACAGAATATACTCCAGGAGGGGGAGCTAGGAAAGGGATCTGCCCGGCAGGGTAATGACCAGGAGGGACGGCTTTGAGATGGTTAAGGCCAGGAGGAACCGATCCAGGGGGATAACGGGGTTCAGGGATACCAGCTGTAGGGGGAGGGCCAGAAGGAGGAGGTTCGGCTGGCTGAGATGAATGGCTAGGAGCGGGTTGCGGAGGGCGGGGGGGGAGGTTGCTGACTAGCCGAGGCAGGCCGCTTACGGGCAGCCTGGGACGATTGCATCATGCAAACATTCGATAAGCTGGGATCAGTGATAGGAGGAGGGGGAAGGTTAGGGAAAGTTCCAAGGAGGGAGGAATCTTTGTAAACGTCGGGGGAGACACTGGTCAAAGAATCGACGGTTTGCTTATTGGCTACAGAAGAGATGGTCGTCTCAGGTGAGGTCTGAGATGGCGGCTCATGATAAGATAGCTGGTCAATGGTGACTATCTTTCCATTGTGCGGGAAAGACATCTTGCGGAAAACTGTGGATGGGACAACAGACATGGCATAGGTGTAGCTGCGCCCCAATAGAATGTTGTAGTCTAGAGGGGCGTCAATGACTTTGACGTCAACGCAAACGGTCTTACCGGCGAGGGTAATAGGGCAGTTACGAAACATGCCAATGGGCTGGGAGGCATGACCGTCCCATGCTCGAAGGGTGATCGTGGAAGGGGCCAGCTCAGGAGATCCGAGTTGCTTCCAAACCGAAGTGGACATCACGCATGTGGATGCCCCCTCATCAATTATACACCGGGACACGTTGGCGTTCCGGATTTTGACTGGGATTTGGAAGGCGACGGAAGGAGGAAGGGGAGGATGGTCCGATTGAGTGGCGTCGAAAACAATCATATGGTCATCAGCAGGATCTACAGCGCCCACGGCAGATAATAGAGCCTTCTTTTGGGAAGGGCACGACTGGAGGAGTTCCAGTGTGGAAATGGCAGCAGGATATTGCGCCAGATCATCTACTATGCTATACGAATGAGCAGCTCGACCAGAAGCAGCATTTCGACGTAATGGTCCCTTAGGAATCTTGGTATGGACCTCAAATTTGGGTTGAGGGATATGTAAGGGGCCACTGGATGTCGAAAGAGGCTCTGTAGAACCTGAAGAGGGAGGCTCGGGGGCAGACTGAGCAGAATGCTTGGGGTACTGACGAGACCGAGTTTGAAGGTGAAGATCGACGAATGGGTTAGTATCGGAGTGCATCATAAGGATCTGGTAATCAGAGGAACCAGAAAGGGAAGGGGGGGCAGCTACCTGGCTATCGGGTGGTTGGGTAGCCACGAATCCCTATTGAGGGAAGCGATCAGTAAACACAGCTAGTTGGGTAGTGGCCACATTAGGAGGAGTATGAGGGGAGGCGTGTTGTCCGTGCAATGTGGCTTGAGACTCCCACATCTGCCGCATCTGGGGTAAGAGGGGATAATCGTGGGTGTAATGACCATAAACACCGCAACACGAACAAGGCTTACTTGTGCGAAGCGGCCTGTCCGGCTTGGGCTGAGTGCCCTGTTGCTGGTTGGCAGTGTTAGGGTCTACACCAGGATTGGGTCCACGAGTACCAGGGGCAGATTGGTTTGGATTGCCTCTCCGCCTTATTTGAGAAGAAGGGGGATTAGTCGCGCCCTGCTGTGCAAATAATTGCCCTGGAGGGGGCTGTAGGTGCTGGTGCTGGGTTTGAGAAGGCAAGGGAGGAGGAAGCGCATATGCTGGAGGAGCTGGCGCACCAGGCTGTGGATAAGGGTAATGGGTAGGTTGGGCATCATTGAGGTAAGCAGGAGGTTGGGCAAAAGGAGCAGGCATGCCGTATCCTGGGTACATGCTACCAGGAGGGGGAAGAGTGCTGGAGGAGCTGGCCCCTCCCTGAGGGAGACCATAGCCCATAGGAGGTTGGGCGTACGGATGGGAAAGAGCTCCAACGATACCGTCGGAGGTATGAGATGCCCCCGGGGCGTTAGCGCCACCGGGCCTGGGGAGGTCAGGAAGAACGGTATAAACATAACCAGATTGAGCGTAGATCAAGTCATATTTCAAGGCTATTTGGAGGGCGGCTTCTTCAGTTTGAGGAAAATGGGAGGCGACATCCTTGCCGATGGGAGCTGGAAGGGTGCGAAGGAACCAGTCCATATAAACCCGATCTTCGAAGGGAGGGGCTCGACATAAGCTCCGTCTTTTTCGCCATTCCTGGACATGGGCAGAAAGGCGGGTTGAAGAGGATTGCTTAAAGGAAGTCAAGAGCTCCGTGCCAGTGTCGTATAGGAGAGGGAGCTGGAAATAAGAAAAAAAGGCCTGGGCAAGGGTCTCAAAGGTGGTATGGGAAGAGGTGGCTTGTTCAACATGCCATTTAGAAGCTTCGCCGGTAAGCGTGCATTGGAACAAACGAAGACGAATGGAGTCGTCGGTAATGGAATTGGAGGAACACCACATGTGGAAAGATCGGACGTGATTGGTTGGATCTTCTCCAGCTTGGCCTTCGAACTTTGGGATGTCGGAAGGGAGCTTGGTTGGCATAGCAGGCCAATTAGCATTGTGGTGGATAGGGTCATTGATCAACTGATTGAAATCGGGGAGGCTGAGGCCTGCAATGTATGACAATACGGGGGTGGCCGGGGTAGTTCCTGTGGCGGTTCCGCTAGTAGTAGGGCCGGCATTGGGGCCGGGAGAACCGCTAGCGTTAGGCCCTGGACCAGACATAGTGAAGGTGGCAGGGGGGGAACCAGGAGGGGAAGGAGAACCCGATGAATCAGGATAGGAGTCGGAGTGCGGACTCGAAGGAGGACTGGCTCGACGAAGGCGGGGCGGAGCAGGTCGATCAACCGGAAACTGAGGGTGAAGGCCAAGAAGTCTCCGGGAAAGGGGCCTTCGAGGCGCAATGATGACAGGAAGAAGGAAACCGACAAGGGCAGAAAGGGACAGAATCAAGTAAGGTCAAGGGCAGACAAGGTGCTGTGACAATTGATTTTAGAGTCTTTGCCAGGCGGTGTTAACCAGGCGCTTCTTCGCTTAGGGTCAGTGTGTGGTGCGCGTTAATTTTAATTTTTAAACCCTTTTCGTTTTGAGAGCAAGAAAAAGCGTGCTGCGTAACTGAAAAGAAATCTGCAGAGAAAAGTATATAATGCTGAAATAACAGAACATTTAACAGCTAACCATGCATCAATCTATCCCAAAAAGGCGGGTCTCTCAAAACTACTCTAAAAGAGGGCAAAAATCTAGTCAAAACACACACAAAAAGGGGCCAATAGATCTAGGATCAAAAGGGACAGGGATCTAAAGGATGAAGCTACTGAAAAGAGGTGCAGATCACAGCCAAGAGACAGAGGCAAGGTGGCTGGAAAAAGGAAGGTAATCAGCAAAAACAGAGGGGGCAAGGAGGAGGCCCTAAAAGTAGGTCCAAACAAAACTTCAGGAGGTGATTTGAGAGGTAGAAGAGCTGATTACAATGGATCTGAAAGGGAGGTAACAGATCTGGAAAAAAGGAGGCTGAAGCTCTGAAAAACAGACGGCTGAAATAGCTAAAACTCTTCCACAAAAAGTGGAGGGTACTAAAACCCTAAGGGGCTCGGTTCCCACTTAGATGAGTAAAAACAGATCAGAACTTGGTCAAAGCGGGCTGAGACAGAGGCTGGAAGACCCTGACAGAAGCTGCAGCAAAACCCAGAAAAATTGCAGAAAAATCACTGAAAAAATGGCAGGTCGCAGTTTCTGACCTGATTTCAGTGCAGGTCGCAGGAAACAGGCTGAAAAGTGCGACCTGGAGGTCCAGGTCGCAGGTTTAGGGCCAAAAAGTGTGACCCCCCGTTCCGGTTGTCTCGACGGCAGATTTTCAGAAAAGTTGTCGTCTCAGTTGCGGCTGGTGTCGCTTACCTGCGCAATAGGGCCAGAAACACACGGAAGTTAGAAATTTTGATGTTTTAGGGTTTTATGTGAGAAAAACAACATGAAAATAGGAAAAATAAACAATTGAAAAGAAACCCTAGGGTCTGAAGTAGCTGGATATGCAGGAATATGAAAAACGACAGCGGTCGTAATTTAAAACCCGTGTGGAGTCGCCATTTGTTAGTATGAATCCTTTTTCGAAGTGTACGAAAAATGGCCACTTTAGCTACGCATAACTAATAGCCCTAACAACAAAAGTGGCTGCCAATATCTTCAGATCTGCGGTTAGTTAGACAAGAAAAGAGCTGCAAAACACCAGATCTATGCATGGAAAGACATTAAGCAATAAAAACAAGGGTTTGCTCCATATACCATGTTGAGTCTCAAAGGTGTTTTCCATATTCATACATATTTCTATTATGTCATAACCATCTAGCTCTTATTTCATAGCCATCTGACCTAAAGCCCTACATCAAGTAACCATTTTTCATAAATATATGGGTTAGGATCCTTGTTTTCCAAAGTTATTTATTTTATGTATTTAAAGTGAATTTATGATTAAAAACTAGAAAATTAACATAGTTTCATATATCTATATATGTGTTGTGAGTTTTGTGACATGTATAGGTAAAAAAGGAGACTTCTAGAAGACCCTTATGTGGCACTCTAAGGCCAAATTCGAATTTGGTTGGAGAAGATCATGGGATCATGAGAACATGTGTCTCACTTTCTTGTTGTATTGAAACTCTAAGAGGATATGTGTCTCACTTCCTTGTTGTATTGAAACTCTAAGAGGATATGTGTCTCCTTTCTTAAGTTGTGTTGAAATTCTAGAAAGACATGTGTCTTATCATTTCCTATTTTGATTGTAACTCTAAAGTTGGAGGGAGAGATTCATGGACTCTCATTAATGAGATGACTCCTCATATTTTGTATAAATAGGAGAAGCTTTCTCCTATCATGGTTAATGAAGAAGTAATGAAGAAGTAGGAGAAAATAGGAGTATTTTGTAACAAAGTTCAAGATGGAATGGGATGTAGATTTGTGAGATTTTCAATAGAGAAATTCAGTTCTTTGATGATGTTTTGATTACAACTTTAAGGAGCTGAAGGACTTCACCAAATTGGTAGCAGAGGGCCCCTGCTATCCAAGGAGGCTTCTACATGCTTTCTAGATAAGTAGCTTTTAATTCATGTCTTGCATTATTTGTTTAACTAAAAGATCCTCATTATCTTATAATCATTCTTTTTCTTAAAATGCTCTTCCAAAATATCATTATTAGATGAAAAAGATTTGGTTGTATCATGTTGAGTATCTTAGTTGCCTTTACGTTTCTGAAGTTGAATTTGTAGTTGTTTTTATTAACTACTGTAGTTATACTCATTCTAACTCTTCCACAAGAAGAAGCTCTTCCAAAAGATTATAATGATGAATGGGAAATGACTATAGTATTGTAGGATTAGGAGTTGAATTCATAGTTGTTTTTAATTAGCTACTGTAGTTATATTCATTCTAACTCTTCCACAAGAAGAAATTCTTCCAAAAGATTATAATGATGAATGAAAATGGCTATATTGTTGTAGGATTTAATTGTAATTTCTTTTTGTTCACTATCACAGTTACACTTGTTCTAAACACTCTTCCAAAAGATCCTTATGATGTCCAAGGCATGACTGTGATCTTGAAAGTTTTAGTTGTGTGTTTGCACTAAGTATCATCTCTGTTCTTGCTCTTAAACGCTTGCCCAAAAAATCATAATGGCGAGTAGGATAAGGATATGATATCTTAGTTTTTCATTGCTTTCAGTCTTTATGCTTGCATTTGCACTCAATTACACAGTCAGGATTGTTCTAAAAACCCTTCCAAAAGAAGGAACTCTTCCAAAATACCAATCATGATGGACAAACAGACTGTAGAATTCCATAGACTAGTTGCATGTTAATTCAGTTAGAGCACTCCGGAGGTAGATTACATAAAAACAATACAAAAAACACATACAACGAAGTAAGGAAGAGGTCACTTAAGAACATATAGTGCACCACACTTCATCAGTTTACTAGCCCTGGTTGATAATTTATGTTAGCAATTTAGGACGCTAAATTGACTACACATTTTGGCGCCGTTGCCGGGGAAGTGTAATTAGGAGACCTTATTTCTTACATCTAAAAAAAAAAATTAATAATTCTTGAGTATGCTCTCCTCCTGCACTTTGTGTGATCTGGAGGATCAGAAAAAGAATTGTTATGTAAAAAAAAATTAATAATTCTTGAGTATGCTCTCCTCTTGCACTTTGTGTGATCTGGAGGATCAGAAAAAGAATTGTTATGTGAAAAAAAAAAAAAAAGGAGACAAAATAAAACTTCATCATTTCAATTGATTCAACAATTTAAAAAAAAAAAAAATTGTTTTCATGAAAAACTTTGATTTCAATAAATTGTTTTGTTTAATGAATATATATGTGTATTTTTAAATTTTTGAAAATATAACATACATAATTTTATTAACAAATCAATTTAAAAAAAAAAAAAAACTCATGGAAATAAGACCCATGCATACGCATGAGGCCATTCTTTGGCTTCGCTTTATTCATATATGCAGACTTTCAATCCACACAAAGACCCATGCACTGTAATTTAAAAAAAAAAAAAAAAAAGAACCTTCTCTTTTCCATATTCATTTTTCCTCAAACAATAGTTATTAGAAATCATTTTTAAAAAATTTTTGCACACAATGAATGTATATCACATGAAGAAACTGATGATGAGGAAAAGATTACAAATTGTTGATGAGAAGAAGAGTGTAAATTGCTGATTAAGAGAAGATTACAAATTCAATTGTAGGGACATACAATGGAAGTGTATCATATGAAGAAATTGTTGATGAAGAGAAGATTTCAGACTGTTGATGAAGAGAAGATTGTAGATTCCATTGCAAGTAATTGGAATGAGGAAGATCAATCTGAACTTCTCTGTGAGATACAAGCCATTACACTTCAAAACCTGCAAAATAAAAACAAATCAAACCACAAATAATTGCCAGAAAACGAAATGCGTAATTGTCAAAAACACCCGATTTTAAAACAAATTTTCTGAGCAAACCAGGACGAATTAGAAAAAAATAAAACATGGGTTGTTTCGGGAACGGGGTGAATTAGGTAATCTCATAAGAACTTTCTGAAATTCGCAGCCATTTGGGAGAAATTCATGGTTCTTCGGAGCACTAATTTGCAGTGTGCGTGAGAGAAAAATGTTTTTTTTTTTATTATGAGAACAATCACGGTTTTGAGAGATAATCAATGAACTAATTTCCTTATTTGAGGGAAAATGTGGCAGAATTCATGTGTGGTGGCACATGATGAATGACAAATGGATTATTTGAGGCAAACACATTATCACATGTGCATCAAATGCAAGTTGTATAAATTGAAAAGGACTCTGCCTTCATCTCCTTCATAGTTAGGAATTTGACTTTAGATCTTCTAGGTGACTCGACATCAGCAAAATCATTCGTACCTAGCAAAATGTGTTTGGGCATCTTGACTCTCATTGTCATCAATGGTGAGAGTTCTCGTGTTGACTAGTGGCATCCATTAATGGCCACTAATTCAACAATTTCCTACTATGTTCGACATTAGAACATCTTTCACATAGTAGGAATTGTGCCAATGAGTTTTGAAGACATGAAGACTATTATTTTCAGCATTTTGGAGCAGATTCAGCAAGTTTTAGTAGGAGCAATAAAAAGTCATCTCATCTCTTTATCCATGACTCTTCTTGTTCAGCCACTTGAAGAAGAATATGATCAGAATTTTGCAGCCACCACACATACACAACTCATCCACATTTAAGGTAAGTGAAGGTATGTTGTTTTATAATTTTTAGTCATGTAATTCATTAGAATGCTAAAATTGTAACTTTGGAAAAATTTCTCACTCCCTTTTTCACATTGTCATATCTTTAGTTGGGGGGAAGGGACATCATTTCATATCCACATGTCATACACTATCACACATTTTCATTTCATTTCCATCCATATATACTTCCCAACCAACTATTGTTGCAACATGATCCAAAAGATTATATGCCTTGCAAATGATCAATTCATTGATGAAGTAATTGATTGTAAATGTTTTCATGAACTTTGATGCAACAAAGAAAATAAAGCATTGTTACACAAGAACCATTGCTAAAAAAAAAAAAAAAAAAAAAAAAAAATATTGGTTGTCACACAAGAACCAACCATTCAAAAAAAAAAATGTTGCAATCAAATGTATTATACTTTGCCAAAAAGAAAATATCAAGAAGCAAAGTTTGGAACGAATCTATATGAGTCAAAGATCAACTCATGGACAAATGAATCATTGCAATAGTTGCATGAGGACATGCAACAACTTCAGTTGGGGGGTATGTTGAGTCTCAAAGGTGTTTTCCATATTCATACATATTTCTATTATGTCATAACCATCTAGCTCTTATTTCATAGCCATCTGACCTAAAGCCCTACATCAAGTAACCATTTTTCATAAATATATGGGTTAGGATCCTTGTTTTCCAAAGTTATTTATTTTATGGATTTAAAGTGAATTTATGATTAGAAACTAGAAAATTAACATAGTTTCATATATCTATATATGTGTTGTGAGTTTTGTGACATGTGTAGGTCAAAAGGAGACTTCTAGAAGACCCTTATGTGGCACTCTAAGGCCAAATTCGAATTTGGTTGGATAAGATCATGGGATCATGAGAACATGTGTCTCACTTCCTTGTTGTATTGAAACTCTAAGAGGATATGTGTCTCACTTCCTTGTTGTATTGAAACTCTAAGAGGATATGTGTCTCCTTTATTAAGTTGTGTTGAAATTCTAGAAAGACATGTGTCTTATCATTTCCTATTTTGATTGTAACTCTAGAGTTGGAGGGAGAGATTCATGGACTCTCATTAATGAGATGACTCCTCATATTTTGTATAAATAGGAGAAGCTTTCTCCTATCATGTTTAATGAAGAAGTAATGAAGAAGTAAGGAAGAAGTAGGAGAAAATAGGAGTATTTTGTAACAAAGTTCAAGATGGAATGGGATGTAGATTTGTGAGATTTTCAATAAAGAAATTCAGTTCTTTGATGATGTTTTGATTACAACTTTAAGGAGCTGAAGGACTTCACCAAATTGGTAGCAGAGGGCCCCTGCTATCCAAGGAGGCTTCTATATGCTTTCTAGATAAGTAGCTTTTAATTCATGTCTTGCATTATTTGTTTAACTAAAAGATCCTCATTATCTTACAATCATTCTTTTTCTTAAAATGCTCTTCCAAAATATCATTATTAGATGAAAAAGATTTGGTTGTATCATGTTGAGTATCTTAGTTGCCTTTACGTTTCTGAAGTTGAATTCATAGTTGTTTTTAATTAGTTACTGTAGTTATACTCATTCTAACTCTTCCACAAGAAGAAGCTCTTCCAAAAGACTATAATGATGAATGGGAAATGACTGTAGTATTGTAGGATTAGGAGTTGAATTCATAGTTGTTTTTAATTAGCTACTGTAGTTATATTCATTCTAACTCTTCCACAAGAAGAAATTCTTCCAAAAGATTATAATGATGAATGATGAATGGCTATATTATTGTAGGATTTAGTTGTAATTTTTGTTGTTCACTATCACAGTTACACTTGTTCTAATCACTCTTCCACAAGAAGAAACTCTTCCAAGAAATTCTTAAGAAGTTCAAGACATGACCGTGATAATGAATGATTTAGTTGTGTGTTTGCACTAAGTATCATCTCTGTTATTGCTCTTAAACGCTTGCCCAAAACATCATAATGACGAGTAGGATAAGGATATGATATCTTAGTTTTTCATTGCTTTCAGTCTTTATGCTTGCATTTGCACTCAATTACACAGTCAGGATTGTTCTAAAAACTCTTCCAAAAGAAGGAACTCTTCCAAAATACCAATCATGATGGACAAACAGATTGTAGAATTCCATAGACTAGTTGCATGTTAATTCAGTTAGAGCACTTCGGAGTTAGATTACATAAAAACAATACGAAAAACACATACAACGAAGTAAGGAAGAGGTCACTTAAGCACATATAGTGCACCACACTTCATCAGTTTACTAGCCCTGGTTGATAATTTATGTTAGCAATTTAGGACGCTAAATTGACTACACATACCAATAGACAAGACAAGAACAATTTTTGAAAGAATTTTTGTATTAATGGGGCACCTGGGAGGAAAACTAGAAGGAGTGTCCAATTTCCCTCAGTGGGATGGGTTCTTGGAAGTCCTCAGCACTTCAGATCTAAGATTTCTCTCTCTAGTTGATGTAGAAAACCCAATGCAAAGAGTAGAGCTCAATGGGAGCAAATGATGGAAATATGTGACCAAGTGTATAGATCCAGAGTGATCTAATAGGCAACAAAAGGTGAAGAATGGTAGGAAAAACCCTCCTATTTATAACAAAATATTGGGTCATTCTAGATCTTGGTGCATGGGTTAACCAGATCTAGATCCACTTTTTATGGAATATATTATTATATTTGTTGGAGGGAAAAGGTATTTGACTTGGGTCAAATCCCTTAATTTGTCAAAAATAAATAAATAAATGATTTATTTATCTTTTTAAGGAAACGGTTAGAAGATAATCAAATAAATAATGATTTATTTAATTATTTAAGGAAGTAGTTGAAAGATAACTAAATAAATAGTGATTTATTTAATTATTTGTGGGTGATTTGGTCATATTTAACAAGGAATATTATCTAAATAAAGGTTTAAATAATTATTCCTAGAAAATAATAAGATAAATAAAGGTTTATCTAATTAATTTCTTTGATTTTGGGTTAAACATGACTGGGAATAATAATTAAATTATGGTTTAATTAATTATTCCATGAGGAAAATCAAACAAATATGGGTTTGTTTAATATTTTTTTTTGGGGTTTCCTGTTTTAACATAGTGAAAGCAGTTTTACTTAGGGTAAAACTGGTCTTACATGGTGTACTTGGGTGCATCTAATGATAATAGGTTAGATGACCAAAAAATGGTGTAACACCTATGCTCAAAAAGCTTGGAAAGAAGCCTACCGAGCTCACTATAATTTTGACATCTTAAAAGGCTAGGAAGGTCAGTATTGCAACAAAGATTATGAAATTGAGCTCTAATGTGGTTGTACGCAGGGCACTTTAAGAGGAAGTGATTTTCATCCTCAACGTTCATATTCTCACAGAGATGGCAGATCCTTTCCATCCATGGTGTTTTAGGAACTGTCCAACGACCTGTTTCACTATGGAGCTCATGAGAGTTCGTTCTAATCTTGGCTATATTAATTTTCTTCTTTGAGCTAGTTAAAACAGATAGATATTTTTGATCTTCTAGGGTGGAGTTGATGACCTCCTTATAATAAAGATTAGAAAAATTCATTATGTAAATTTAACAATTTAAAATTATAATTTTCTAATATTTAAAAACAAAATGCAACAGAGTAAATATTTTCAAATACTAAGTAAAGTTTTTTTTTTTTCTAAGTAAAACTAATTCTATTATGTATAAAAGTTACTGGTACAAAACTGCCTCAGTGTCATCTGTGAGAGCCTTAACACTGGGCTTGATAGACATGCTCAAGAAAATAGTCTGGATTGCCCTAGTAGGGAAATGAGTCCTTTAAGAAACAGTTTGGCCGCCCTTGAAAGGGAAACCGGCCTACAGTTTATACAAAGCAAGTTAACAGAAAGAAATATACTGAAAGTAACAATCATCCTTTCCAGCTGAGCATTGAGGCAAGTAAGCAAAAAATTCCAGCAGTAATTGAGCAAAAATACCAAAATAAGCTGTAAGCTGGGAGAATCACTGATCATGAGCCGGAGACGGAGGTTCTTCCACAACTCTGCACCCATATTCATCGCTGCTATCGTCCATTTCTCCTTTGAGAGCGCCTTCCTTTTCAGTGACCACATCCTCCTTGCGCAGCGCGTCCTTGGAAGGATGAGAGAAATCTGCTGGCATATCCGAGCTTATGGGGAAGCTTGTGACAGGAGGGGGCAGGGGAGAGGCTATACGGGCGGGAACAGGGAGGGGCGAATCTTCTCTGAGAGTTACAGTGATGAAAGCCGTGACAATGGGCCTGTCTAAGGAACACTCAAAGTGAAAGTCTGCACGCTGAGAAGTTTGGCGAATGGGAAGGCTTACAGACCCATGAGAGACTAGAGGAATTGCACCACTGGGAGGGTCAACTGAAGGGGGAGGGACAGGCTGAGCAAAATGAACAGCTTCATGATGGCGGCCTCGTCCTCTGAAGCTACGCATGGCCTGAGGCTGGACTTGCGCCTCTTCAGCTAAGGAAGACCCTAAAGCAGAGCTGGTGGAAGGGCGATAGTGAGAATCATGACCCCGACTAGTGCCTCGCCGACACCTCATTCTGTGGCGAAGGCACGGCATGGAGGTAGAGGCGGGGTGGTGAAATCTGCAACAGAAGGGATGGACAAAAAGCTCAGGAGCACAGAGAGGGGAGTTGATACCACAAAATTTTTCCGACCGAGCACAGAGAGGGGAAATGACACCACAGATATTCGTCGTCCAAGCACAGTGAGGGGAGTTGGCACCACAAAAGAGACTGTGAGAGAAATGATGCCCCGGAAGTGGCTCGAAACAAGCAAGAAGAGTGCAACGACGGCCAGTTTGCGTACGCGCGCTGGACTCAGCAAAGCCTGGAGGGCAAGCACTGCTTAGAGGAAGCGGGAAACCACCACTGCAATCACAGCGATCCGAACCATCTAGAACGAACTCCATAGCCGAATGAACATCCATATCAAATTGAAGGAGCGAATGAGCAGGTGGAGTAATATCTACGCGAGCTAGCGGAGTTAAGATCTCATTAATGCATGTACAGGGGGCCATATGGCCACCCCACGCGAGCTCCTTCGGGAGACGCGTAGGGACCAATGTCCCATCAGTCCATGCAAACATCCGCATCCGGAGAAAAGGTAGTGGGCTTGGCCCGGTTTACACTAACTACTCGCACGACGAGCTACGACCTTGCTTGGGATCGAACACAAGACCGGTCCGTCATTACGAGGCTGACTTTACCACTACGCCGCCTCCACGACCTTAATACTAAGTAAAGTTAAACAAAATTAAAGACATTAATTTAAGTTAAAATAAATATAAAAAGTTAACATAATTTAAATTTTATGTGTGTGGGTAGATTGGTTAACTTATTAATTTTTTATAAATAGTTTTGATAAATAAATCTTAACAAGTTTAAAATAGAAAAATTATATATATATTTTTATATATATTTTGTTATTTTATAGTTTTGATAATTGTGTGAAAGGTTTTTTTTTTTTTTATAAAAAAAATAACATAATTTTAATTTTAATTTTAATTTTAACATATATATATATATATATATATGATTTAATTCTGGATATATAAATTTTAAGTTTAAATTTAAAAAAGTATATGAACTTTTATAAATTTTAATAATTAAATAACTGTGTAAAAGTACTACTTTGAATAGTTTACCAAACTAGATAACAGTATTAAGGTTTAACTTCTAATTTTTTTTAACAGAGACTAGATATGCACTAGAAGCCTAATAAAACAAATATATGTCATTTTATAAGCGAAGAATTTAATATAAATATCTGCAACGTGTAAGAAACAAACTATTATAAACCAATGTAAGTGTTTGGTACCTATCATGTTATGTGTCACATGAGTCAGAAAGGTCTTTGATGAATCACAAGTTAGCTTTCTCATTTGAAATTTTTAAAGTTGGATTTTTGTAAACATTGTGTATATGGTAAATAATGTAAATAGAAATTTAAAAATAGAAGTCATAATAGTAAAGAAATTTTGAACTATATTCATTATGATATTTAGTGACCATCTCTTATTGTATCTTATGGAGGTGCATTATACTTCTTAACATTTATTGATGATTTCTCTCAGAAAGTCTTGGTTTATGTGTTGAAAAAGAATGTCGATGTATTTAATGTTTTTAAACAATTGAAAGCTATAGTGGAAAATAAAACATGTGAATCAATTAAATGTTTAAGCACTAACAATGTCGTTGAATTCACTTATTTAGAAATTGAACAATACTGTAAGGATGAAGGGATTGTTAGACATAAAAATTTTGATTACACTCTTCAACAAAATGGCGTTTCTCAACATATGAATCAGACTCTTATGGAAAGATCCAGAAGCATGATCAACAATGCTAACCTGCTAAAGGAATTGTGGGCAAAAGAAGTATCTATTGTTTGTTAATTAGTAAACAGGTCACCTTCATATGCCATTAATTGTAAAATTTCTAAAAAGGTTTGGTCGGGTCAGTCTTGTGATTATTCACATTTAAGGATTTTTTGTTGTGATTCATATGCTCTTATTCCAAAGGGTCATCATTCAAAGTTAGAACCAAAATCAAAATGTTATGTATTTGTTGTGTATGATTAGAAAGTGAAAGGATACAGGTTGTGGGATCCCTTTTCACGTAAGATAGTCATTTGTAGAGATGTAACATTTGATGAATCTTCTCTTCTAAAATCATTTGTTGAGAAAGTTGAATAGGAATAGGTATCACCAAATCAAAAAATTCAGTTAGAGGCTAAACCTTTTCTAGAAAGTCGAAAGAGAGGACACACTTATGAAGAAAAAGGTGAAGAAGAAGAAGCAAAGGAAACCATAGAAATTCCAGAATGAGTTCAACAACCAGTCACTCTAAGAAGGTCTACAAGGGAAAGAAGAACACCCAAAAGGTATGAAGATTCTCCTTCATCTTTTGCATTGATTACTGAAGATGATGAGCCTTCTTGTTATCAGGAAGTAGTGGATGAAGCAGATAGTGAAAAATGGAAAAAGTATATGGACGAAGAAATGGATTCTTTAGCCAAGAACAAAACTTGGGATCTTGTAGAACTTCCTGAAGGGAGAAGTGTTTTTGGATGCAAATGGGTCTTCAAATTGAAACAAAATGTTGATGGAAGTATTGAAAGGTATAAGGCGAGGCTGGTTGCGAAAGGGTGTTCTCAAGTTGAAGGTATATATTTTCGTGAGATTTTTCACTAGTCGTAAAACTTATTTCTATTCATACTTTGTTAGCACTAACTTCATTACTTGACCTTTAGTTAGAATAGTTAGATGTTAAAACAATTTTTCTTCACGGTGATTTGGATGAAGAGATTTTTATGGAACAACGAGAAGGTTTTGTACAAGGTCGCAACAAAATATTAGTTTGCAAGTTCAGGAAGTCATTGTATGGCCTAAGATAGTCACCCATGTAGTGGTATAAGAATTTTGACTCCTTCATGGTGAGTCAGAACTTTACTAGAAGTGAGTTTGATCATTATGTATACTTTGAGAGTTTCAATGGCGTATTCATTATATTGGTCTTGTATGTTGACAATGGAACTACGGTTATGTTCTAATCCAGGGTTAATGGATTGGGGTTTATGTATGCTTCGGCATGTATATATATATGTGTTGTAACACTAAAAGGAATATAATGAAAAATCAAGTTGGTCGTCCCGATTTGGGATCCAGGGGAAAATATTTGTGTTTATCTGTTTTATGTTTTATGCTCTCGCTATTGTTTATTTTCTGTTATAAGATTCGTGTGTAGATAATTTCTGTTCAGGGTTAAAAAATTAAAATTCTGCAATAGCTCCTTTTCTTTATCATATGTAGGAACAACAAGTTTCTTCATAGGAGGCATGATAGTCTCATCTTCCTCCTTCTGCAACAGTCCATCACCTTTCATATCAACTTCAAAAGATGGACTGTTTTCTGCCTTGCCTGTAAACATAGCCAATTCATCAGTTTCAAAACCCCAAGACCCAATGGTCCCAACTGATGATTCAATCACCAATTATTTTCTATCTTCATCCCATTGTGTCTTCACATTCTGCAACCCCCAATTCTGAAATTGAGGTTTTCTCTCTTGTATTGAATCCTGCTGATTCAACATACTCTCTAGCAACTCAATTTCCCCATTCCATGGTTTAAAATCTTCTACAGAATTCTCCTTCTCTGTCAATTGATGGCCCCATGCTATCAACTTATCTCCATCATCAACAGGATCTGAATTCATCAAACATTTGTTAAAACAAAATCCACAAGGCCTCAGAGCCTTTCCTTCTTCTGTCAGCATCTCAGTATGTTGTCCCAACTTTCTTTTCTTCTCAATCAGCACATCAGAATGTTGATTCCAATTCTTCAAACATTTCTTGAGACTACCAGCTAGTCTCTCTTCTGCATCATCCTCTGCAAGGATGCCTTTCTGCTCTAGTTCATAGGAATGAACTCTCTCATCTTAAATCATCTCTGTCCTTATCATCTGAACACCTTCTCTTTGTGGTTCTATCCTCTGCTCTAGAACACTTAATTCATGCCACAATCTTGGCATCTCCTCTTCACTATCTCCTGCTGTCACTATCTCCTCGGCTTTCATCAGAATAGAATTCTGATTCCCTATCTCTCCAAAAGCTTCAGCTACCTGTCCATCACTAGTGACTTGGCCATTTAATAAAATCAGTCTGTCATTATCAGCATTAATGACAAATTTATCTCCACCAGCTTCATTGAAACAATCTCCTCTATAAAATAAGGAATTAATGAATTCCTTCTGCTGCAATAGTTCAATCTGTTCTTCATCTGAAAGATACTCATCGTACTTTACTTGGTAACAATCATCTTCATTTGTCACAGTTCCATCATGTGAACTGTCTCCATCAATACCTGCATTCACACACAACTTGTCAGATGCAAAAACATAAGACCTCATGGTCTCATTTGATGATTTGATGACCAAATCTTCTTGTTGTTCCACGTCTTCCATGCTCTTCAAATATTATTCAATAGTCTTCTCTTCTTCAATTTCTCCAAGCTGTTCAACCCCTAGCTTCTGGCCAATATCATAAACTAAATCTCTTCTTCTTCCAACATGTGGGAAGGCAGAATCTTTCTCCAACTGTGCATGGGCATCTTTAAAACATGTAGCTGCTCCCTTTTATTCCTCAGTGACAACATTAGCAGTCTATTCTTTCCCACTTGCTGTTCTTGCAAACATACAAAATGTGTCAGATGTAAGGCTCTTGGACCCCTTGGTCCCACTTGAAGCTTCAGTCTCCAAGTCCTTCTCCAAATACTCAATCACTCTGAGTATTTCCTTTTTCTTCTAAGCATTTATCATTTTCTCTTTCTTCCTTTGTAGCCTCTGCCACTTTATCTTCTTCTTCATGAGCCAACCAACTCTCTGGCCTTCTTCTATCCTCAGTTTCAATCTGTTGAACTTATCCCTAATCTCAGCTAATTCCTTCCGCCATTCTGATTCAGTGAGTCTCTTCCTCATGCCAATTGCTTTGGCATCTTCCCTCACTCTTCCGCTATGGCTTCTCTCAGAACCTCTGCGATCTCTGCAATCTCCGCTATGGCTCTCAATAGCCATTTTCTTCTCTGGGAGTTCTTCACTCACAAGCTGCACTAAGCCTCTGAAACAACAAGCTCTCTTGCTGCAACTTACCTCACCAATCCCTTCCTCTAGACCCGGCTTTTGGCAAGTACTGGTCCCCTCTCTGCTGGAACCTTCTGAGCACTCTCTTCTGCTCTCTAGGCTTCACTCTGCAACTTCTCTCAAGAACACCTCTGTTCTTATTTCATCCAACCTCAATTGGGAATCTTTCAAGTTCTGCCACACTCTTCCTGCACTCAGAATCCCTTGCTAGACTCTTCTATCACTGCTCTCAAAGCTTATGACCTGCCTCTTGCTGAGATTTCTTCCTCAGTTGCAAACAAATCCTTCCAACCAGAGTTAAAATAAGGCTCATCATCTTACCTCTCAAGATCCCTGAATGATCTTGCTTCTTTTCTCACCTGCACTGCATTTCTACCTGCTGCAATCTTCAAGACACTCTGTCTTCAACTCTAGATTCTGTAAATCTGAGTTATCAACCTTCACTGCATATTCAGTCAAATAAAATCTGCAAATTTTTTGTTAAACAGATTTAAACTTCAACTTTTCCCTCCTGTTCAGTACATGTGCATTTCAAAATTCAACTTTCAAAGAGCTAATTCAATTCTAGCTCTGATACCACTTGATGATGGGTAAAACCCACATTCCTAGTTTCAGATTATTTCAACCTCATCTGTGTGTAGAATTCCTCCTAAATTTCTTTCCAAATCAACTTCACAATCTGGGCCAACTCAATATGTTCTTGACATGAGCCTACCATACCATCTAGACTCTCTCCATTTACTAAAACGCTACTCCCCACTAGCGTATACATTCAATATATATATATTAATCGACTTCTTCTGTTATCGAAAGCCTTATGAACAAACCCAACAAACGTTGGACCCCACTATGATTAAAGACTCGACCTCATTCATAGTTCAGATTTAATTAAGAATAAATCCTTAACTAGCCACACCATACAATTATTCACCTTGTAACCCAGAACTTTATATAATGTTCGAGCTAGCCATATATAATTAAACATATGCCGTTATAAGCAACGGGGCCCACACATACAAAATGTAAATGCCCATACCTTAGATTATCCTCCGAGCTCTTTTGAGAGTGATCACCGTTCGATGAGCCAGCCTCAGATCGGACGGTGTACGCAGATATCGCGCTGAATCCGCAGTCGACAGTTAACGCGTGATGACGGCGGTATCTCCAAACCGCTTAAGGCCACATGTCGGCCTGCGACATTGATCGCGTTCAAATGGGGAATACAGCTTTCCTTTCAAAGGCAGTGTGATCAAAATTGCTTCAGTTTTGTACAGTGATTGACTGTGGGGTTAATCCAGGGCTAACGAAATTCATTGTATTTGCTCCAGCCCACTGACTCCAAGTTAAAACCTCTTCACAGAGATCAGATTTTATATGCAATCGAATTCTTCGTTCACTGTTCACTCCTTCGTGATTCCACTCTCAAGGTTTTGTCTAACTCCTCAATACACCATTCACAGAGAATCCCAGATTCTCTACGTGCATTCAATCCAGACAACCCAGAATGGGGATAAACACATTACTCCAGACTTACAATTGAGTGCTCCTTCGCAAGGTTTGACCAATCCACAACTGAATGTTACACGCAGAACTCCGATCAATATTTGCCTTAATTCCATAGAATACCATACACCTTCGACCACCACGTTATCGTGGATATCGAATTCTCTAAGGATGCACAGAGCGCACTCAACTCTAGCTCACAGAATTCAATGCCCATAGTTCCATCACATGGGTTATACAACTACTTCTTGGGATGAATCCACACATTGCCATTGGGTCTTAACACAGGGATTTATCACACATTCCCATCACTGAACGCGCAGAAAGGCTTTTAAACAAATCACAAAGTCTTAATTACATCCATCCCACGGAGATACAGGCATTATTCACACAGAATTAAACCAAAAATTGCACACAAATGTTGAAAAAAATCTTCATTACACAGTGAATTAACTTACAAGCCTTTTAGCTAGCCAGATCTTCAGTTTTCTTGGCCGTTCTCCTCTACTCTTTCCCTACGACAGTCCTATGTAGCCTATGCAGCTCTCTAAGTAGGTCTGCCTTATCATGCCTGTAAGGCTTATTTTTATACAAAACCCACAATCGACTCAACTCCTCTAACGCTCAAAACTCTTCATATCTCTAAATCTGAGACTAACCCCCTAACAGACACAGACGGACTCCTGAAATTATCTTAACTTTTGAAACTGACTATCTCTTCAGGTTCCCATTAATCATTCGGGCAGTTACAATATTTTCTACATTAAACTAAAATCACTCGATTTATTCAGTAATTACATGACCAAGAAAATATAAGACCCCCCTAAGTCTACCTATATACAAAATATTGGTTTGAGCCTAATTCCCTTGCATCAGTTGATCCCTTCAATGGAAAGAAAATACTCCAAATGGATCACTGAACTTACCCTTGCAACAACTCACTAAAATAATGCATATCTCGACTAGAACTGCATTGTAGGGGATAAAATCACCATGGCCTGATGCCAAATATGTGAATAAATCCCAAGGGGCTTCCTTACTGGCCTTCCAATATAAGGAAACCTTCCTCTACTTCAAAAATAGCTCATAATACACCCAATACAATCTTCCACTGCTGCACCCTGCAACTCAACACATCTCTCAATAGAAACTGTGTTGTACCACAAGACTGAAGCTTGGCATGAAGCTTGAATGTGGAAATGTAGTGCAAAGCTCTTCCTATGAGGCTTCTCAAGGATAGGGGTGGGATTCCTGATCAGGAACACCTTGTGCTAAACAACACTGCAATCTTAGCTAAACATCTTAATAAAGCTTATATGTCTAAATAGACCATATAATCAAGTATCAAAATACATGAACATAACATGAGTGAATATGGCTGCCATCCTCTTCCTTATATAAGTGATGAGATTTATAACCCGAAACCCCACTCATTAAAGGCACTATCTCCATGCATGAGATCTCCCTCCAAAACTGTGTTATCTCTCCATAAATGTCCACTACTCCATGACAACATTGTTTATTTGGTCAAATTTGACTCAGTCCACATGCTATAGCCCCTTTTCACACCTTAGGGTGCTTTATTAAGCTGAAAAGATGATCCTGTTTCACATGAGAAGTGGTTTTATTCTGAATAAAGAGATTTATGGGTCTCCCTACCCTCTTATTCTCCTAACTAAGAAGAAAAAATAGATTTTAATATTTCAATTAGCTTCATGCTAATTTAGGAATATTATACTCATCTGCTTTAAGCCATTCAGTTGTTGTCGTTATTGGAGGCCTTTGGATTCTCTCGCATTTACCATTGAAAGTGGATGTTTCTCTTCTGTAAGGGTGTTCTTTTGGGAGGAATACTCTGGAGAAGTCATACATTGGATTTCGTAGGTCGTTGGACCATCTAGCTTTCAGAGAAGGTTCACAACATTTACATCTAAAATACCCTTTTTTTACAAGACCAACGAGATTATTGTATAAAATTTATATGCATGGCATGTTAAATAATATCATGAAGGTAAGAACAATTACAACAAATTAAATAACTAATATGCGAAAGAATATTGCTACGTGTATAAACAAATAAATAAACATGTAATTTACCAGAGAAAACTCCTAAGCCTGGATAATCATGTGTCGTGTAAGCACATGTGCCATACAACAAAAAAATCCTCTCTGTTGTGATGCATCTTGATACATCATATACATTTATCCCATCCCATAATTCGTTCAATTCATCTACCAGTGGTTGTAAGTAGAGATCCATAATCTTCACTTGTTTTCTACCAGGGACTATGAGAGAAAACATAAGATGTTCATTCTTCACAGACAACCATGGGGGGGTATTTTTATTGATCACTACTACAGGCCAAACATAATCGTTGCCATTATGGATGAAATATGGATTTATGCCATCCATGGCTATGCTGAGTCGTAGACTTCGTACTTCATCCTTGAATTTTATGGGCCATGTATCCTCTATATGCTTCATGGCTATTGAAGTTGTTGGGATTCACATAACTCCAAACTCACTTTTGTGTAAGGCATGCCATCCATGAAACATAGATAATTATTTTCAATGAAAGAGCCTTTGAATACTTGGGATTATAGGCATGTGCCTCAATATCTTAAAAGGAGGACCATGTTATTTACCCTTCTTTTTTCATTTATCATACATATCATGCCCACATTTCGGGCATATCTCTTTGTCTACATATTCTCCTCTATATAGAATACAATCATTTGGACATGCAAGATATGATATGTACTCAACACCCAACATTTTCAACAATTTCTTTGCCTCTCCGTAGTTTTCAGGAAAGAAATTACCAGTCAGAAGAACCTTATCTTTGAATAACCTATATTTGGTGATCATGGAAAATATTAAATGTACATTAATGCCCATATGATTATTAACGTTCATAAAATTGGCCATTTTTAATGTTCATTGTGAGATTATATTTCTCAAAATATAAGGGAGGACTTTATGGTTATAACTCACCTCAAAATTTCCGAGAAACATGCATTCGACAAGCCAAAATTTTCTTTCAAGTTGTATAGTAAAATCGTTTCCCCCAACTGGGTAGACTTTGACTGACCACCACGTCCAAAGAGATGGATGGTGGAAGAAAATTCAAGGTTTTCGAAAAAGGTGTAAGCGATATGAGCATCACCCCCTAGTTGATCATAGTTCTGGAATGCATCTAACAACATTGTCTACATGGCAGTCGTATCCTTTAAGTAATCATCCATACCAACCTATATTTGATTGCCTCCATTTCCACCTTGTGTGATGCGGGGATTCTGCTATAAAACAGATCCTTGCACATAATAAAATGTCATGCTTCCTTAAAATGGAATCCTCAATTAAATTCTTCGTTAAAACCACATTCAATTCAGCTCATGACATATACAAAGAAGAGAGGGCCAATGCAAATAAAATACGGGTATATAATAACACAAAGAAATTTAGATTCAAACCAATTTCCTGAATATTACGTTTGTGGGCCTCTCAACTCTCGGCCTTTTCAAAACTCTCACACCGCTTTTCTCTATCTCTCTCTCTGTATTCCTCACTCTGTCCTCCATCTTCACACAAGCTTCATATTTATACACAATTATGAATTAAATCCAATCCATGATTTCCTCCACACAAATCTCAACCAAATCCCAAAATATCTTTATCCCTTATTTTACTCAACTAAGTTCCATTTAAGGAACTCCTAATCCATAAATTATCTAGCCAACTCAATTCCCTCATATTCTCAATTAATTAAGAGAATTTTTACAATAATCCTCACACTCATATTATTCTCTCTTAATTTGAATAAAAACGAGCATAATAATTAAAAAGACATCACCCCCTATTTACACAATATTTTAATGAAAATCAAGCAGGATGCTCCTGCATCAGATTCCCCATGTAGAGAAGTTCTATAGACTCCTGTCTATGAGGTTTGCACTTTTCTGTAATAATACGACAACCACAAGTCTCCATAACTTTCTCCCTCTAGGATTCCAAACTCTATTTTGCCGCTGGTCTTTTAAAGTATCAACTCCCTTTTGTAACTCTCAGAATAGTATTTTCAGAATACTATCGACTGTAACTCTCGCTTTTCCATACCACATCATATTTATTTCAAGAATTACATAAATCATGTAGAAACATTGATACCCATTCTTCTGGTCTCCAAACTTTGAAAGAATCTCAAACTGGTTGTACATCAGCATCACTCATTCTATCTACCGGATTCCATCGGCCTCTCCAAGAATTTCTTTTGCCAATTCCTCGGGGTAACTCCTCTTTGTTTGATGCTTTCGTCTCCAATTGCGCTGAAAACTCAACGTTCTGAAATGAAGAATAATCAAGAATTTCTCCTTGATCACAACTATAGTCATTGACTGCACTGATAGTAATAAATTTCTCATTCGGTGTTGTACCTGCATTCATCAACAAACTATTAGTTTTAAAAAGATAAGACATTTCGACCTCTTTTGATGCTTCAAGAACCAATCTCCCATCATAGACCTTCAGGATTTTAGTAAATCGTCTTTGGAATTGCTAGCTTATTTTATCTTTATCCTGCTAGTTCAATACTTCTGTTTCCTTTGTCTCTAAGGAAATAACTTTCTTGCTTCTCCTGATCTTTCATCTCATCTCAAATACTTTCTTCTCAATTTATCTGATTTCAACATCATATTTATTTATGTTTCCTTCTGTACCTACAACCACATTATTATTTGAAAATTTATATCATTCACTAAACTCTCTAAATGTTAAAAAAATTTCATCCCTATCATGCACAGTAACTACAATCTCTTATGTATCAGGTTCTGCAAATTTCATCTCCCCTTCAAGTTCCTTAAGCCATAGTTCCAAGAACTCTATTTCCATGTGAAATCTTTCCAGTGTTTCATCACAACATTCATTCCTAGCTACATTCTTCTTCTGGAAATCCTCCTGAGTTATCATGGTTTCTGTATCATCACATTGCAAAATTCTGTCAGCAATTTCATTAAAAAAATTCATTTGTTTACCTCCTTGGAATATCATTTTGGCATTTTCATTATGCTTCTGCTCTATAACAGCTTCAACTAGTTGTATTACACCAAATAAGAACTCATCTATGATTTATTTCTGCTGCAAAAAATCAATACCTTCCTCCTCTGAAAGGCATTCTCCATCATACATCACCTCAAGAATTTCATTCATCTCTGTGACAGTTTCACCAGACTGTCCATCATCTTCTACACATCCTGCAAACATACACAAACTATGAGTTTTAAAAATACAAGGCTTCATTGCCTCATCTGCTTCTCTTGTCAACATATCTTCAAATTATTCTGAACTATTCCAATAGTTCATGAGATCTTTCTCATTGATCTCGTCACCCAGAATTTCACCCTGTTCTGGGCCACAAATGGAAACTTCCATTTTCAACTCAGCCACTCTGAGTTCTTCACATCTCAATTGCAGACTCATCATCTTCTTGAGCTTCCTTAGCTCTTCTGCTAACTGTATGTTTACCTATTGTTCCCTCTTTCCATGTAGCCTCTGCCACTTCACGTTCTTCCTCATGGTCCAACCATGTCTCTGGTCTTTCATATTTCTCTACAACAATTCCATCAATAACTCAAGGTGAAATGTTATCTCAGCTTTCTCCCACTCATACTCTTCATCAGTCAACTACTTACATATGCCATTTTCCTTGGAATTTTCCTTCTTCTTCTTTCTATTGTGGTCTTTCTCAAAACCTCTGAAATGACTATCACCAGTCATCTTCTCCTCCTTTGTGATCTTATTCTATTCACGTGTGGATTTCATTCAATCCCCTTTTTAGCAAGCCTTCATACTTTCCATTCAGCACTACAAGCTCTCTTCTTGTGCTTGACCTCTTTCAGTTCTCTATCTTGGAATAATTTATGGAAACTCTATTGCTCCTCTTTGCTACAAACAACAACTTCAGTAATGCTTGTGTTACAATGACCAAACTCTTTAGGTGTCAGGCTCCGCCGATCATGCACCCAATTACATTCAAACCTTTGACTTGGCTTACGACTCTTTGACTCCAGACTTTACATCAACTCTTCATCTCGGATGAAAAATACACCGTTTTGTACAATAACTCAATGTTTTAATCTTGACTCAAGCTATCCAAATTCTCATTTGACCTTAACATCTAATTTGACTTCAAGGCTTGACCCAATAATTACAATAGTGGATATTTTGACTCTATTTCAAGTTATACAATATACCAATGAACATCCACCCTCAATACATTTCCATGATGTAAAACCTTCACTCTCTCTCATACTCCATTCTTAAGAAAATATCACAAGTCACCAATTACATCATCTCCCTTTATCACTTCACATGATATTGAAGCATTTAAATTGAAATGCAATCCATTTTCCCAAGATTTATTTTATGGTGAAAATAAATAACCATTTAATTTTCAACATTCAAATTACCTTTTTGAAATGAATGATCATACCTTATGCTCCCTTCAAGGTTATTAATAAACCTTATCTTTTCGATTTCAACTCTCCGAATTTCACTCTTCTTTGTCATTCTTATCACTATGAACATTTGCATGCCCTTCATACCATAATCTCCTCAACATTCTCATCATCTTAGCGCATAAATTTTTCTTGCACTTCCATGCAACTCCTTCTTTGCAGTGACGGTTCTCATGCAACACCGTCTCTCTTCAGTGCACACAAAAAATTCCCTCACAAAACTTTCTTTTAACATGGTGGCATCAACATATTTCTCTGCAACAACAACAATACCTGAACCATATTTGCACATCAGTTTCTGAGATGGGTTTAAATTCCACTCTTTCATAAAATTTATAAAAGAATTAACTTCTGGAGTATGATAAGGGAAATTTAATCATCCAAATTTTAAAATACCTTTAATGAATATTGATCCATTCAATGAGCACTTACCTTGAATCTTCTTGTGGTTGAAATGATCCAACCCCTCTCTCTCATATTCTTCTCTCTTGCAGCCATCCCTGTAGTACCTCTAGTTGTACTTTCATCACTGCAATATCTCTTAAGATATCTCACTCTGCAACATCCTTTTTCTGCTCATGAAAATGACGCAGCCAAAGCTGCCTTTACTCACAATACGCATTAAAATGCTTATTTCAATTATGCCCAGGATATTTTATTTCCAAAGTTAATGAAACCATTTCTATAACCAAGGTTTAAACTCTGTTCATATATCTTGATTCTAAAATTTCCTTATCCAGGAAACTATTTGACTTTCTACCATATGCGGAAGCTCTTTTCATATTACCTCAATTTATGTTGTTAACCATAATAAAATCACCCACCTTGACAATTTCATTTGTAAATTCAGACCTTTGCTTAAAAACCCACATTACCAATCATATCCATTTTTTGATTTTCCTTTCTATGGTTTCAACCTTGAATAGAAATGCTAAAATATATGTTCAGGCCATGCTTTCTACTTCAAACTGAGGGTTAAAACTTAAGTGCCGCCATATATATATAATTTCAGCATTCTATTTTAACATACCTTTTACAACGATCTATCTGCACTCATCAAATCAACGCAATTTCCATTCAACTATGAATGTTTACATAGAAGTTATGGTAATTATTTAAAGATGAGCTTCCAAAACCTTTATTTTCCTCGAGCTGCAACAAATTGAAATCTGTTAGGGACATGATGTGGCTAAATTATTTGAGATTATAAAAAAAATACCACAATTAAACATAAGTGCATTAAAACACCCTTCAAATCTACCTACGGCTCAATCACAACCCAAACTGTGTATCAATTATAGGCTCTACTTCGCTTTACTAATTCACAATATGTGTCTATCAACCACGATCAGTACTAGGTGGAGATTTCTCTGCGTTGTTGAAGTCGCTGCCAAAACATGGGATGTTGTTCTAGAAGTTTCAAACGTTGACTGTATATATATCGAAATGGCATGGCATATATACATCTCTATTAACACAATACTTAATGTTGGCCACACACCATGATCCCATGGGGATTGCGTTCAATTTCTCATGCAGTCTCGCAGGAAATTAGAACCACACATACCAGAATGCAGTATCCAGACCATGCTAGCCGCACTCCATGATTCCATGGTGACAACGTCTAACTGCTCATGCAGTCTTAGCAGAAAATTAGAACCACATATACCAAACTGCTCATGCAGTATTGAATACAGACCATGTTGGTTGCACACCACATCTCTACGGTGACAACATCTAAGGTGTGCCCGTTGACGCAGAGGAAAACACTGAACAACCTTCAGTTTGGTCTCTCTCCAACGTCCTTGCAACTAGGATTTCGTTCACCTTCAACCACCTCTCTGCGTTCATACACAACATTGGTTCTTCTCACACATTGGTCGATCCCTCCTTTAGTCGACTTCACTAGTGACATTGATCCCAAGTGAAACTCACCTTCCTGATCAGTTGTGCACAATCATGGGAATTTTCACATCGTTCAACTCATGGAATGTTCATCGAACAAATTAAATTCGACATGCCTTCCAAAATGTAGTGTTCATCTAACAAGCACATGGACTGAACATTTGTGTTTGGAACTTCAAAATTTAAGTTGCAGGCTGAAACATTTTTATATTCATATTCCTCTGCAGGATTTTCTACTGGATCGCTCAGCTCCTTGGCACAATTGTTGTGTAGATCCACCTCCTCACAACGCACAGGAATGCCCAGCTTCTCTCACATATTCCATAGGTTCAGATCCTCTATAAATATGCAGAAAAAATTTAGAACGGCAACTAATAAGAAACGATGCAAAGAATGCCACAGAAAATAAATATCAACAGTTCTTTAAATCGTAAATGACACTTTAACAATCTTCAATTGGCCACCATTTAAAATCATATATCACAGCAAAGAAGTTCATCACCATTAATGTTGATCACCGCGCAAGCTCAGAATTTATATGGGTTGACTTCTGATACCCTGCGAAGGAGTTTACACAATCGACCTTAAAATTGATTGGAAACATGAATGTTGCCTTACTTGTCACTATCACAACCCCTAGATGAGCCTTAGGCTCTCATACCAAATGATGCAGGGATTCTGCTATAAAACAGATCCTTGCACATAATAAAATTTCATGCTTCCTTAACATGGAATCCTCAATTAAATTCTTCGTTAAAACCACATTCAATTCAGCTCAAGACATATATAAATAAGAGATAGCCAACACAAATAAAATATGAGTATATAATAACACAAGGAAATTTATATTCAAACCAATTTCCTGAATATTACATTTGTGGGCCTCTCGGCTCTCGACCTTTTCAAAACTCTCACACTACTTTTCTCTATCTCTATCTGTATTCCTCACTCTGTCCTCCATATTCACACAAGCTTCATATTTATACACAATTATGAATTAAATCCAATCCATGATTTCCTCTACAAAAATCTCAACCAACTTCCAAAATATCTTTATCCCTTATTTGAATCAACTAAGCTCCATTTAAGGAACTCCTAATCCCTAAATTATCTACCCAACTCAATTCCCTCATATTCTCAATTAATTAAGAGAATATTTATAATAATCCTAACACTCAGATTATTCTCTCTTAATTTAAATAAAAATGAGCATAATAATTTATAAAATAATTAAAAAGACATCACCCCCTATTTACACAATATTTTAATGAAAATCAAGCAAGATGCTCCTGCATCATTGTGAAGAACTACTATTGTTGTAGTCATTCCTAATTGGTGAATCTAGACGTAGTGGGAATGGAATAGGTAGTTGATTCAACCATTCTTGGTTTGTTCCTCTCCAATTTTTTCTTTTAATTTAGCCTTCTCTCGATTTGAAATTGCCGTGGGGTACAACAAAAGATGGTAGGTAGGTCGCTCATAATCACTAGAATCCTAATAATTTAAAAAAGTATATTTTAACATGATTAGTACAAAATATATGGTATCAATTAATAAGCACGTTGACAATGCATGATTAATTGGTTTGACATTGAAATAATTACATTAATATAACAAAAAATTAGTATTACCATCATTATCCCAAGATTGTGGCCAGAAGATACAATATTGTTACAATTGGCACGGTGGAGCGGCTGTCCATTTTCATCTACCAAATGCGCCTTGTGGTATGCTGCTTCCGACGTTTTGGAGTTGTTTGAATATTTTGTGCATCTGAACTCGATTCTGAATTATCTGCATGAACTTGAAAATTTGCATACATTAATTATAAATTTTATTAAGGTGATTGACATGAATAAAAAATATAAATTCAGTTAGATAATGAAAATATAAATAAAATTTGATGTAAATATTACGTATCAAAATGGATATGGAGAAATCCGCTACGGACTTTAAGAAATATTATGGAACGAGATGGATTTTGAAGAATTTTCCATTCGATATAATTATGATATTTTATCTCCACATTTGAGCAAAATCAACAATAAATTTTGGTGTACACACCTAAAATAATTTCGGTACTTTAAAAATGGACTTATTGTTATTGGTGCTAATGTACAGATAACCGCACCGGTGCCTTTTAGTTACTATGCACCAGTATGGTGTTATTAATTGACGCACCAGAACCAAATAGCCAAAAATAAAAAATAGAGCAACTATATTTTTTTAAAGTGAAAAAAAAACGGAAAAATTGAAAAATGGGCGAAAAAATATTTTCGAAATTTCGCAAAACAATTCTTTAAATAGTAAACAGTTTTCATTATTTCATTATTTTTGCAAAATTTTCAGGGAGAGATTTGCACGAGACATAGCTGGAGGAGGAAGAGAGCACGGGAGCACTTTGGAGCAGCAAAATACTTTCGAACAAAACTATTCAGACAATCAGAATTCCAAACCCTCTGGTGATTCAAACCCCTATAGCATAGAATTTCAAACGAGGTGTTTAAATTTTATTGTTTTTTCTACATTTTCTGCAGCATTTTTTATGCGTTAAATAAAAAATTTAAATTTACTCTTCATTTTCAGAAAAAAAAAAAAAAAAACAAAACAAAAAAACAAAAAACAAAAAACAGAAAACAAATGAAATCCATTTTACACTAAACCCTTGATTCTTTTTGTTTCTGCCCTTGCTTCTTCCAGTTTCTGTGATTTCAGAATTAGAGATTTTCATTTTAGATTTACAGGGTTTGTATTTCTAGATATATAGGCCTATGAAATTTAACCCACGGGAAAACTTGCATAGTCGGATCCCAATCCATGTTGGCCCTTTCGTAAATTTTTAAAAAACTAAATTTTTTAAATTAGTTTTTAATTTTTTTTATCAAATAGTACGTGCATTGTGCCCTGCGTAAACAAGGGCACCGATGTGCTATTTTAACACAGAGCAAAATTCACGTATTGTTTGATAAAAAAATTAGAAACATATTTTTTTTAATCCATGCGCCATATGTAAAATAGGGCACTGGTGCGTTATTTCATTATAGTGCATCGTGCACGTACTGTTGACAAAAAATAATAATTTATTTTATATCTGTGTTAATTAGTGCACCATTTAAAATATAATGCAATGGGTCTCCTTGTTGACAGAGAGCACCGTACGTTGGTCCCTTGTTTATGCGGTGTGTTTATAATAATATGCTGCACCGCCCCCTCGACGACATCATATGCTACAAAAACTAACACTATAGGATTTTTATTAAATTTTATGTGTTAATCCATGCATTGGTTAAAATATAATGCACCAGTGCTCCTTGTTTACATAGAGCACCGTACGATGTTTCTACTGTTTTAGTGGTGCATTTATAAGAACACGCCACACCGATGTCGGTGCATACAACATTAAAGGCGCACTAGTTTCTTGATATAATTTTTTTTTTTTACCTTAAAATTTTATGATTTATTTGTAAAATATATTAATGAATGGTATGATACATGTTTCTTATTAATAAAGAAATGGTTGACAAGAGATCAAGTAACAAAAATACTCATAGCACATGAAGAAAAGAAAAAGGCAAGTTCTTTGTAAATTCTTTACAAAAATTATTATTTTTGAACTATATGTAAGTTTGACTAATATGTATTGTTTACTGTGTATCATGCAGAGCCACAAATGATGAAGCTTGATAAGATTATTTCTAATTTAGGACCAGAAGATCGTAAAATCTTAATGGAAAAATTGCAAAAGGATGAATCAGGTGAATGAAAAAATATTATCGATCCAATATGAGTTTATTTTTTTAATTTTCATTAATAATATACTTAAAATTATTAGATAACATGTTTCAAACATTCTATTAATTCACATATTTTTAATTTTCTACAGGGACCATCAACTCAGAAAAGGTATGTTGTTATAAGAAAAGAAAAAAAATAGAACATGCAAATGAAAATGAATTGCTCAGCGCATTTGGAGTTGCTAGAGGTTAACGAAAGGGGGAAAAACTTTTACAAAATTTTGAGGGATCTAGTGGAACGAATGTATAGACGTGATTTCCACTTACAATATAAAAATCAATCTGATGATTCCAAGAAACAAATTTAATCTAAGCTACAGGAAGAATTTCCAGAGAATTGGTTAATGAGACATGTCAGACTTTTAATAGAAAAAGTGTACAACAACAAAAAGGAAGCAATGAATAAGTAGTATTCCTTTGAATGTTTTTATAGAATTATATCTATATATTACTAGAAAGCAATCATTTATAAATATCACTTTTTTTATATTTACTTTTCATATATCAATATAAAAATTAAATAGTTTATTTTCATGTCACATTTTCAGGAAGATTATGAAAATCTCAAAAGATGAACAAGTTTATATCATAAATATGCTAGTAGGAATGTCCAAAAAGGTGTACAAGGAGATGGTCAAATAAATGGTCATAATTGCATCACACGAGGAGCCATCTCAACAAAAACGTCCTTCAAATGTAATATGTAATCATTGAATTTTTCTATTAGGTACAATAAATAAAAAATTTAGCATTAAATATTAATTTTCAAGTATTTTCTTGCAGAAAAGAAAAGAAAATGGAACCCATTCAACACATAAAACAGGATGACAAGGAAGAAAAGGGTTGATATATAACTTTGTGGGTAATTGTTACTTCCTTATAACAACTTAACTAGATTTCATTTTTGTAAATATTAAGTTGTTTTACAACAATCATCATTGAATGTCTTCAAATGGGTGCTAACATACAAAGAAGAACCATAAGATGAATTGATTGACATTGGGTTAAATATGGATTGTCAGTATATGTTGGCATATCATAAATTAATTGTGTAATTTTTAAGCATCTATCAATCTTGTTTTGCTTAGCTCCCACTATAATTAATAGAACAAAAAAATTTATATTAAATATATGATTTGTTATGGGGTATAAAACTTGCACGAAACAAAGTATGGAACTGTGCCAACAGATGAAATTTTGAACGATGGCATGAAATTTGGTTTTGAAAGAATGTGAATAGTTCATGAGTCAATTGTTGCTATGGTAAATCATTTATTTTTTATTTACATTGATGCATCTTATTTAATATTGCAATTTTCAGTATTCTGACGAACGTATATACACTCATTACAGTTTATTTTTATGTTTGTAGATAGAATGTGAAGAAGAAGAAAACAATCAACACTGTGAAAAAAACATTCCTCAAAATAACCCAAGTCATGGAAGTAGCTCGATTAGTGACAATGGTTCAAGAGAATAATGGTGATCATTATGTTTGGATACCAAAGCAAGGCATTATATTTTTTGAAATATTTCTCTGTGAAATCAAACATTTTGTTTAATGTATTGGACATAGTGTCCCAATTGAAAGACAAAGGGATACCAATAACTGTCCCATTTTGTATGAAAAAGAGTGTCTTATATATATATAATAAAATACGTTTTAATTTATTCTATTTTGTTCTCCATTGTCGCTGTGAAATGTAACACCATTGATTAAATATATGGATGATTAAATATTATAATGAAGAGATGTGAAATCTGATGATATGATATAATAACTTAATGCAAACATCACATTCAAATGCACTAATAAAAATTTAATTGATATGAATACTATTATAAGATACGTGTCGTCTTTTGATGAATAATTAATTTAAAAAAATCACAATAATTATGATATGATATAACAAATTAATCCAAACATCACATTCAAATGCACTAATAAAAATATAATTGATATGAATACTGTTATAAGATATGTGTCAACGATATGTGTCAACTTTTGATGAATAATGAATTTTAAAAAATCACAACAATTTCACTATCACAGGTCAATGGTTCTAAAAAATACAGAATGAACACCGGTGCATGTCATTTAATGTGCACCAGTGTGTTTTTATTATAATGCGCACCGGTGCATTTTACAACCTATGGGAACTTCACAAATACCAATACCAATTACAACTCTCGATGTGTTTGTCTGATACTGCGCACCGGTGTGTTTATGTGAGAGTGCTCACCGGTGCATTTCTATAACCTATGGGCACTGCACAAATACCAATACCAATTAGAACGATGTGTGTTTGTATAATACTCCACACTGGTGCGTTGATACGACCTATTGGCACCACAAAAATCCCAATACCAAATAGAATGATTGGTGCATTTATGTGATATTTCACGGCAGTGCGTTTGTATAATACTATGCATCTGTGCGTTGATATGACCAATGTGCACCACACAAATCCCAGTACTAATTAGAATGGCCCGGTGCATTGTATCACCTACAGTGCGCCCGATGCAGTTGTAAACCTTAACGTCACAGTGCATGCACCTTCGATTTCCCTGGGGCGACTGTCTGGCTGAAACACAACACGACATTGCTAAATGCCCCAGGGCATCCTATATTTGTTTTCTGTCCCGGTACGTGTTTCCCATCACTGTAAAACGCACTAGTGAGTTGACACCTTATTAGCGCACCGATGACAAAAACATCCATAATAACCTCTAACTGACCAGGATTTTTAGTGGTGTTGAAATTCTGTTAGAAGCTCTGCGAAAATCTCCGTTTTTGAAAACAGATGTTGTAGCAAATTTTTTTTTGACAATTTTGCGCAATTTTATAACACTAAAAACCTCCGTTAGAGGGTCTTTCCATTGTAGTGTACATTAGAAAACAAGATGAGTCTTGGCTATGGCATAGGATATTGGGGCATCTCAATTTTGATCACATCATCAAGCATAGTTATAGATCTACCAAAGATAAAGGAACTTAAAAATCCTATTTACAAATGTGAAAACACAATTGAACTTCATTCAAGTTCAAGGGTAAGTTTTCAAGTAGTAAACCTCTAAAGTTAGTACATATGGATTTGTTTGGTCCTTCTAGAACATAAGAAACATGATGAGAAAATTATTCCATGCTGGTAATTGATGAATATTCTAGATTGACATGCATAACATTGCTTAGAAATAAGCTAGTAGCATTTGAGAAGTTCAAATTATTCAAGACACTAGCAGAAAATAAAATAGGGTGCAAGATAAAGTGTGTAAGATTAGATAAAGGAAGTAAATTTACTTTAGATGAGTTTTCTGATTTCTGTGATGAAGTTAACATAAAAAGGAAGTATACTATTACAAACACACCACAAAAAATGGTGTTGCAGAGAGACAAAACATGTTTATGCAACAAATTGTCAAAGCCATGATGTAGGTTAGAAAGATTCCTCAAACCTATTGGGCACAAGAAGTACACACAATTTTTCATATTCTAAATAGAGCTTATCTCAGACCAAATTTCAAGAAAACACCATATGAATTGTGGCATAGTAAACCAACATCTATAAAAAAAATTAAAGTGATTAGAAGTAAGTTCTACATAAAAAAACAGTAATGAAAAGCTATGAAAGTTACATTCGAGGTGAGATGAAGGAAAGTTTTTGGGATATTTGTCAAAATGTAAAGAATACAAGTGTTATAATAAACAAATGAATAATAGTGTGGATTGTATGGATGTAAAGTTTGATGAAGTGTTCCCTAACAAGAGAAATAACATAGGTTTTATCAATCTTCCATATCATCGACTTGATAGTGTAGAAAATGATGTACATGACGATGAATAAAAAAAGATAAAGACTCGTTAAAAGGATCCCTCAAGGAATGCACAAAAGAATCACCCTAACCATCCAATTATTGGAGATAAAAGTGGAGTTCAAACAAGGAGGTAAATTATAGAGAAATTAAATCAGGCTCAAACTGTCATGTTGTCAAATATTGAACCAACAAATTTTGATGAAGCAAAGAAATACAAACATTTTATAGATTTTATGAATGAGGAGTTATATTATATTGAAAAGAAAAAGACTTAGGAAATGACACGAAGACTAATAGGAAAGAATGTTATAGGTACAAAATGGGTCTTTAAAAATAAAATGAATAAACAAGGACATATTGTTAGAAATAAAGAAATACTAGTATCCAAGTGTTACTCATCGGTAAAAGGCCCTGACTATGAAGAAAATTTTGCGTCAGTGGCAATATTAGAGGCAATAAAAATGTTTCTTGCCTTTGCATGCTATAAATATTTCAAAGTGTACCAAATGGATGTGAAGTCTGATTTTCTGAATGGAAAACTCGAGGAGGAATTATATATAGAACAACATGAGGGTTTCTTATTATATATAATTTTTTGGATTCAACTGCGTTAAGAAAGTCATTCATCTGTGACCATTTCCATAAGAGGTAGTCATAACTGACTAATTTATCATGAATTTTTGAATAGTCCACTTAGCACTCATTGCATCGGGTGATGCTCTCATGGGTGAAGAATTGGGATTGAAACTAGTGAAATTAATCACATAGCATTAATCAACACTTCGGGGCTTGCACCTAGTAACCATGAATTCCTTGGAGGTCACCCATCCCAGAACTACTCTGGCTCAAGCACGCTTAACTGTGGAGTTTTTCCCACAATCAAGCCCACTTAGCTTGCTACCCCATTTGAAAAACCTTAGAAAGTATTGTGCCTCATGAACCATTCAAGTAGAGCTCCCTTTACTCCCTTATTGTCAGATAATCTTAATGATGTACGAAAGTTAAAGAAGGCACTATATGGAATTAAACAAGCACCACATTCTTGGTACTTAGGTTGGAAAAGTATCCACAAAAGCAGGGTTTTAAGGGAGGCGCGAATGATAATAACTTGTACATAAAGAAAAATAAATATTAACTCCTAATTATGTTTGTGTATGTGGACGATATTATGTTTGGAAGCCACAAATATAATCTAGTAAAATGGTTTGTTGAAGAGATGAAGTTTGAGTTCGAGATGTAAATGCTTGGAGAACTTACCCTCTACCTAGGGTTGCAAATCCTACAAAATTCAAAAGGTATATTTATTTCTCAAGAGAAATACCTAAACGATATATTGAGAATGTTCCAAATGGAATATTGTAAACGTGTTTCAACCACTATGGAAATTGGATGTAAGTTATGTGCAGATAATGAATCACTTGATGTTGACTAGAAGCTTTACATATATATGATAGGCAGTTTGTTATATCTAATAGAATATAGACTAGATATAATGTTGGAAGTTATATTGGTGGCAGGATATCAATTAACACTTAAACAGAGTCATGTACTAGAAACAAAAATGATATTTAGATGCTTGAAAGGGAATACAAACTATGGACTATGGTACCTAAAAGGGAAGAAATTTATATTGACATCATGCACAGATGAAAACTAGGCCAATTATGTGGATGACAGGAAAATTATGTGTGGTGGTCCATTCTACTTAGGAGAATCACTGGTTGCATGGTTAATAAAAAATAAATCCTCAGTATCTCTATCTACTACAAAATTCAAATACATAACAATAGTTTCTTGTTGCACACAAGTGTTGTGGATGAAACAAACTCTACATAATATGAAGATAACTTTCACTGAACCAATATCTATTAAATATGACAATACTAATGCAATAAGAATATGAAATAATCAAGTGCTTCATTAAAATACTATACATATAACTATAAAGTATCACTTCCTCACATAACATGTGGTTTAGAAAACAATGAAGATGGAATACATATCAACAAAAGAGCATAGAGAAGACATGTTTACTAAGCCACTAGAAGGCAAACCATTTGAATATCTAAGGACCAAGTGGGGGACTGTTTGTGCTACCTCTTCTGACTAGTTTAACTTTAAAAAGGATCCTCAGAGACTCTGGAGAATATGAAAATAAAATCATCTAAGGGGGAGACTCTACAGAAGCAGCATGGAAATATCAACTTATATTTGTAGAACTAGGCCATCTTCAACTAAGTTCGTCATTCAAATGTTTATTCTTTGATAGAAATTTTGTGCAAAATTGTATATATATGAAAAGTTAATAATAATTTTTGAAATTTACAGCGTCATATTTATATATCTAGTCAAAACATTTTGAATATGAGCCTAGCTCATAGTATATTTGTAGATCATTAGAACTTTTCAAAATTCTTCAGTGTTTGTTCTCTATGTTTGATCTATGCATCAAAATATATCATATTAATCAATTACGTAATTGATAACCTTTTAACTATGAATAAAGGGAAACCAAATATTTATTTTAATATATAAAATGAAAGCAAATGTGCTTGCAATAAGTGTATAGGAGCAGGTTGTCAACATATTATGTTTGGTTACTATAAGCCTTCATCATGAAGTAACATGTGATCAACATCAAAACCATATTATTTACAAAATGTTCCAAAAGAAGACATATATATGTAGGAGGTGTATTCATATGAAGACATGTAGCCTCTTTCCAACATCTAAACTATCACAGAGAATTCAATCAAAGTTAGAGATAAAGCCAAAGAAATGTTGAGTCAACTTCTATCATGAAGAAAACCATCAACTTGGTTCTATGTTCAGAAAGCTAGCATTTGATCAAAATACGTTTTTGCATTGAAATCAAAACCTATGCAAGAAATATGTATCGGTAAAAAGGAGTAAGCATTTTATTATATATATATATTCAAATCATTTCAATGCATCACTAGGATTCTTCTAATACTTAAGCCCTTTTGTTATGATTACAAAGAATTGAATGTTATATCCATTGATAATATATTTATGACCTAAATTCATGTATACAAATGATGAATATATAAAGTTTTCAGGTTTATTTGTCATCAAATGAGGAAAGCTCTTGAAGCTCTTCAATAGTATGGTTGGACATAATCAAATTTATCAATAATATGTTGATCAAACAAATATCCACAGTCTCATTATGATATAAGTGTAGCATTAATTCATCTTGATCTAATAGTTGTTCTAAAACAAATCATTCAAACACTGAGAGGCCTATTCTTGACATGAGACTATGTTCAAAAATCTTGAACCAAATATCTTAATGCAAATTTCAGTCAATGATTGTTTGCAAAAATTCAAGCAAATAATGAAACAAAATTCAAAACAATATTTCTATCGCATAAACTTAACTTAATGACATTTCATTTGCAAAAGAATAAAGTATACCATCTATATCTCTCAATGACATTGCATTTGTAGAAGAATAAATTATACCATACATAGAGGACTTTATCTATATCTCTAGTAGTGGAGACATAGATGATGTATAAAATGAAATAAAATAAAAAAATGTCACAAGTGAAAACCATTGAGAAAGGTATCACCAGCACTGAGATCTTGAATATATCCAAATTAAAATAAGGCCAAACCCTAGAAATCAAGAACATTGAGTGAATTTATCACAAGAGAAAATATCTTGAATAGATGCAATGGAAAATAAGGACAAACCTTAAAAATCAATAATATTGTGCGAATAGATCACAAGAGAAAACTAAAATACTAAAAAAACACATCAACATGAAAATGAAAACCCAAAGAGAGTTGCACAATGAAAAAATACCTATTTGTAATACTAAGTGAATGAATCCTGTTAGGGAAGGTAACACAAACAAGAGTAACAACCATGAGAATAGAGCTATAACTAGCAATTGCACCACATGTTGCAAAGGAAGCGCTGTAAAGCAGTAACATAGGAAAGAGTAATATAAAGGAAAACATATGTGATATTTTATGTGATTTAATTGAATATTTAACTTATAAATATGAATTAGAAACTATATTTAATAAATAAGTTACTCCAAAGACATAGGAAAGAGTAGTATATACGAAAACATATGTGATATGTTACGTGATTTAATTGAATATTTAACTTATAAATATAAATTAGAAACTAGATTTAATAAATAAGTTACTCCAAAGCACTTAAAACATTAATTTCTCACTATAAATAATTGATTCACTAATTAATCATCATACATGTTATGTGATTTAATTGAATATTTAACTTATAAATATGAATTAGAAATTAGATTTAATAAATAAGTTACTCCAAAGCACTTGCTAACTGTCTATCCGTAGAAAAACATTAATTACTCACTATGAATAATTGATTGACTAATTAATCATCATACATGTTCATTTTCTTATCATTTTCTTGTCTCCCTTATCATAGAAATTGTTGAGATTTTATTTCTTATTTTTAATTAAATTTGGTGAAAATCTCATGTAGGTGAAAACAATAGGATTTGTTGCTACATTGGCTCCATCAATTTTTGATGAGCAGTTAATGCATCCTATATTTTTTGTGAGAGAATTTATGAGTCTGTTGTAATTCACAACTATAAAATGTAAGCCTGTAGAGGCAAGTGAGCATGATGAGGAATGTGTAGTGAGGAAGAGCTGAGTAGAAGAGAAACTCTGCTATTGTATTTTCTCCAGTTGATGAATGAGATTGTCGATGCCCTGTTAGGTGGACGTAGCCCAGATTGGTTGGGTGAACCACGTTAAAATCTCTGTTTTTCCATGGTTGAATGATGTGTTTGTGTCTTATTTTTTTTATGTTTCCACTATGTTAACGCTAACACTTGGTACCAGAGCTCGTTGAGCTGAGTGATTAAGGCTGACAGCAATTTAAAAGGTATTGTGGTGAAAATCAGGCTGCGATGGAAGAAGCTTCAGTCACTATTTGCGTGAAGGCTGTCGATGGGCAGCGTTAAGTCAACGGCTGTAGCCAAAGAAGTGGACAACAAACTTGTGGAATCCGACGCTATGTGGTTGCCAGCAGAGCCATAAGATGGTTAGATGAGCAATTGACTTGCGCTTGTGAGCTGGAAATCAATACTGTGAAAGGTCAGCACTGTGAATCCGATTGCAAAAGTCGTGGCCTGCTGAGAGGCTGTGAGGTTGGCATCAGAGCTCTGTGAGCTAACTGCAACGTAAGCTCTGAGTTGAGAGCAAGCCGTGAACGCAGTTTGAAGGAGGCCGAAGTTTCCTGTTCGTTGGTTGTTGGACCGTGCACCATTTGTGTGTTGCTGAGAGGCCGTGAGGTGAAATCTGCTGAGCATAGTTTGAAGGAGGCCAAAGTCTGTTGTGCGAATGGTGAACTGTTGGAAGTGAATGGTGAATGGATGGACATCAAACGTTGAATGGTGAAATGCCATTTAAACGTTTTTGGTTTATGTCCGTTGCTCAAATAATTTCGATTTGAACCTTTTTTCAAAATCGATTTATATATTTTCCTTACGGCTTCTTTCAAATCATTTTACATTGAATTGTACTAATTCAATGTGTATTTAAAAAATCGATTTGCATTGAAGTTTTTAACATCGATTTATATAAATCGATTTGAGTGGTGGTTTTAAAGTTAAATCGATTTTGTTAAAAAGGGTGGCACTTAAAATTCGATTATATGGAGTTTATAAGGTGGAATTTTTTACTAATTTGAGAGGTTTATTATATGCCATAAAATTGATTTGAAGTTCTTTAAATAAATCGATTTGGTTAATCCATTTAAAATCGATTTGTGTTAAATCGATTTTTTGTATGCCATGATATTAGGGGAAGGGAATTTTTTATAAGGCAAGGGTATTTTCTAATCAAAAATTAATTTTGATTAAAATAAAAAATTTCATTTATTAAAAGTTGCAATTGGAGATTTTTTGTGACACAACATGGCAAAAACACAAAGTGCCCAGTTTGAGATCGAGAAGTTCAATGGCAAAAACAACTTCGAGATCTGGAAAGTGAAGATGTATGATTTACTTGTGCAACAAGGCGTGGCGAAGGCACTGTTGGGAAAATCCAAACAGCCTTACACCATGACAGATGATGAATGGAGTGAGTTGGATGAAAGAGCACTGAGCGGCATTCGACTGTGTTTGGTGGATGATGTTTTGTTTAACATCGTGTCAGAGAAAACTGCTGCTGGTTTGTGGACAAAGCTTGAAAAGCTGTACATGACAAAATCCTTAACCAATAGGATTCTTCTGAAGCAACAGTTGTACAACTTGCGCATGAAGGAATGTACAACGATAACTGATCATCTGAATACCTTCACTACTACATTTGGCTGAAATTCTGACACTTGGTTCCGACGCTTTTGACCAAATGTCGGAAATTTGCCCAATTTGTTTCCATCCCGCCCGAAACCGTCGCTATACCGACGTTTATAGAAACGTGTCGCAATACCGACACTTAGAAAAGTGTCACAATTGCGACGTTTGGAGGAAGACGTCGCAATTGCGACACTATGGCCCAAAGCGTCGCTATTGGGACGACTCTAATCGTTGCAAGTGCGACACAATGTCTAGGTGTCGCCATTGCGACGTTTAGGTACCCGTCGCAATAGCGACACTTTTTCCGCCGTGGTTATAATGACACTTATATGCGCGCCACATAAAAATACGAAACTTATATGCGCACTACATAAAAATTCGAAACTTATATGCGCGCTACATAAAAATGATTTTATTGTTTCGTATAAGTCGCAATAGCTACATTAACGTCTAATATGACGCGCGCATTCGCCCTCCGCTCTTGCAGAACAGCATTCGCCCTCAGCTCTTGCAGAACAGCACTTGCCCTCAGCATTCACGCTCAGCTCTTGCAGAACAGCATTTGCCCTTAGCATTCGCCCTCAGCGTTCGCCCTCAGCTCTTGCAGAACAGCATTCGCCCTCAGCTCTTACAAAATGGTAAGTTCTTACTGCAGGCCCTTCCTCCTATAGTAGGGTTGACTCTATTTGGGTTTTTTTGGTCAATTCCATTGGATTGTGTTAGGCTTGTCGTAGCCTCAAAATTGTGCTTTCTTTCATTCCATTTTACCTCATTTTCCTTTTTCCATTGCTATCCTAGACCCAATTGATCAATGAATATAGTTAAAATTACTTCTAGAATGATTTACATGACTGACTTGCTAAGTTTTGTGATTTTTACCATTGTAAAGCATTTTGACTGGAACTAGCTACAGAATGCAGACATTCCGTAGCTAACCGGCGATTCTGCAGCTATCTTCACGTTTGAGTATGTTCCAAGTGGCCTCTCAAGAAAAACCGCATATGGGCATAATCCACATCATGTCTACATGGTTCGTTGCTCATCATGGAGGAAGAAAGGCATTCTGGGTATGGTTTTGGAACGTGGGAACACATTTAGGAAAGCAGACTTCTATTAGGACTGTCTCAGTCCAGATGTCTTTTTCCTTTTCACGCAGCCACTTCAAGAGTCCTAATGTGATTCCGATAAGGAAAGACAATGTTCTTGAAATTGTTGCAAGTCTTGTTATTTACATTTGTTATATAAACACTTGGGAAACCGAGAGCTAGGCTAGATTTTATGCTAGATTTTGCTTAGATTCTGTGCTACATTTCTGAAGACGCAGAGTGCTATGTTCAAGTTATTTCATCTTTAATGAAGCATACAGTGTTGTTTTGAAAGCGTTGATTTAATTTGGAGTTGAATTCCGTCAGGTGGTAGAGGGCCCCTGCCTCTTGCACGGATTTATTTGCGTAAATTAGATAAGTATTCTAGCTGCCTTTACGATTTTGAAGTTGAATTAGTAGTTTTTTTAATTAGCTACTGTGGTTATACTCATTCTAACTCTTCCACAAGAAGAAGCTCTTCCAAAATATTATAATGATGAATGGGAAATAGCTATAGTATTGTAGGATTTGAAGTTGAATTCATAGTTGTTTTAATTAGCTACTGTAGTTGTACTCATTCTAACTCTTCCACAAGAAGAAGCTCTTCCAAAAGATTATAATGATGAATGGGAAATGGCTATAGTATTGTAGGATTTAGTTGTAATTTTTTTTGTTCACCATCACAGTTACACTTGTTCTAATCACTCTTCCACAAGAAGAAAGTCTTCCAATAAATTCTTAAGGATTCCAAGGCATAACCGTGATAATGAATGTTTTAGTTGTGTGTTTGCACTAAGTACCATCGTTGTTCTTGCTCTTAAACGCTTGCCCAAAATATCATAATGACGAGTAGGAGATGGCTATGATATCTTAGTTTTCATTGCTTTCAGTCTTTTTGCTTGCATTTGCATTCAATTACATAGTCAGAATTGTTCTAAAATCTCTTCCAAAAGAAGGAACTCTTCCAAAATATCAATAATGATGGACAAACAGACTGTATAATTCCATAGAATAATGCATGATAGCATAGTTAGGATGCTCCGGAGTTTAATTGCACTTAACTCATGTTCAGTTACTTTGTTTCGAGTTTGATGATGACTTGTAGTTTAGCATTGTTTTATATTAGTGACACTTTTAAGTTTAGCTTTAGTTCAACCCACTGCATTTGCATTCCATAGTCAATTGTCATTCACTGCACAATAGATTACTTCAGTTGTTAAGATTAAAAAAACAACCTTCATTATTTACAAACATCTTCTTATTCTAAAATCTACAATTGATCCATAACCATATGAACAGAAGACAACATCATTTTAAGGCCTGAAGTATCTCTGCAATTTCCTTATCATTTCATAAATAGAGTCCTCCCTCAAAAGATTACTTTGAAAAGAAATCAATAACTCTTGAGTAAGGTCTTGTGACATTTAATTAAATTGCAGAATAGAGTTAGGAATTAGCTTTAGAGTAGAATATCTTATGATGGTATCAATGTTTTACTCCAAACATACTTCAACAAATCTCTAATCAAGGACAAAATGTTGCATCATTGTAAGATTAGTTGTTTAACTGTGTAGTTAGAGGATTTGCATACTTAGTGATCATTTCTTAAGTTTAGTTTGTGTTTTGAATCATTTGCTTAAAAGTCATTATCAAGCTTTGTTTTTGCTTAAATCATAGATTAGATTTGATTCTGCTTTAGTGTTTCAAATTGCATTTGTCATTTGTCATCAACCAATTAGGATCCACTCTGTTTTTAATCATCAGCTCCTTTCCATTAGCTTTCTAGCCATTTTTCTTGTGAACATAAAACCACCAAAAGACCAAAAACATCATAATCATCATAAAATACCAAAAACATCACAAAAAACTACACACAACGCATTAGGAAACAAGTACCTAGGTACATATAGTACACTTCACTTCAGCAGTTTACAAATCCTGGTTGACAATTAAATGAGCTCAATTTAGGAGACTAGATTGAGACCAAACATTTTGGCGCCGTTGCCGGGGAAGTGAAAACTAGGTAACCTTTGTTTCTTAGCATCCAAAAACAATTTTATGCGTAGAGAGAGAGATTCAAGGGGAAGATTTATAAGCAGCAAAGGCAGAAGTTTGATTTCTAGAACACCACTTGTTTCATCTAGATCCAAAGCTAGTACACCTTCAACTCAAACCCATCTTCCATCCTCTTCTGATCCTGGACTTCTAGAAGATCTAAGGTCAACTATTCCATTAGAGAAACCTTCCACTTCATCCACTGAACCTGCCATAGAAGAAGATCTAAAGACTCCTGGTAGGGATACAAACCTTTCCACTTCTACAAGAGAGTCAACTATGGCAGAAGAAGGAGGAGGAGGAGTTTTTAATGGAGAAAACACACTATTTGGAGGTAGAGGTAGAGGTAGAGGAGAAGGAGGTAGAGGTGAAAATGGGGGAAGAGGTAGAATAGGAAGCTCTTTTGGGTTCCCTATACTTGATGAAGAAACCAATACAACCATGAAAAACATTTCACCCTCTGTCCTTCCAAACTTCTATGGACTTAAAACTTAAGATCCTGAAACTTTCTTATTCGAATTTGAAGTGCTGTGTAGAACTTATGACTACCTACAAGATGCTCAAAAACTGAAATTATTTCCTTCAACTTTGAAGGGAGCAACATTGAAGTGGTTTATGAGTCTAATCAGTAGTTCTATTAGAACATGGGAAGATATGAAACAAGCATTTCTAGAGAGATATTTGGATTATTGTATGCCGATTAATCATAAGGAAGAAGTGTTCAAGATGTTACAAAAAGAAGATAAAAACTTAGAAGATTTGTTGGAAAGATTTAATTACAACATCAAAAGGGCAAAAATGGAAAATCTAGATCAAGACACCTTAAAAGCTCTTTTGTTGAAAACAATTAGGGATGAATGGTTGGATATTATTAACATGATGGGAAAAGGGGATATATCAAAACTCACATTACCTGAAATATCTGAGTTATGTATCAACCTTTCAAGAGGGAAATCTAAAACTGTCAAAGGTCCAAGAGATCCTGCTCTTGCAAGGGCAAGTAAATCTGCTTCTGGGACAGTAAGTAGATCAGAAATAGGACGCATGCTTGATGACTTTAAATCTGATATATTAGGGAGTCTTAGTGAACAAATAGACACCCTTAAGATACAAAACAAGCAAAAGGCTGAATCTGATGCTTTGGCAATCTTTTGTCTCAAATGTAGAAAGAAACATGCCTTGAGAGAGTGTCCTTTAGATGTAAAAGTTGTAGAGACCTGTGTCATTTGTTCTGAAAAACATGAGACCAAGAATTGTCCTTCTCTTCCTGGTCTCAAAGCTGTCTTTCAGGAAGAAACTCCTACAGGCTCCACAGAATCTCTTAACTTTGTATCTAGAAGACCTTGGCAGGGACCTCAGACACAAGGATTCCATGATCAAATGTATAATCAACCTCCACCTTGGAATTCTTGGCAGCGACCTTGGCCCCAATTTCAAAATCAATCTCAATCTTGGGCACAAGGAACACAAATTCCCTATGGAAGATACTCTCCATACTATCAGTATCCACCATCCTATCCACCATATCCACATTTTTATCCTCAAAATTCTCAACAAAATTTTCCTCAAAATCTTCAACAAAATTTTCAACAAAATCCTCAACAACATTATCAGAACCAACCACATCAAAATCAACCACTTCCATTACCATTCCCTCAAAAATCCAATCAATTGCCAGCTCAACCCATACCAAACCCCAATAATAAGAACCCTCATAATACATACATGATAGAAGGTCAACAATTTCCAACTTATTTAATTACTCCTCTAGACCTTAGTGATGTTCAACTTAGGTCTGGAAGGATACTTGAAAAGAGGAAACCTTCTGTGATCATACAAGAACAAGATAATTCCGAGGAAGACTCTCTACGGGTGAATAAAAGTCTTGAGGAGGACACATCCTTTCAAGACCCACACATTGAAAAACTAAAACAAAAAGATCCAATAAATCCAACTCCTGTATTAGAGCAACCATCCACATCTACTTCTATACCTCCCTTTCCGGAAAGATTACAAATTCATAGAGGTGTAGAAAAATAAATCATGGTGCCTAATTATGATTTCTTAGATGAATTGAGAAATGTTTGCATTAAAATTCCATTATTGCAAGCCATCAAGGAAATCCCAATTTTAGCCAAAACAATAAAGGAGTTGAGTATGAAGACAACAAGAAAAAGAATAAGAGAAACCAAGAAAATTCAACTGTTAGGACAAATAGCAGACATTATGATGGGTAAGATTACTATTCCAAAGTACCTTGACCCAGGAAATCCAGTTGTCAAAATTCACATCAACGGAATTGAAATTCAAAACACACTCATTGATTTAGGAGCAGCAATAAACATCATGAGTAGACAAATCATGGACAAAATGAAACTTCCTAATCTTCTCTTTACACCCACACTATTACAATTAGCAGATAGATCTGTGATCAGACCAGATGGGGTAATAGAAGACATTCCAGTGTCCCTAGATTCTTGGGAGTACCCTATGGATTTCATGATCCTAACTCCTAAGAATAATCTAGGAGGCCATCCTGTTATATTATGAAGACCTTGGTTGGCTACAGCTGATGCTTTTATTAGTTGTAGGTCCGGTGATATGTATATCTTTGATGGTAGTTCAACTAAGAAATTCACTTTATATCCTCCAGCTAGGACAATTACAGATCTAGATGACACTCAATGGATAGAGGATGAAGATTTACTACCACTCTTCACAATTTCAGAAATTAGTGAAGATAATCAAATTCTGAATACTCTAGAAAACTTTGAATCCTCTCTAGAACACAAACATGAATCATTTCAAGAGAGATACAATATTGATTTTTTGTCATCTAGGCATATGTCTCTTCATTCTATGGACAAATTTGGCAGCTCTACAAGTGAAATTTTTCCAGGCAAAACTTTGAACATAAACAAGAACCTAGAAAAATCTCAACAAGAAGAGTTAATCAAAGTATTACAGAGACATTCTTCTGCATATGCATGGGAATACACTGACATGAAATGGATAAGTCCCAAGACTTGTACTCATCACATCTATATAGAGGCAAATTGCAAACCAATCAGACAGCCTCAAAGACGGATGAATCCAAATCTTAGGGAAATTGTTAAAGAGGAATTGCAAAAATTGTTAAATGTTAATTTCATCTATCATATTTCAGATAGTCAATGGGTTTCTCCTTTGGTAATTGTGCCAAATAAAAATAGAAAATGGAGGGTGTGTGTTGACTACCGAGAATTGAATAAAGCTACTCTTAAAGACCATTTTCCTTTACCTTTCATAGATCAAGTATTAGATACATTAGCTGGCAAAAAGTACTTTTCATTCCTAGATGGGTTTAGTGGTTACAATCAAATCCAAGTAGCACTTGAAGACGAAGACAAAACCACATTCACCTGTCCTTGGGGTACCTATGCCTACCGAGTATTGCCATTTGGATTATGCAATGCACCTGCAACATTCCAAAGGGCAGTATTAGGAATTTTTTCGGATCTAATACATGACTGTGTAGAGGTGTACATGGATTATTTCACAGTTTATGGGAATACATTTGAAGAGGCTTTAGAAAACCTGGAAAAAGTCTTAAAAAGATGTCAAGAAGCAAACCTTTCACTTAGTCATGAAATTTTTTTTATGATGTTTACTGAAGGTATTGTTTTAGGGCACCACATTTCAGGGGATGGGATTAGAGTTGATGAGGCAAAAGTCGAAGTCATTTCTAACCTATCCATTCCTAGTTGTCAAAGAGATGTTAGAAGTTTTCTAGGATTTACAGGGTATTATCGGAGATTTATAGAAAACTTCACCAAAATAGCATCTCCTCTCTTCAAATTACTCACCAAAGATTGTGAATTTAAGTGGACTTCTGATTGCCAGTTAGCTTTTGAAACCCTGAAAACCAAAATTTCCGAAGCACCTATATTAAGGGGACCTAACTGGAAGTTACCTTTTCATATCTCGACAGATGCTTCCGATATAGCTCTAGGAGCAGTATTGGGACAGAAAGACTTGATTCCCTATGCCATCTATTATACCAGTAAAAATTTGACTCCTGCAGAGTTAAACTATACTGTAACTGAAAAACAGTTTTTAGCTGTTGTTCATGCCATAAACAAATTTAGATACTATATAACAGGCTATGAAACTTTTTTTCACACTGATCATTCTGCAATTAGATATTTAATGAAAAAATCAATCACTAATGGCAGAGTTATAAGATGGTTGTTGCTCTTACAAGAATTCAACATTACTATTCTAGATAGGCCTGGAAAACAAAACACTGTGGCTGATTTCCTGTCTAGAATCCAAAATATCAAAGATGACACTCCGATTGAAGATCAATTTCCCGATGAATATCTTTTTGCAATCTCTACTCAAACTCCATGGTTTGCTGATATTGCCAATTATTTAGTTTCAGGAAAATTTCCTTCAATTATGAATGCAAGGGATAAAAGAAAAATCATTAATGATAGTGCAAAATATTCATGGGTCGCTAATGAGTTGTACAAGACAGGTCCAGATTTGATTATTAGAAGGTGTGTTCGTGAAGATGAGATGCCTGAGATTCTCAAGGCATGTCATGATGAACCTTGTGGCAGACACTTTGCAGATAAGAGGACAACCTATAAGATCCTTAATCTAGGATATTATTGGCCATCCTTGTTTAAAGATGCTAAGGAGTATGTCAAAAGGTGTGACAGTTGCCAAAGGGTAGGGAAACCTTCTCCTTCATGTGAGATGCCATTACAACCTCAGGTACACATTGAACCTTTTGAAAAATGGGCTTTGGATTTTGTAGGACCTATTAGTCCTCCATCAAGACAAAAGAAATATATATTAGTTTGCACTGATTATGTTACTAAATGGGTAGAAGCTAAGCCATTACTTGTTGCTAGTGAATCATCTGTAGTTACTTTTCTTTTTGAGGATATTTTTACTCGTTTTGGTGTCCCAAGGGAAATTGTTACAGATCAAGGAGCTCAATTTACATCAAGGCTAGTGGAGCAAATGATGGAGAGGTTCAAAATCAGGCATAGAAAAACTACTCCCTATCATCCACAAGCAAATGGTCAAGTGGAATCTACTAATAAGGTCATTGAAGGAATCCTAACAAAGACTGTTCATTTACATAGAAGAGATTAGGTAGATAGGCTTCCTGAAGCCTTGTGGGCCTATAGAACTACATGGAGAAACACAACAGGCCATACTCCTTATGAGCTTGTTTATGGAAAGCAAGTTTTGTTTCCTATAGAGTTCCAAATTCAAACCTTCAAGATGGCAGTTCAGCTAGGACTTGATTTAACGGAGGCACAGAAGCATAGACTGGAGCAAATTAATGAATTGGATGAGATCAGACAAGATGCAGTTCAGAAAACAAGTCTAGTCCAATAGCAAAGGGCTAGATGGCATGACAAGTACATCAAGGAGAAGAAATTTAAAGAGGGTGACTGGGCTCTCTTGTTTGATTCAAAATTCAAGGATTTTCAAGGGAAATTTCAGACACATTGGCTTGGGCCACATGAAATTGTTCGAATTTTTGATAATGGGGCAGTAAAAATCAGAACTATAGATGAAGAAGAGGTCACTTTTCTTGTGAATGGTCATAGACTGAAGCTATACCACAAGCCACTCTCAAGAGAAGAGTTTGTCAAGAATTTCCAAGAAAGCAATGATGTGAAGTTAATGAAGAAGAGTCTCTCTTCTTCATCAAATTGATTAAATTTTCTGAAGCATTTCTCTTTGAAAAAAAAATAAAAATAAATAAAGGTATAAACATGAAAACCAATCATTGATTGGCATGTTTATACAGAAAATATAGGGTGAAAATCAGAGTCTCTCTGACACTCTAACTTTTCCCATTTTTGTTTTTACAAGCAGCTGTTACAAAAATCGTAAGTTCAGATCCATAGTGCTTATGATCCATCTCATTTCATTTCACTCCATTCACTTATTCATCCATAATCCATTTCATTCCATCATTCATATTTCACTTCATTCCACATATCATTCATCTCATTCCATACTCCATCCATCTCATTTTCATGACAAAATTTAAAGTTTGATATCTTGCTGTAAATGAATAAAACATGTCATGGATTGCAGGGCAGTTCTTATGTTCTTTCACTCCATTTCATAAACTGAATCCATTCCATTTCATCATCCACTTCATATACATCATGTCTCATCATCCATCTTCATTCATACCATAAAAAATTTCACCTATTTTCCAAAAACACTCCATTCCATGATTAAAATGCTCTACAGGAACATTCTGCAGCTCAACAGACATTCTGCAGCTGATCAACCTTTCTGCAGCCAGACAGTATTTCCGTAGCTACAAATCCTGAAGGCATCAATCAGCAGACATTATAATTGCAACAAAATGAACCAGTGTATCCATGAATCAAAAGCATCAAGAAGATTATGAAGACTCTTCCAAAGGTGAACAGAGAAGACAAAGACTACAAAAATCAAATGAAAGGCAGAGGTAACAAGTTTAAATTATAATGGAATTTCATAAAGTTTAGCATAGTTTTAGTTATGGATTGTTCGAAAAGGTTGTTTTAATTATTTTTATTGATCAAGACCAATAAACCCTCCACAGACTTTGGATTAAAATCTCTCATTTCAAATTCCATATCTGACATCATTTAAGCGGTTAAAATGGTCGAGGTATTTGAATTCTTCACGTCTCTTAACCAAATCATTCAATGATGATTCTCTTTGTCGTTGTAAAAATCTCCGCCATCTCTTCAATCATTAATTCTTTCCCTCCACCTCACTCCACTACTTCATTCCGTGACCACTGCCATCACTCCATTTTGTAGTCGGCATTTCATTCCATAGACAGAGATATTCTTATCATCGAGAGCAGAGCAAAAGGATATCAGTTTGAATAGCATTGAGCATTATCATTGTAAACACAGAGCAGAGCAAAAGGGTAAATTCAGAGGTATAGCAGCGTGAGAATTTGAAGCCATTTGATTCCGTGGGCAGACAAAGTATCACTGTGGGCAGAGATTGAGCATTATCACTATAAACACAGAGGTATAGCAGAGAAGAATTTGAAGCCATTTGTTACCAAGAGACAGAGATATAGCAGTATGGGGATTTGAAGCTATTTTCCATCGAGAAACAGAGGTATAGTAGTGTGGGAAATTTGAAGCCATTTGTCACTGTCAAACAGAGGCATATCAGTCCAAAGTTTAATTGTCAACAGAGGCATATCAGCCCGAAGTTTTGAAGTTGTTTTCATTATCAACCAGGGGTATATCAGCTCGAAGTTTGAAGCTGTTGCCACTATCAATCAGGGGTATGTCATTCCGAAGTTTGAAGCCATTTTCATTAAGAACTTGAAGCCATTTCAATTCGAAGGTGAAAGTCATTGTTTTTGTGGGTAGAAGAGTGTTAATTTGAACATTGAAGAAACAATCATGGGTTTCATTGTAAGAACTGAACCAGTGGGTTCAAAATATTTAGAAGGCTACCCTCAATGCAAAGAAATGTTGCAACAGATAGGATGGCTTCAATTTTTGGAGAAATTTAATGGCTTCCACAAAGAAGTCACTAAAACATTTGCAAGATCATTTCAAGGAGCTGAAGTTGAAGTGGGAGATGTCAAATTTACTGTCATTGAAGTTTTCATTGCAGAAGCTACAGTGTTGCTTAGAAATGGAGAGAGATGGTTCAAAAACAGAGAATTCCACAATGAATCCTGGAAGCAAATTCTAAAATCACCAGGTATGGATGTCACTGTATTTAAGAAAGGAATTCCCAGTTCTGCATTGAAAAATAAATGGAGAAACATACTACTTCTTCTGCAAAAATTTATTACATGTGAGGGTAGATATGGGACATTTTATGTCTACCACATTAGACCGATAATGCATTTTCTGGGGGAAGACCTAAACCTACCTTACTTCTTGCTTCAAAGCTTGAAAAAGATGGCTTCCTGTGTTCAAAGAAGGGTTCAATTTTTAGAGACAACTTTATATCATCATGGGTTGGTTAAAATTTTGATTGAACATCATTTAACCAAAACAAATAATACATGGGACAATTTCTTGATAAGAAATCATTTTGAAGAGCCAAAAGAACCCACACCTGAACCACAGCCTACAAGGAGAAGCAGGAAATGGAGGGCTTCAAAAGTTGAAATTGACAAAACAGTCCAAGAGAGCAGTGAGGAAATCATTTTAGAGAAGTTGACTCAAATCAAGAGACAACTTAAGGAAGAAAAGGTAATCAGGAAATCTGCCATGGAGAAAGGAGAAGGATCTTCTCAGCCTAGAAGAAGCCACAGACTAAAGGGGAAACTGAAGAAAACACTAATCAAACAAACAAGGGTAATTAATATAGAAGATGAAGAAACATCCATTGAAGAAGATGTTGAAGAGGATTTTAATGAAGGAACCCCTGAAATTGACCCTGCTCAACAAGAAATATATGACTATGTGGAAACTTTGAAAAGGAGAGCTTCAGAAAGCAAGGAGAGAACCCCTATTCCTCCACTGTCTGAAATAGATGTATTAATAAGGGATAGGTATGAGTTGGAAATACTTAATAGACACATGAAAAATGAGAATGAAATTCTCAAAGATCAAGTCAAGCTCAAAACTGATATGAACTCAACCTTATCCCTACATATAGACAAAGTGGAAAAGACCAATGAGAAGTTGAAGAAAAGGAACAAGAAGCTAATCAGGGCACTCACCAACCTAAGGTTCAAACTTGTTATCAGAAAACCCAGAAGATCTCTAGCTTCCAGACAAAGGAGAAGGAGAGGATTAGATGTTCTTGTAGAAGCCTCTGAGTTCATAAGATAATTTGCATGAGGACATGCAAAGAGACAGCAGTGGGGGTATGTTGAGCCTCAAAATTGTGCTTTCTTTCATTCCATTTTACCTCATTTTCCTTTTTCCATTGCTATCCTAGACCCAATTGATCAATGAATATAGTTAAAATTACTTCTAGAATGATTTACATGATTGACTTGCTAAGTTTTGTGATTTTTGCCATTGTAAAGCATTTTGACCGGAACTAGCTGCAGAATGCAGACATTCCGTAGCTAACCGGCGATTCTGCAGCTATCTTCACGTTTGAGTATGTTCCAGGTGGCCTCTCAAGAAAAACCGCATATGGGCATAATCCACGTCATGTCTACATGGTTCGTTGCTCATCATGGAGGAAGAAACGAATTCTGGGTATGGTTTTGGAACGTGGGAACACATTTAGGAAAGCGGACTTCTATTAGGACTGTCTCAGTCCAGATGTCTTTTTCCTTTTCACGCAGCCACTTCAAGAGTCCTAATGTGATTCTGATAAGGAAAGACAATGTTCCTGAAGTTGTTGCAAGTTTGTTATTTAAATTTGTTATATAAACACTTGGGAAACTGAGAGCTAGGCTAGATTTTATGCTAGATTTTGTTCTAGATTTGGCTTAGATTCTGTGCTACATTTCTGAAGACGCAGAGTGCTATGTTCAAGTTATTTCATCTTTAATAAAGTAGACAGTGTTGTTTTGAAAGCGTTGATTTAATTTGGAGTTGAATTCCGTCAGGTGGTAGAGGGCCCCTGCCTCTTGCACGGATTTATTTGCGTAAATTAGATAAGTATTCTAGCTGCCTTTACGATTTTGAAGTTGAATTAGTAGTTGTTTTAATTAGCTACTGTAGTTGTACTCATTCTAACTCTTCCACAAGAAGAAGCTCTTCCAAAAGATTATAATGATGAATGGGAAATGGCTATAGTATTGTAGGATTAGAAGTTGGATTCATAGTTGTTTTAATTAGCTACTGTAGTTGTACTCATTCTAACTCTTCCACAAGAAGAAGCTCTTCCAAAAGATTATAATGATGAATGGGAAATGGCTATAGTATTGTAGGATTTAGTTGTAATTTTTGTTGTTCACCATCACAGTTACACTTGTTCTAATCACTCTTCCACAAGAAGAAACTCTTCCAATAAATTCTTAAGGATTCCAAGGCATAACCATGATAATGAATGTTTTAGTTGTGTGTTTGCACTAAGTACCATCGCTGTTCTTTCTCTTAAACGCTTGCCCAAAATATCATAATGACGAGTAGGAGATGGCTATGATATCTTAGTTTTTCATTGATTTCAGTATTTTTACTTGCATTTGCACTCAATTACACAGTCAGAATTGTTCTAAAATCTCTTCCAAAAGAAGGAACTCTTCCAAAATATCAATAATGATGGAAAAACAGACTGTATAATTCCATATAATAATGCATGATAGCATAGTTAGGATGCTCCGGAGTTTAATTGCACTTAACTCATGTTCAGTTACTTTGTTTCGAGTTTGATGATGACTTGTAGTTCAACATTGTTTTAGATTAGTGACACTTTTAAGTTTAGCTTTAGTTCAACCCACTGCATTTGCATTCCATAGTCAGTTGTCATTCACTGCACAATAGATTACTTCAGTTGTTAAGATTAACAAAACAGCCTTCATTATTTACAAACATCTTCTTGTTCTAAAATCTACAATTGATCCATAACCATATGAACAGAAGACAACATCATTTTAAGGCCTGAAGTATCTCTGCAATTTCCTTATCATTTCATAAACAGAGTCCTCCCTCAAAATATTACTTTGAAAAGAAATCAATAACTCTTGAGTAAGGTCTTGTGAAATTTAATTAAATTGCATAATAGAGTTAGGAATTAGCTTTAGAGTAGAATATCTTATGATGGTATCAATGTTTTACTCCAAACATACTTCAACAAATCTCTAATCAAGGACAAAATGTTGCATCATTGTAAGATTAGTTGTTTAACTGTGTAGTTAGAGGATTTGCATACTTAGTGATCATTTCTTAAGTTTAGTTTGTGTTTTGAATCATTTGCTTAAAAGTCATTATCAAGCTTTGTTTTTTCTTAAATCATAGATTAGATTTGATTCTGCTTCAGTGTTTCAAATTGCATTTGTCATTTGTCATCATCCAATTAGGATCCACTATGTTTTTAATCATCAGCTCCTTTCCATTAGCTTTCTAGCCATTTTTCTTGTGAACATAAAACCAAAAAAAGACCAAAAACATCATAAATCATCATAAAAGACCAAAAACATCACAAAACACTACACACAACGCATTAGGAAACAAGTACCTAGGTACATACAATACACTTCACTTCAGCAGTTTACAAATCCTGGTTGACAATTAAATGAGCTCAATTTAGGAGACTAGATTGAGACCAAAAAAGGCTGTAGGGTTCTCTCTAGATGTCAAGAATCAAGATTCAATACCCTCTATTATCTTCATCACCCAATACAAGATTTAAATTTTTCCCAAAGAAACGCTTATTAATTTGGCAGCCATTATTTCTCCCTGCTTTAAAAACCCTACATTTAAATGAAAACAAGCATTGCATTTCAACTACAAAAATCTATTATTGTTCAAATGTACATGTGTGCTACATTAATGTCTGATATTTACGCGTGTCTGCCTCAAAGATTCACCTCACTTGTAGAACAAAGATTCGCCTCTCAAACATCGCCTCCCCTCGCCGTTCCGCCTTAGCTCTGCAATAGAGATCACCCCCGGATTCGCCTCGCCTCTTTCTTTTAACAAGATTCGCCCGTATCTCTGCCCTCACCTCTTAACAACATTTGCCCTCGCATTCGCCTCTCATTCGCCCTCTAATTTTTTCCCAAAGAAACGCTTATTAATTTGGCAACCATTATTTCTCCCTGCTTTAAAAACCCTACATTTAAATGAAAACAAGCATTGCATTTCAACTACAAAAATCTATTAGTGTTCAAATGTACATGTGTGCATCACTTGTGTAGGGTATTCCTTTTTCACTTTCACATTATCCAAGAATGTGTGCAGTATAGTTCATATTTTTTGTGATTTAGATTGCCTTGAAAAAGGAAAGGTAAATTATTTCCCATGGAAAAGAAGGTTTTCCCTTTTTATAGGTTGTTTGAACTTACGTGGAAAAATTTATGGTATGCCTTTCATATTATGTAGTTTAAATTTGAATTAACAGATTATTCTACATGAGAATATAATTACCTATGTGATGTCCTTCATCACTAATTAAAATTATAGGGTTTCAATTTCCTAGACTCTAACTCATCTGATGCTAAATTCTAGGTTCTCATTGGTGGATCACTCTTCCATTGATTTCCTTTCCCTTTGGATCTTGTCATACTTTAAAAGTCATCAATGATACATATATTATTTCAGGTATCCAAAAAGGCTTTATAGTATAACATATTGTGAAGTTTTTTTGACACTTGAGGATTCTTTTTAGAACTGCAACGCGGTTTATGCTATCGAGTTATATATCAAGCAACTTGTCCTTAATAACCAAACTATGAGGTAGGTTCAACCAGTTTGAACTTGTTGGGACATAGCATATGAAGTTGTGTGATAAGTCCATATCACAGGTCTATTATGGTGACAAAAGTGAAGACACGTAATGATAGTTATTATGTTAACATTACTAGAAAAATTTTCGAAATTATCCATGCTATCAAGATGTCAAAATTCCAGGCATTAGGTGTCAATACTCGTAGCTAATAGATAATAATAATAATATAAAAAAATCACAACTTTATTCTTGAAATATGATTGTTACACAATGGTAACCTAGTTCATGAGTTACTATCACCCAAAGATTGCAAAACAAACTTAAAATATAAATTAAACCAACATGAGAATCCAACTAAGGGTTTCTCAACAAAATCATGCCATAACCTGGCATTTTGAAACCCAAATTTGAATCCATCATAAGTAATACAATGCAAACTCAGATGGATTTTCAATGCATGTTTGCATGCTACACTTATTCTCTGTCTAGATATCATTTTTTAAATGGAACTATTAGTCAAGCCCACAGTCCTTTTTATGTGAAAAATTTCAGCTCTATTTGAGCTCTTTTTTGCTCCACCACCTCCATAAACCAGTGTTACACGGGGTCTCGCCCCCCCACCTAGGGGTCTAGATTCCTCGCCCCCTCACGCTCCAGGGTCTTGGGGATTTCTAGGGGATGTTTCCCTTATGCCCCCTCACGCCCCCGCACACCCCTTTCATGCCCCCTCACGCCCCCTCACACCCCCCTTCACGCCCCCCTCACGTCCCCTCACCGCCCCTTTTAGTTTATGGTTTCGTGTTAAAAGTTGATGTGCCACTTAGCATATTTGAGAATCCAAGTGATTCTGATTCAGATGGTGACATGGTTGATCTTGATATATTCGTGCAGAAGTTGGATGCAAAGACTAGTGGGGCATTAACTTGAGCATTTATGCTCATTTATCATTATGATGATATCATTTGATATTCATATGTTATGTTTTATGTTTTATGTTTCAGACATAACTTATTTGTGTTTAAGTTTTATGTTTCAGACTTGAGTTGTAAACTTCATTTTAAACTCTATTTTGAATCTTGATATAATATGTCATATGATATCTTAAAATTTATTTTCATTTTACATTGTTAGTAGTTACATCAATGATTATATAGTTACAAACTTACAAACTTACATGCATGATTGTATGATGTATGTTTTAACTTTTAACTTTTAAATTTGTTTCAATTATATGATTCATCATTCATCGATTTGTAATTTTATCATTTATGATTTATCTTTCATGATGCAAGTTTATGATGACTGTATATACATTCCATGCAAAAATATAGTTACATTTTAAATATTAAATTTTATAATTTTTATGACCCCGACGTCCCCCCACATTTCCTGAAAATTGGTAGGGAGCTTTTGCATAGGCCACTCCCGCGCTCCCTCGCCCCCTCGCTCCCACCTCCAGGGGACTTGGTGGAACATTGCCATAAAAATATGCAAACATAAATCATGATCTTGGAATTCCATTACATATGTATGTGCCAATGTTCCATAATCATGCCCCATCATCAATTTAAGAAATTTTTATTGAATATCAAATTATGGAGGGGGGGAACTTTTTGCTGCAACATTTGGCTCAAAATCAGGGACCATCTCCGTATGAGGTGAATGAGAACTATAGATATTTGAAGAAGTAGATTAGTGCCTTTTCCTCTGGCCATGGAGTCATATACAGTCATCCATCACAACAAATTTTCTTTGTTCATTCTCACCTTGAAAGTTGCAAAAATTCATGCCCTAATTGAAACGACACTAAATTTGAAAGATATAATAAAAATGCAAGATAGAAGTGCCCTATTAATACAAAGGGAAAACCTTCCTACCTACCCTAACTGAGATAAATTTTTATTGAATAGGAAACATGATATTTCTTATGGAGTTGATCCAACAACTTGTTAAATGTATGGGACTAAATCATGCATTTGATTTCTAGGGAAACATGCGCATGAAGAGAAAAAGTGCAGAATTAATGGAAAATCCATACATGCCACTTATAAAAACTACACCGAAAGGTCAAAAAATACTTAAGGCCTTAACTTAATTTGAATCCAAAAATAACAAAACAGGATTAGTGAAAACACGAGAGTGGTGTGGGTGAACAACATAAATAAAAAGTGAAGATACCTTTCCCCAAGATGCCTTTGTCACCGTTGTATGAATACATGCAAGTGAATGCATTATAGGTATGGTGTTTTCCAAGAATAGGAGAAGCCTACTTAAATATATCATTCGTGGATTGAATGTTTGGGTGCCTTAATGTGCAATGACATGTTTCCAGGACTAAATTCAATGCAAGGCATATTTGAAACTCTAACTCTGTCTTTCGGTGTCTTATTAGAAATTATTTCAGTTTTCATTTTGTGTTTTCAAGTTTTTACATTTATAATTTTATTGCAATGTGGCAGACTGATCAGAGCAGTGCAGGAACAACCCCGAGACGGGATGATCGCAGAAAGAGGCCAGTAGAAGAACATGTAAAGTGCCAGCATTGCTCTATCTTCAGGTATTTTAGTTATTTACATAATTGAAATAATATTAATTTTGTTCAAATATGCAGACACCTAGCCATGGTACGCCTGATGATTCCCTCTTTGAGGAAGAGTTTTCTTCATCCCTATCTCCAGTGTTCTTGTTGCAAAAAAAGGCACGAGATGCAAGGTCGGAATTTAATACTTTGATAGACGCGCCTCAAACACCTGAAACAGAAGAGAGGATACAACAGCTTATGAGGCAGCTAGAAAGATATTAGGTAATAATAAAAATTCAAAAGGATATTTTTTTTGTTCTGCATGAGATGAATTATGATAGTTTGATTTTTAATTTTTACATTGACTAAACTAACAAAAAGTTCTTTTGTATGTAGCGTTTTCTGGCATTTGCTGAACCCGGTGTTGGTGGTAGTGGGACACAAGGGCAAGAGATTTCCCAACAACCCTCTCGTACACCTTCTACTCCTTTAGGTGCTAGCTAAGAAACACACCCTGCCCAAGCAGACACCCAGCCAACCGCTGAACGTGTTGGCAATGATGAGGCTGATATGGCCAACTACATTATTGCGTTTTCTGGAGCTACACGTTCCAGCTCCACAGGGACCATTAATGGCACGTTGTTGGTGAATGATGAGGGTGTCCCTATAAAGCATGTACAATTCCCAGGTAAATTTTAATATTTTAACTATTTCATGTACTTTATCTAAAACATATTTATCATGATTTTTATTTTTAAATTAATGATAATATCTTCTTCTTTTTTTGGTTTTATTCTGTGTAGGAAACAATGAGTTCTACAGGATTCTGGAAAGCCATGCGTTGGTAATTTTTGGCCCAACCATACGTACAGGGTGGAATTCCCAGAATTCCAACCTGAAAAAAGAACTTCTAGATTATCTAGAAGCCCTTTTTGGGGTCGGCACATTTGACAGAACAGCGGTGGCTCAGGTAGCCGGCAAATATTAGAAATATACCAGGGACACCTATAGGACGCAATTGCAATTTAACCCTAGATATGAGCATCCTCTCGTAGTTTCAGAGAGTGAGTGGAGAGCACTCATCCATGACGGAAAAGAGAAAAGGGAAAAGAAAGAAGGAAAAATGCCAACTGGACCCGCAAGGTAAATTACAACTTTAATTCAATAGCTTTAATTTTCTTTATGTCTAAAATAAAAGTGTGCTACGTCATATCCGACTTCAATCTTTTGATGCTAGGTTGCCTGACACCTCAAAGGCAACCAAAGCTAGGATAGAGAAAAAGGGCCATCACAAGCTCGGCCAGGGTGGCTACTTGAAATTAGCTGCAAGAATTGTAATTAAGTAGCTAAACATCTTATAATTAATTGTATCGCTTTCCAACGTTTTTGTAATCCTATCAGATATGATTAAAAATACACAATCATATATAATGTAGGGTGATGACTTTGGAACAATAACTACAGAGGAAGATAAAAATATTGCTTTCCGTTTTGGCTATCAAGCTGTAGTTGAACGTCGCAGAAGCTTGGGGCAGTCCCAAGATCTACAATGCCTGATAAGGTAAAACATTAACCTTTCAATATTTTTGTTTTCGTCCATAAATTTAATGTCTAACAACTTTGTTTAAATCAGGGGAGCAACACTACCAACGAGGCAAATAACCCAGTTTTAGAGCCAGATGTAGATGATCCTCTCGTGCAACCCGATCATTGTAGTGGGGACCAGGCCGACAATGCTGCTATCAGTGAGGGCCGTGACGGTAATTAATTTCCACTTATAATTTTTTCTAATTATACCTTGATGGTTGTCCTTATAACGCTTTTTGTTTAAATGACAGAGAATGTTTCCCTTGAGGATCTTACCACTAGAGAGGAAGACAGGGCAACAGTCCCAACGGCGACAACTGGTGCACCAGGTAAATAATCTCATTGCAATTTTTTTTATTAATATTACCGAACTAGTTCAATGATATTTAAAAACCGACAATTAAAATTTAATATTATCTGTTTTTGTAGGCGATGCCCCGTCACTGGATGAGACCAGACATCGTGACTACGCAACTAGGTCAGCGGCGACAACTGGTGCACCAGGTAAATAACCTCATTGCAATTTTTTTATTAATATTACCGAACTAGTTCAATGATATTTAAAAACTGACAATTAAAATTTAATATTATCTGTTTTTGTAGGCGATGCCCCGTCACTGGATGAGACCAGACATCGTGACTACGCAACTAGGTCAGCGGCGACAACTGGTGCACCAGGTAAATAATCTCATTGCAATTTTTTATTATTATTAATATTACCGAACTAGTTCAATGATATTTAAAAACTGACAATTAAAATTTAATATTATCTGTTTTTGTAGGCGATGCCCCATCACTGGATGAGACCAGACATCGTGACTACGCAACTAGGTCAGCGGCAATAACTGGTGCACCAGGTAAATAATCTCATTGCAATTTTTTTTATTAATATTACCGAATTAGTTCAATGATATTTAAAAACTGACAATTAAAATTTAATATTATCTGTTTTTGTAGGCGATGCCCCGTCACTGGATGAGACCAGACATCGTGACTACGCAACTAGGTCAGCAGTGCGGGTCGAAAGGCACGAAACAAGAGAAGAGCACGATGATATTGATGATGTAATTAGGAGCTTTAGAAATAGGAAGAAGAAAAAGAAAATTTGATAATGTAAAATATTGTATTATTATAAGACAAACGCTACCATACTTGGAACGTTTTTTGCGTTATATAAAAAACTCATTTATCATACTATTTTTATGTCAAGCATTAATTGCAATGTTTCCTTGCGTACTTTTTGTTGAATTGTTTTTTTATTAGTTATTGAATATTTTTTTATGCTCATGAAAGTAAAAAATGAAATATAGATTGGGTATTGGGGAATTGAGAGTGATGTGAGGGGGGGGGGAGGGGACATAAGAGCTTCCACCTTCACGTGGTTGGCCTTGTTTAGTAGAGAATAATTTATTGGAGCGATTTAATCTTGGAGCAAACCTCCCTCGATCCAGCGTAGCAACAAAAAAGTCACTGTTGACTTAGTTGCTACTCTTTTAGATCGTGGGAGGCTTGTTCCAAGTTCATGCGACTCAAATAAATTGTTCTTGAAACGAAGAGGAGCTTATTCAGGTATGTTTTGACATTTTCAACATATGTTCTAACATTATCATAAGAATGCATCTTAGAGTAAAAAATACTACATCAATTACTTGTATTTATTGTATCTAGATAATGATGGATTTTGATTGACTTGGCAGTGCAGGTACAAATCCTCTTGCATCATGAGCAATACAACTTGTCAACCAGGGTCATGTCCAGGATATTTTTTCTTGAGCGCTTGACCAAGTTCGTAATGTCACATTTTGTAAGTTCCTTTACAGTTCATAATTCAATATTAAGCTTGTTCATGATTATTATCTAGGTTTTTTGTATGTGTTTTTTCATCTATTTGATTGTAAGCAACTCTGCATGTTTCCCGTTGTTCACTATGATTTCTCCCATTACCACTCCCAGGATGAATCTGACTTTATTGTTACATAGGTTACTTTATTGTTACTATGATTTCTCCATTTACGGTTTCATAGGTTACATCATGTAAAGTTGTCAATCTCAGGTTGGTGATGAGCTTTAGTTCTCCAGATTTGGGGCTTTTCTGATATTTTCTCCCTCATGTCATTCCTACATCACCTCGTTGTTTGAGCATGCTAATTTTCTACCACTTGTACCAATTGGCACATGTCAATCCCTGAGTGGTGCCACATTTCACCTATTTTCAGTGAGAGTTTAGGGTTTCTCTAACATAGCTTCAGAAATCCGATTCAGTGCCTGCTTGAATATTGTCACATAATACTCATGGTTTGGATTGATGAGCATGTTCTCAATGGTTGGTTGATTCATAAGAACCACCCATATAGTCATCTTGAGATATTTCAGAAGTTTTCTCGGGTTTCCTTTTTCACCGTTTCTAGTGGGTGGGATGGTGTGGGGTGATCCATCAATACCGGTGCTCTTGTAGTAGGGAATTTGTTTTTGGGGATATAAAGGAGCATTTGATGTAGATATCCCATTGGATGCATTCATAGATGGGCACGAGAGGTAAATAATTTAAATTAAAAATATGCAACCTCTAGCATGGCAACCTGAAGGCCGCGAGAGACACTGGTTAAAGATTGTTTTGTGCTGGCCTTAATATAGTCGTGATTTCTTTCTATTATCTTAATGCAAATATATAGTCCGGTCTCATTAAAATGAGGATTGTGGTTGTATTTATATTTGGTTGTTTCTCTCTTAATGCTCCAGAAGTTGCCAAAAGTTGCGATAGTTTTTTAGTTTGCCTGTTACAACTTAAAAGTGGTTTTTAGCAATGGGAGTCATGTTTTGTAAGGTTCATACTAATATGAAGATCTTGTAATTCTATATTTAGCATAAGAGAAGATGGCCTCTGCTTTGGGCGGTATGACAACAATTGCCACATCTACCTCACTGGGTAACAATGGAAAGGGGAAGAATTTGGGTGCAATGTTTGATAATTATGGCAGACAATTGTCTTCTCTTTCAGTTTTTTCACCCATTTCCTTTAATCGCTCAAGAAGAAGAGGGACTCCGAGATTATGCGACAGAGAGAAGGTATTTAATACAAGAGCTATGGAAAAGGAGTTGTACTTCAACAAGGATGGCTCAGTGACAAAAAAATTACAGGTCAGAGAAAAAATTATGTTTAAAGGAAGGTCACCTGCACGTGAAACTTCACTACGGTGGATCTTTCCTTGTCCACTTATATTCGATTTTAATGTGTTATTTTAATTTTTCATGGAGGGTTGTTTTGGCATATGGTCTGGCATTCAATTGCACACTTACCGAAAGCATTGTCAATTTGTCTTGCAGGCGGTGTGAACAAACTTGCTGATCTTGTTGGAGTCACCCTTGGGGTGAAGGGAAAAATGTTGTCTTGGAGAGCAAGCATGGTTCTCTGAAAATAGTTAATGATGGTGTGACAGTAGCTAAGGAGGTAATTTGTAGATGTGTGCTCGGGTTTTCTTTTTAACGTTGTATTAGTTCCCCCTCTTAAATGTCTTAGATTTGGTAGGCATAATTTGAAAACTCAAAGGTGAAAGGAAACATATTTGTTACCCAGTGGTCTACTTGGCCTATGAACTAGCCACATTAGAGTAATGCATAAAGCTTTTCACAACAATAAAAGGAAAGGGTTATGGCTGAGTCAAATTTTATTGTTATTGAAAGTGTAATGAAATGTATCTCAATGCTATGGTTTTGGCCTTTTTATTGGTTGAATTAGAGGACCCAGTTGAAAATATTGGGGCCAAGTTGGTAAGGCAAGCTGCGGCAAAGACAAATGATTTAGCTGGGGATGGAACCACAACATCTGTTTTTCTTGCACATGTTGGAATATTGAAAAATTCCAAAACAATGAATGGAGAATAAATCTCCCTTCCTCTAACAAAGAGAAAATAAAAATTTCTTTGACAGGAGATAGAGTTTCAATACTTTGAAAACAAACTTCTATTCCCTTCAATAACTCAAAAAAAAACTATTACACTACTTCCTCACTGAGAGGGATTACAAAATTATGACTGCTACAAAACGCAGTGCATAAAACCAACTCACTGTCTGTTCAAAACAAACATACTCTGTCTCTAAAACACTTTGCTGTGTTTTTCCCTTTTGCACTGTTGTGCATACACACCTAAAAAGTTACACTCAGTCTTTCACTTTTTACACACTGTTGTGTAATAAAAAATTTACGTACTGTCTATAAAAAAAACTACCAAGCTTTTTCGACCTTTTTATTTTTATATGTCGTAACATATAAAACATATTATAATAAACCCTCTTTAAAAAAAAAAAAATTAAAACTAAATTCTATGGCCCACCTTTCATTTCGCATATGATATATATATAACATATGTATATATTAAACTATCAAAACATTAAAGAACCCTTTTCGTCGGACTTCAAAAGTCTAAATAGATTGAATTTCAAACCAAATTCGCGTTCCAAAATGGGATGCTGACGTCTGCCTAATTTTAACTCGAATTCTCAATCCAATGTGCCCTATAAAAATTCGGGTCCGGTTTTCAGGTTTTCAGATTCCCTTCAATTTCATGCGATCCAATATTAATGCTCCACGTGTCCTCCTTTTGAATTTACAAAACTGTCGGGTAAATTTCTGTTTGTTTAATTTCTGGTTGGTGAATTGTGTTAATGTTGGTTGTTGTGTTTAAATACAATCCTGTACAGAAATATGGCTGCGGCCGTCTACAAAAAAACTTGCAGGAATTTGAAATGCTGAATTAAATTTCTGGATGGCATGCAAGCAACCTCCAAAAAAAAATGTTGCTGCTGCATCCGTCCTTCTGCTGCAGCAGTTGAAGTTAAAATTCAACAACACAGGGTTTAATAAGTGAGGGTGTAAAGGTAACTTTTTGTCGATAGTACTGGATTAAGATCATCTATTCATTTTTGTAGGGTCTTATGGTGTTTGTTTTTTTAGTTTTGGGTTGGGCTTATTGAGTCTAAGATAGCTTTTGAGTGAAAAAATTTCTATCAGGTAATAAAAATTTTTGGTTCTTTTGTCAAAATTTATGAGCTTGTTAGGAAATACAAAACTGACAATGGTTGTATCTTAAATTTGTGGAAAATAATTTGAAATGAAACCTTTTTGTTTAGGTTGTTGCAGCAGGTGCAAACCCCATTCAAATTACTAGGGGCATTGACAAGACAATAAAGGCCCTTGTTTCGTAACTCAAAATTTTGTCAAAGGAGGTAAACGCTTGCCTTTTGAGTAGGTTGGTTTTCCTTTTTGCTGATGGTTTGGTGTATCTAATTGAATTAGTTGCCTAAGGTATTTTTGGTTGCAAACTCCTTTTCATTTTTCATACAGTATTGGCCTTGTGGAATACATTTGATTGTGTGGTCTTGTTAGATCTACAACATTTGTAGCTTTTTAGTCTTATGGCCGAGGTGCACTTTTATTATGGAAATAGTTGATGCAATATTGTCATTTAATCCTTACTGCAGGGTAGCATGTTGAGAAGTTTCTTGTGAAACATTTGGTATTCAAAATGACACTTGATCCTATATAGCATCATGCACTTGACTTCAAAATTCATATTCAAAGTGTGCCAGACAATTCTTGCAAAATTTGAAATATTTATGTTGTTTTAAACCATTATCTTTTTCATTTATTGGATGCTGAAAATGTGAAAAAGACTTTGGTATGAAACCAACTGGTGAATAATTTCCAGCAAAACAACCACTTCCAAGACATGATTTAGAAGTAGAACAAATGTGCTTATGAAGCATAGAAAGATATCCTTGATGCATTGTCAATGTTTGGCTAGGGTTATTTTTTGAGAAAATAACTCCTTATTCCTAGAATAGTGATCTTCAATACAAGTAAATGCCAGAGAAGAGAGATCATCGTGTGACGCAACAAAACTGAAATTGGACCCCTAAGGAGAGCCGGTGTGTCTACAATCGCTCTGTCAGCATTTTCCCCTGGTTTACCCCGTTCTTTTCCTCCAGCCTGGGTCTTCATTGACTTCTTCTTTCTTCGGGTTTATTTATCAAATTCGTAGAATTTGATAAATAAATACCATCCACAATGGTTGGACTTTAATTTATATTCCGACTTTATATTATCTCCAAGCCTTATAACCAATGTTTAACTTTCAACACTTTGTATTTATACTCCACGTTTATTTTTAAATAAATAACTTGTAATGAACTTTCGACTCTATATTTCACCACCCAGCCTTACAACAATCACGCTCCAGACTTATGCTAATTATCCGCCAATCGTTTAATTAAACAAGTTCATTATACTCCGGCCCCACCTATATATATCAATAACCAATCAAACACTCTTATCGTACCAGGCTATCCTCCGCACACCTTGGTTAACCTCCGGGCAAGTTCAACGTGCGACCACCGTCCGATGGCCCTTCTCCAAATCAACGACTCTTGGCAATTTCGCTCGGCTTCCAACGTCGAGCTTTAACGTGCGATGGCGCAGGTTAAACAGTGGTTTTCCGGGGGTCACTTAGCCACGTGTCGCATTCCCTATGGAATCGCTCGTGAATAGGAAATACTGCCTACTCCGCAAAAGCGGTGCGATATGGGCAACCCGCTTTTGTGATTCCGCTCGTGGTTTTGGTAGAGGGCTTGACCACGGGTGCAAGTCTGGTTTCGCTATCCTTTTGTTTGTTAACTCATGTCCAATCCTCGGGTCAGGTTCTGAAAGCACAACAATTTTGTCTCTTTATTAAGCGGGATTTTTATATTTGAACAGTTTTCACGACCCCGGTTCTCTACACAGACCTCGCCTTCGGGTGGGGTGAGTTCACAGGGTTATCCAACAATTTACGGGAATTCAAAGACATAAGAATGGAATTATCAGTACCCAATCGCCTCACAGTTAAACAATTCTTCACAATTAGCAGTTCGAGATAATTCAATGGCAACTAAGCTTGGAAATCATTTAACTGGAAACAATTGTTCACACATAGAGGTTTATTGCAGAAATACCCTCTCTACTCTCCTCTTCCCTCTCTACTTTTATTCATCCGAGGAATTAAAATTTATATACATAACATATGGCTCTTCGGTTCCTATGAGAGGACCGTTCTAGAAATCAAAAGGTCTAATTATAATAATTCAACTAACTGAAACTGTTCGACTCCTACAACTCTAACTAGTCTAAGTAATACAGTCAGCTGAGGTATTGACACCTAGCTGTTACAACTCAAATGTTTTCGAACCCTCCTAGCCACAACATGTGGACAAAACCTCCTACATTGCTGGCTAGTGCCTAATGCCTCTGCATCATCGTGTGACATAAACCTATTAACAAAAGTGAATTCCTTGAATTTCACCAAATATTTTCTTTGAATTCCTTGCTTTTAAAAGCCAATGATATCCCTTATTGTGTTAATGTTATGGAAATTCCTTGTCCTAGTGCCTCACACTCTACTATGAATGTTTTACCAAAATTAGGTGCAACCGATGTTGGTGTAGAAGACATGGCATCCATTGAAAGAGAGAATGCCAAAGTAGCCTCATCATTCCATAAATATGATATTTTCTTCAAGAGATATGTGAGTGGACTTGAAATGCATGCATAATTCTTAACAAATGATCAATAATATCATGTAAGTCTAAAAAATCTTCTAAGAACCTTGATTTTCTTAGGAATAGGTCATTTTGTAATAACTTGCATCTTTTGAGGCTCCAAATTCACTCCTTCCTTTAAAACAATATGAACCAAATACTCGAATTCTTATTTCCCAAAAGCACATTTGGATATTTTTACATAAAAATGATTGTTCTCAATAATTTATATAACTTTTCCACATGTTTACTAGTGTGGTGTTCCCATGATTTATTATAAATATGTGTATTATCAAAGAAAACCAACACAAATTTTATAATATGGGATCAAACAAAATTGTTCTTAAGTCGAGCCCGCCAGACTTCAAACGACGATAAACCATAATTCAAACCAAATTCGCGTTCCAAAATAGCCTGCTGACGTCGGCCAATTTTGTGACGTGAAAACCAAATGAATTCCGCCCTATCTTTTTTGGGTCCGAATTTGGGCTGGCGTACGGAGGGAGAGTTGTGACACGAATTTCTTATCAAATTTTCCCTAATATTTTTCGGGTCTGGATTTCCACTGTGCGAGCAGCCCAAACAAAGATCCGCTCCAATCAATTTCTACCACGTGTCCTCAATAAAAACTTGCCCTCCTCCCGGCTGCGGGTGCATTCGATGGCGTTTAAGACGATGGGACATGGATATGGAGATTTCATATCAATCTCATTAACATTTAACGCTGTTCAATTAAGTTTTCACATCAAATCTACATTAATTAATTTTTAACACTGTTCAAGATCGGCCTCCACTCCTCTTAGCGATTCCGCACGCTCCAATATGATCTGGCCTTCGCCTCTCGTTATTAATGATCAGAGATTAATTATGATGGGCTTCCTTTGATTGCATTGCAGTCGGGTCGAGAAAATGGCTTTTAGCTATGGTTTTTCAGACGAGCCGGTTGCTGGATTACACTGCCTACTAATTGTGATGATAAGGAGAAGTGGCCAGCTGAACTGCTGCCTAGACCTTGCAGCATATCTGCATTTCTCTCGGTTCTGTCTCTGTCTGTCTTCCTCTGTTAATTGGAATTCTGCTTCTCCGTCTCCTCTTGTGCCCACTGCACCCATGCCTCGCATGCGTCATAGGATGCGTTGCCGCAGGGGGAGCACTAGAGGTCAACCCCTGCGGGCTCCCTCCAGCCCCTCAACAGAGTCGACTTCCGGCCAGTCCAGTGATTATTACACAGGTCGATATTCAAATACTAGGAGTGGGCGGGGTCGAGTTGTAGGATCTGGCCACAGTATGGATTCCCCTGCTCCTCGCTTCCCCACCGCTAGTTCACCTTCTCCCACGACACGCACTGCGCAATTTTCCTTTAATTTCTCTCTCAACCGCCTGCGAATCACGGCTTTAGTCACTGTGGTCTTCCGCGAGGAGGCCCAAACGGAGGAAGAATGCACCCGTCCGGCGGGTCTGAGCTCGGAAAAAGCCGGCCAACATTCAGGCCTTCAGGAGGGGAGCCGTGGCATGCATGTGGAGGTAGCACCTAGCGATCCTGGACCTTCCGAACGATGGTGCCGAATCGTGGAGGAACCACCGGAGGAGTAGTTTGGTTAATTTGTTTTTCTTGCTTAGCAGGCCCACTTAATTGGGCTGCTTTTAGATTATTTTACTGTGCTGGACCTTTGTAATATTTTTGAATTCTGTAAATTAAACGTTCAAGACTGGTTTCCCCGTATGAGGGCAGTCTTCTTAATTTTTTGATTTTTTGATGACAAATTTTCCACGAGTCTGGCCAGGCAATGTTTTTGACTTCGGTGTAATTTTATTCGCAATGTTAATAGATTAACTTTACTTAGAATTCTCACATGATTAGCATTTTTCTTGATCTGTTCAAGGATTTTGGGTACTTTAATTTGTATTTGGAACAATGGACGTCGGTACTCTATATGTTGCTTTACTGTTCTACATACTGCTACTTTCTTATAGATGCCTCGGGCATATTTGGATGTTTTCTCAGATTGTCGATAATCTCCATGTGGACTGTTTTACTTCATATAATATATTCAAAACAACGTTTTTTCTCTTGTGAAAAAAAAATGATTAATGTTTATCATTTTGCCTTCAAAACTAGCAATGCTGGTCTATGTTGCTGGTTTATTGATATGGTCTGATGGTCTTTTTATATTTTAGACATATCACACTCCTCACATGATTAGCATTTTTCTCTGTTCAAGGATTTTGGGTACTTTAATTTGTATTTGGAGCAATGGACGTCGGTACGTACTCTATCTATTGCTTTACTATTCTACATACTGCTATTTCACTTTCTTATAGATGCCTCGGGCATATTTGGATGCTTTCTCAGATTGTCGATAATCTCCATGTGGACCGTTACTGGGTTTTATATCAAGTCGCTTTATGTGACATGGGGTATTTTTCTATCATTGTCTGGGGTGGGACTTCCACTTTTCTGGATGGATATTTGGGTTCCAATCTTCAGATGTGAAAATGTAATGACTTCATGGACTATTTTACTTCATATAATATATTCAAAACAACATTTTTCTCTTGTGAAAAAAAAATGATTAATGTTTATCACTCTGCCTTCAAAACTAGCGATGCTGGTCTATGTTGCTGGTTTATTGATATGGTCTGATGGTCTTTTTATATTTTGGACATATCACACTCACATGATTAGCGTTTTTCTCTGTTCAAGGATTTTGGGTATTTTAATTTGTATTTGGAACAATGGACGTCGGTACTCTATCTATTTCTTTACTATTCTACATACTGCTATTTCACTTTCTTATAGATGCCTCGGGCATATTTGGATGCTTTCTCAGATTGTCAATAATCTCCATGTGGACCGTTACTGGGTTTTATATCAAGTCCCTGTATGTGACATGGGGTATTTTTCTATCACTGTCTGGGGTGGGACTTCCACTTTTCTGGATGGATATTTGGGTTCCAATCTTGAGATGTGAAAATGTAATGACTTCATGGACTGTTTTACTTCATATAATATATTCAAAACAACGTTTTTTCTCTTGTGAAAAAAAAATTATTAATGTTTATCACTCTGCCTTCAAAACTAGCGATGCTGGTCTATGTTGCTGGTTTATTGATATGGTCTGATGGTCTTTTTATATTTTGGACATATCACACTCCTCACATGATTAGCGTTTTTCTCTGTTCAAGGATTTTGGGTACTTTAATTTGTATTTGGAACAATGGACGTCGGTACTCTCTCTGTTGCTTTACTATTCTACATACTGCTATTTCACTTTCTTATAGATGCCTCGGGCATATTTGGATGCTTTCTCAGATTGTCGATAATCTCCATGTGGACCGTTACTGGGTTTTATATCAAATCCCTGTATGTGACATGGGGTATTTTTCTATCACTGTCTGGGGTGGGACTTCCACTTTTCTGGATGGATATTTGGGTTCCAATCTTCAGATGTGAAAATGTAATAACTTCATGGACTGTTTTACTTCATATAATATATTCAAAACAACGTTTTTTCTCTTGTGAAAAAATGATTAATGTTTATCACTCTGCCTTCAAAACTAGCGATGCTGGTCTATGTTGCTGGTTTATTGATATGGTCTGATGGTCTTTTTATATTTTGGACATATCACACTCCTCACATCATTAGCGTTTTTCTCTGTTCAAGGATTTTGTGTACTTTAATTTGTATTTGGAACAATGGAAGTCGGTACTCTATCTGTTGTTTTAGTATTCTACATACTGCTATTTCACTTTCTTATAGATGCCTCGGGCATATTTGGATGCTTTCTTAGATTTGTCGATAATCTCCATGTGGACCGTTACTGGGTTTTATATCATGTCCCTGTATGTGACATGGGGTATTTTTCTATCATTGTCTGGGGTGGGACTTCCACTTTTCTGGATGGATATTTGGGTTCCAATCTTAGGATGTGAAAATGTAATGACTTCATGGACTGTTTTACTTCATACAATATATTCAAAACATCATTTTTTCTCTTGTGAAAAAAAAAATGATTAATGTTTATCACTCTGCCTTCAAAACTAGCGATGCTGGTCTATGTTGCTGGTTTATTGATATGGTATGATGGTCTTTTTATATTTTGGACATATCACACTCCTCACATCATTAGCGTTTTTCTCTGTTCAAGGATTTTGGGTACTTTAATTTGTATTTGGAACAATGGACGTCAGTACTCTATCTGTTGTTTTAGTATTCTAGATACTGCTATTTCACTTTCTTATAGATGCCTCGGGCATATTTGGATGCTTTCTCAGATTTGTCGATAATCTCCATGTGGACCGTTACTGGGTTTTATATCAAGTCCGTGTATGTGACATGGGGTATTTTTCTATCACTGTCTGGGGTGGGACTTCCACTTTTCTGGATGGATATTTGGGTTCCAATCTTCAGATGTGAAAATGTAATGACTTCATGGACTATTTTACTTCATATAATATATTCAAAACAACGTTTTTTCTCTTGTGAAAAAAATGATTAATGTTTATCACTCTGCCTTCAAAACTAGCGATGCTGGTCTATGTTGCTGGTTTATTGATATGGTCTGATGGTCTTTTTATATTTTGGACATATCACACTCCTCACATGATTAGCGATTTTCTCTGTTCAAGGATTTTGGGTACTTTAATTTGTATTTGGAACAATGGACGTCGGTACTCTATCTGTTGCTTTACTATTCTACATACTGCTATTTCACTTTCTTATAGATGCCTCGGGCATATTTGGATGCTTTCTCAGATTGTCGATAATCTCCATGTGAACCGTTACTGGGTTTTATATCATGTCCCTGTATGTGACATGGGGTATTTTTCTATCATTGTCTGGGGTGGGACTTCCACTTTTCTGGATGGATGTTTGGGTTCCAATCTTCAGATGTGAAAATGTAATGACTTCATGGACTGTTTTACTTCATATAATATATTCAAAACAACGTTTTTCTCTTGTGAAAAAAAATGATTAATGTTTATCACTTTGCCTTCAAAACTAGCGATGCTGGTCTATGTTGCTGGTTTATTGATATGGTCTGATGGTCTTTTTATATTTTGGACATATCACACTCCTCACATGATTAGCGTTTTTCTCTGTTGTAGGGTTTTGGGTACTTTAATTTGTATTTGGAACAATGGACGTCGGTACTCTATCTGTTGCTTTACTATTCTACATACTGCTATTTCACTTTCTTATAGATGCCTCGGGCATATTTGGATGCTTTCTCAGATTGTCGATAATCTCCATGTGGACCATTACTGGGTTTTATATCATGTCCTGTATGTGACATGGGGTATTTTTCTATCATTGTCTGGGGTGGGACTTCCACTTTTCTGGATGGATATTTGGGTTCCAATCTTCAGATGTGAAAATGTAATGACTTCATGGACTGTTTTACTTCGTATAATATATTCAAAACAACGTTTCTCGTCTTTTAAAGTTTCATTTTTTTTTTTTAAATTGAACCCACCGTCGGTATACCGACACATTGTAGACGTCGGAATTGCGACCAATCAGAAATGTCGGAAGAGCGCCAGTATAGAAACGTCGGACCACATTTCGTCGAAATTGCAACAGCTTACAAACGTCGGAAGAGCGACGTCCAAAACGTCGGAAGAGCGACGTTAAAAATGTCGGAACACATTTTGTCAGAATTGCGACATCTTACAAACGTCGGAAGAGAGACGTCCAAAACGTCGGACCACACTGCGTCGGAATTGCGACTGTTTACAAACTTCGGAAGAGAGACGTTCAAAACGTCGGACCACATTTCGTCGGAAGTGCGACCGATTAGGAACGTCGGAAGCGCGATGGTTCGTGAGACGTCAGAAGAGTGACGCTTGTTCGGAAGCGACGGAAGAAGTGTCGATAGTGCGACACTTTTTAGGTGCGTCGGAACTGCGATGGCATGACAAACCACGTTTTGTCCGCACTCGAACTGTCGCTCTTGCGACGACTATGTGTCGGAATAGCGATGAATTGGCCGTTGGAATTTCCGCCAAATTTTCTAGTGCTTTAATACTCTCGTGGTACATTTATAAAGTATAGAAGTAAAATTTGAATCAGAAGATAAAGTTTTCACTTTATTATGCTTGTTTCCCAAGTCATGGGATAATTTTGTTACTTCTATAAGTCTTAGCTCATCATAAACCCTTGAATTTGATGATGTTGTTGGAGCTTTGTTGTCCGAAGAAACAAGGAAGAGGTCAAATTCATAAACCTCTACATCAGAAGCAATGATGGTCAGAGTTCGTTCTAAAGAAAGACGCTTCAGTAAGCACAAAAACTCGCGTTCCAAATCGAAAGGGAAGAAGAGTAAGGTAAAGTGTTGGTTTTGTGGCAAATCAGGACACTTGAAGAAGGACTGTTGGAAGAGACAACAAACATCCAAAGGAGACTCTTCGATAGAAAAGAAAGAAGCAAACATGACAGATACAGGGTCGGCATCTATTTCAGGTATGAGTGATGAAGTTTTATCAGTTAGTTTGTCTAATCATGATCAACATTGGTTGTTATATTTTGGTGCGTCAAATCACATGTGCATTCATAGAGAGTGGTTTAAAACTTATAAATCAATCAATGATGGAGTTGTTTACATGGGAAATGATGTCTTGTGTAATATTGTGGGAATTGGAAGCTTCCAGATTAAAATGTTTGATGGGACAAATAAAATTCTAACTAATGTAAGACATGTTCCTGAACTAAGAAAAAACCTCATTTCACTAGGAGTACTAGACACTAATGGATATAAAACCTTTATTCAAGGTGGAGTAATGAAAGTTTATAAAGGAATTTTACTAGTCATGAAAGCAAAGAAGGTTGGAAATATTTATCAGTTAGAAGGAAGAACAAAGTCGGATCATGCTTCTACAATATCTGAAAATGATAGTAATTCCATTCGTTTATGGCATCAAAGGTTGGGCCATATGAGCGAAAGAGGATTAAAATTTTTATCTGATCGTAAGTTACTTCCTAGTTTAAAATCTTCTAAGTTAGATTTCTGCAAACATTGTCTGTTTGGGAAACAAAGCAAGCAGAAGTTTAAAACTGGAAAACATACTAGTAAGGGAATCCTTGATTATATCCATTCTGATGTTTGGGGTCCATCTCCTACAACCTCATATGGAGGATCATCATATTTTGTATCTTTTATTGATAATTTCTCTAGAAAAGTGTGGGTCTATATGTTAAAGAAGAAGTCTGATGTATTCACAGTTTTCAAACAGTTTAGAGCATTAGTTGAAAACATCACTCGAAGAACCATTAAATGTTTAAGAACTGACAATGGTGGTGAGTTTACTTCAAAGGAATTTGATAATTATTGCAAGGATGCTGGGATCGAAAGACATAAAACCACTGTATATACTCCTCAGCAAAACGGAGTTGCTGAACGCATGAACATGACTCTTTTAGAGAGAGCAAGAAGTATGCTTAGTAACGCCAATTTGCAGAAGGAATTGTGGACAGAAGCGGTTTCTATAGCTTGTTACTTGGTAAATCGATCACCATCAACTGCGATAGGATGAAAAATTCCTCAAGAGGTATGGAAAGGTTATCCATGTGATTATTCTAAACTGAAAGTTTTTGGTTGTGATGCATATGCTCTAGTTTCGAAACATCAGTGTTCTAAATTAGATCCTAAATCAAAAAGATATATCTTTTTTGGATATGGTGATGGGACTAAGGGATACAGGTTGTGGGATCCTACTACTCACAAGATCATCATTTATAGAGATGTTAAATTTAATGAATCCTCACTTGAAAATCCAGATGTAGATGATAAATTGAAACAGGATAATGTACCTCAGCTTCAACACATTCAGTTTGAAACCCGTTCAAATACTGATGATAGTCCAGATGAACAAGTTTCATATTCAGATCATGAACAATTTTCAGATGTAGATCATGAACGTGTTTCAGATGCTAATCATGAAGAAGTTCCTATAGACAATAATCAGCAAATTGGAGAAGTACCAAAAACATCTTTAAGGAGGTCTACGAGAATCAGACGTTTTCCTAGAAGGTATGATGATTATGTTACTTCAGTTGCTTTAACTGCTAACGATGATGAACCTTTGTGCTATCAGGAAGCTATAGAAGGTTCTAACAGTGGTAAGTGGAAAGAGGCTATGAAGGACGAGATGAAGGCATTAGCCAAGAATGCCACATGGGATTTGGTGGAACTTCCTAAAGACAGGAAAACTGTGGGATGTAAATGGGTTTACAAATTGAAGAAGGGTGTTGATGATACAGAGGAAAGGTACAAAGCGAGGCTGGTCGTGAAAGGTTTTTCTCAGAAAGCAGGAATTGACTTTCATGAGATATTTTCACCAGTTGTAAAAATTGTTTCAATTCAGATTCTGTTAGCATTAGTTGCTTTACTTGATTTAGAATTACAGCAACTAGATGTTAAAACTGCATTTTTACATGGAGATTTAGATGAAGAGATTTACATGGAATAACCAGAAGGGTTTGTTCAAAATCGCAACAAGAAATTTGCTTGCAGGCTCAAGAAATCATTATATGGTCTGAAGCAGTCGCCTCGACAATGGTACAATAAATTTGATTCTTTCATGATGAGTCAAAATTATATAAGAAGTGAATATGATCATTGTGTTTACTTTAAGAAATTGAGTAATGGCATGTTCATTATCTTAGTGTTGTATGTTGACGATATGCTTTTAGCAAGCAAAAGCATAACAGAGATCAACAGGTTAAAGGCTCATATGGCTAGGACGTTTGATATGAAAGATCTAGGAGCAGCAAGACAGATTTTGGGCATGGAGATTTTCAGAGACAGGAGCAATGGTAAGCTGTGGCTATCACAACAGAAGTATATTGAGAAGATACTCTTGAGGTTTGGTATGAACAATGTGAAGCCTGTTTCAGTCCCTTTTGCTTCCCATTTTAAGCTTTCTTCAAGTTTATGTCGTAACACTAATGAAGAAAAGGAATATATGTCTCGAATTCCATATGAAAATGTAGTAGGTTGTTTGATGTATGCAATGGTTTGTACTCGACCAGATATTTCACATGCAGTTGGGGTTGTCAGCAGGTATATGGAAAATCCAGGAAAATAACACTGATCAACAGTGAAATGGGTGCTTCGGTATCTGAGAGGCACAAGTGATTATTGTCTCACTTATAACAGAAGCAGTGAATATGTTTGTGGATATGTTGATTCCGATTTTGCAGGTGATTTGGATAAGAGAAGGTCAACTTCAGGGCATGTCTTTACTCTTGCAGGTGGAGCTATTAGCTGGATGTCAAAGCTACAGAACATTGTTTCTTTATCCACTACAGAAGTAGAATACATAGCTGCTTCACATGCTTGCAAAGAAGTGGTTTGGTTGAAAGGTTTGTTTGGTGAGTTCGGTACGTTGCAGGACAACATCAAGTTATTTTGTGATAGTCAAAGTGCAATTCATTTGGCTAAGAATCCGGCCTATCATAGTAAATCAAAGCATATACCTATCAAGTACCATTTTGTAAGATAGGTTATCACTGAAAGGGGAGTCTCTCTTGAAAAAGTGCATACAAAGGAAAACTGTGCAGACATGTTCACAAAACCAATTTTTTTAGAGAAGCTACGATGGTGTTTGGCTTCTCTTGGCTTGCAGAAAAGATAAAAATAATAACGAAACAGGGTATCAGGCTAATTGTTTTCAAGGTGGAGATTGTTGAGATTTTGTTTCTTATTTTTAATTAAATTTGGAGAAAATCTCATGTAGGTGACAACAATAGGATTTGTTGCTACATTGGCTCCATCTATTTCTGATGAGGAGTTAATGCATCCTATATTTGTTGTGAGAGAATTTATGAGTTTGTTGTCATTCACAACTATAAAATGTAAGCCCGTAGAGGCAAGTGAGCATGATGAGGAATGTGTAGTGAGGAAGAGTTGAGTAGAAGAGAAACTCTGCTATTGTATTTTCTCCAGTTGATGAATGAGATTGCTAATGCCCTGTTAGGTGGACGTAGCCCAGATTGGTTGGGTGAACCACGTTAAAATCTCCGTTTTTCCATGGTTGAATGCTGTGCGTGTGTCTTATTTGTTTTATGTTTCCGTTTTGTTAACTCTAACAGAAATTATAAAAATACAAATCTAACATATTAGAGTGATATGAAAAATATAAAAATTGAAACCACTATTTAGGGTAGTAAAATTAAACTAGGTATTATCCATAGAAAAACATTAATTTCTCACTATGAATAATTGATTCACTAATTGATCATCATACATGTTCATTTTCTTGTTTTCTTGTCTCCCTTATCATAGAAATTATAAAAATACAAATCTAACATAGTAGAGTGACATGAAAAATAAAAAAATTGAAACCATTATTTAGGGTAGTAAAATTAAACTAGCTATAGATTTAAATAAAAGAACTTATAAAATAAAACAAGTAGCAATAATATAGAATTTATTCTAAATTATTTATTGGAACAAAATATGAATTCATATAATATTAATTTGAAAACCATTTTAAAATATTTAATGTAAATCTCATTAAAAAAATGATATAATAAATATTTGTTACCTATAAAATAAAGAAAACAATAATTTAACATAAAACATAACATTATATAGCACTCAACTATCAATTTACCCTAAAACAATCTTCAAAACTAATATAAATAAGTTGATTAAGAGAGAAAAATAAATAAATTTACATAAATAAATAAATTAAGAAAATAAAATAAAGATTAGTAAAGTTTTAAATTTTTTGAGATAACATGTAGATATAGTTTCAAGAGTAAAACCATAATACCCTTGATATGTTTCTTGCCTTGAGATTTTCTATCCTAATAATCTTTTTTATTTAAATTGCAAACACGACAAATCCTTCATGTGGCCATTGCATATTCCAAGTGAATCCTTACAACACCTTAAATAAATAATATGAAGGGATGTACTTTATGGTGTGATTTTGAAAGATTAAAATAGGAATATGATTGTGAAAATCAATATGAAAAACAATAAATTGTTATTTGTTTAAATCCAAATTATTGTCCACTTGGAAAATTGATGTTTTCAATGTAAGATCAATTATGTTCAAATGGTTTATTTACTTGTTTAAATCAAGTATGTTAATATTGTAAATGAAATATAATTAATTGTCATATATTAAAAACTGGCAATCCTTGTCAACTAATATAACAAATCAAAATTAACACAATTATCTACTTAAATCACAAATTATATACATTTATTGACAATGTTGGGTGCAATGTTTATGTCTCACAAGACATTTAGTTATAGTAGGTGTTTAATAAAAATTTAAAAGAAATGAGAAAGTTATGGTTCCTTCTAATACATTAAATCATATCCAAGAACTTAATATAAAATTAACATAGTCATATAAATTAAAAGTCTAGTAAATATTTTGAGCATTCTTTATATTAAGGTACATAAAAATATTTACCAAGGAGTACTTCCCACCATAATTTATGCAACTCTTCCCATAAATTTAGGTAGAAATAAAAATGTAAATATGTAGATTTACCAAGGTTAGTTCCCACCAAAATTTATGCAAGCCACTGTATAGAATTCAAGCAAGAAGATTATTAATATTAATTTTCTCATGAATTTAAAATTTGATGGTGAAAGTTAATAAAAAAAGACAACACCTTACAATCTAGAAGCTCCCTTGCAATTCTAAAATATACATGCTAATTGATATAAATAATTCAACATGTATAAAAAAAATCAAACTAATCTTTAATTTTAAAATTATTATATATGAAAGAAAAATAAAACAATTATATAAATAAATAATAATTAATTTTAAATTCTTAAAATTATAATATATAATATTTATTTTTATTTATTCTTATTTATAATTTAATAAATATATTTTCTTAATTAATTCCAGTAACCTAAAATTTGGGAGTGCGGAGATGACAATACAACACTGCAACGTTTGAAGAAAACAACAGAAATTTGGATACAGTTCCTGAATAATGACTTACAATATCATTTTAATGAAAGATTTAAAATGAGTTCATTAAAGGAAGCCAGAGATGACAGTTCAACAATGCAATATCGGATGAAAACAATGGAAATTTGGATACTTTTCCTGAATAATGACTTGCAATATCATTTTAATAATAGATTTTAAATGAATTCATTAAAAACTCTACTACTAGATATAAAAAAATAATAATTTTAAAAATTTTAAAATTATAATATATCATCTTTTTTTTATTTTTTGTTATTTATAATTTAATAAATATATTTTCTTAATTAATTCTAGTGACCTAAAATTTAGAAACAACATGCAAGTGGCAGGAGATAAAAGTGCAACAATGCAAAGTTTGATTTGATGTAGGAAAAACAGAAGGTTTGAAATTTAAATATATATGCAGATGGTAAATATGTTATTATTATTTTATTTAATAAATTAAATAAGAATAAAGTAAAATTTAATGTAAAAAATGAAAAGATATTAAACCAATTTTTCCATAGACATACAAACACCTAAATATAGACATACAAACACCTAAATTATTATTGGACTACAAATGGCAACAACTGCAACATGAGCAAAAAAACACCCAACAGAACATGAGCAGAAAAAACACAACAGAACTATTTAATTACTACTTATGTATATACGGGCTATGGCTGGAAATTCAGTTATAAGACCATCGGATCTGCAATATAATTGGAGAACTCATTTCTTAAATGAAATACAAACATTGTGACATTGTGAAGATGCAATCGGCTTACAGTATTCGTATCATTGATGAGGAAGAATTCATGGAAAGTAAGAATTGTCTTCATTGATAACGTCACAGTGTCAAACTCTTTAATCTCCTTGATTGATTAATCTGGGACTGTAATATCAGGGTTTGCTATGTGGTAAACAAGTTTATAACCAGAGCCATATTTTGTCTTAACTTCCGCAGAATAGCATTGTCATCACATTGGATAAGCATTGGTTCAGTCATTTTTTCATAGTCACCTACAACTGCGCTTGTAACATCGAGGCCCCGCTTTGATGCTACGTATCGTTCATTCTACAACAAGGAAAATAAAGAAAATTAATAATGATAGGAATGAAAGAAAATAAGAGGCTTACGATAGGTGGTTCCTTGCAGAATATTGCTAAATCTAATACTATTAACGGTGTCGAGGAGCCAATGCAAGAAATATTTTCTTCAATCTTTTGTTAACGCACCCCACAAACTTGCGAGAAGAGAGCACACAACCTTACGAGAAGAGAACAACTGCCCGATATGCTACGAAAACTTTAAATGCTAAGATTTTATCGGCTTAAAATCTTCAACTACAAACACCGTTAAATTGAACTAAAATGATGTAATATTTGCTTAAATGAACCGATTGTTGTTTTGTATATTTTCATTGAAATTCCTTTTTTTCTCAAAACCAGAAAAACACTTGCTTTCTTTAATTTTTCATTAAAATTTCTTATCATAAAAGTTTAAGTGTATACAATGTATACACTTAATTGCTGTCAAATTACTACATTTTTTAGGCTTAAAAATCATTATTGTAGCGTCAGCGAAAATCTCAACCGTGTAAAATATCGCACAGAACCAAAAGCATGAATGAAAAACCTTAAATGATTCCAATATTTTTGGCTTATTCATTTGAATGACAGCTTGTAAGAGACAGTAATGTACCAGACCTAAAATATATTAACGCTTCCATGCTCCTTACTATGAATTTAAATATACTATTTTCAAATCAAAGATCATAACATCCTCACTGCAGAATATCCTAGACATAGGCAGAGTAGACGTCCCTACAAAAATTAGTGAAAAAGTTTCCTTACATATGAATTTTATATTCCAGTCACCAACACAACAAAACGAAACCAGAGAAATGTTCTTCATGGAAAATGCTTAAAGCCCTAAGCCTTCAAAAAGTTTTGAGATAAAAAATTGGCGAGATTCTATGGGATTCAGAGAATCTCCGGTACTGTCTCTCGTTCTACACGGTCCAATTGCTGGTGAAGTTCTAAGCTCGGCTTAATTTCCAGTGGCAACTGATGTATTATTTTTATAGCTTATTAATAACTGTATTTTTTCTAACTTATTAATAACTGTATTTAATCAAAGGTAGAAATTCTTTCAATCCTCTAACACTAAAATCAATGATGCATAATAGTACAGTTGTCATTTAGGAAAGTTGTTTTCATATAAAAACGCTTTACAGGGTAATTATGGATAGGTACAATTTACAAGAACAGAGTTGACAGGAACAAAGATGGAAAGAAACAGAGAGGCAGTGTAGATGATAGGCAGGCACACAGATAATGAATGTTTTCAGGTTGGTGGATTATGTGTTGAGTTATTAGAAATATTATTTTGAATGAGATTTGACCCACCCTGTGATGGCCAATATAAACCCTATTGGCACATTGATTATCTGCTGGTACATTATATTGCAGGAGCCTCGAATTATTCAGGTTTCTTTACAGTGTGTTGGTGGCAGCAACATCAATGTTATATTCATCATTAAAAATGAATTACCATAGATTCAACATTATTGACTATACAGAAACCTTACAGACAAATTCTATTCATGTTAATGTTATATTCACTAGCACTATAACCTAATTATATTCATGCGTTGATAGATATAATGAGTTATAATGTTGATGGTGACTATACAGAAACATTATAACTGAATTATATTCATGTGTTGATATATCTTGCGAGCAACGTTGATATATATTGGCGTCAGCGTTGATATGCAATGTTCCCGAACCTGCAAATTGCAACCTTCGATGGATGTGAAGTCAAATGGTGTTAATATATTAGTTTGATATATTGGTGTTGAATGGTGTTAATATAATGGTTTTATATATTTGTTGGTTTGTTGTGTTGATCGATATATTGATCCATTGGTTAATATTCATTTTATATTGGAAATTGTGAGAGAGCAGAAACGCACAGGATTCACACACAAATAATTAATTTATATATTCCAATAATTAGAGATACATCAAATATATATAGTTGAACTAATGCTAATCATAGAGAGAGAAGTTGAGAGAATCTCTCAACTTCCTCAACAACCCAATCCAAACTAAGTAAGCACAATAATGGAGGCATTATCTCAAACACCCCCCCTTAATGCCTACATTACAGAAACGGAGAACACACTAATTTAATACAAATATTTGTCTACCCTGGTCTTCATTAACATTTGTACCCACTCTGAGATCTCATAGAAAATGCTCTTTTCTCCACCATTTTGGAGCTACCATTCAACCCATTTAAAATACATTTGTTTCTGACTAGCAATAATGAACTTTGCAAGATCAACAATATTGACAACTCGGCTCGTCGGGGCTTCCGCGATAAGAGCTGATAAGTGATGAACCATCCTATGGACCAATCACCATCTGTCGGATATTTCGCTTTCGGCTATCCATCAGTGGCTAGGCAAATGGTCTAAATACTGAATGTGTTCAAGAGCTAATCTAACAACTTGACCTGCTTCACACAAATGGATCTCATATTGTAACCTGTAACTGATGTTCTTGGCCCGTAGCACAACAATATCAGCATATAACAAATTCACACAATTAAATTAGCCAATTGTTCTCTCGTCCCTGTAGAACGTCAAGAACGACTAATTTAAATAATGCTAATTTGTTCAATAATTGGTTCTCTAATACACAAATCTCATAACAACAAATATAAGCTATAACCCAACACTACAATACATATTCTACACAAAAAAAATAATGAACTTCAAACACCATGCCATTCCCCTCCATCAACACGAGCAACCCAACCAACGGAGCCATGTCATCTATTCTCTTGTTATTCCTTCTCTTACAACGCGCTCGACCGTAGGTGCAACAGTGGAGACAGGAACTTGATAAACCCCAACAATCTAAACACCATAACCAGAAGAATGCACGCGTGGATTTTTTTCTTCATATCCATGTCTCAGCACTTCGAAGAATAAAATATTGATCTTATTGTCTGGCTACCTCCGCAAATCTCAAGATATAACAAGGCTTAAACTGAAGTCAAGATGAAAATGGTCATACAAGGGTATACATGATTAATACACAATATAATTGAATGAAACATGGCGAGACTCATTCAAATAACATATATATACACCTAGCCTGTTGGAAGGGACCTAACACTGGCATAACCAAAGAAAATGCATGGGATGCATCACAAATCTTCCAAAACAAGACCGACATGTTAACCAGCCAACACATGTGATACAAACTAAGCGATGGGGCCACGTTTGACATACCAAAATACATAAAACGAGATTGTAAAGGCAATAATGGTTCGCATGAAAAAAGGGTCATCGCTCAGCAGCGGCAGCGGCAGCGGCAGCATCAATTTATAGAGAGCCATGTATAGCGACAGCGGAAACAACATCAATTTATAGCGGCCATTAATATGAGAGCCATGTATAGCGGCAGTGGTAGCAGCATCAATTTACAGTTCTTCAACCTCAGCTGACGGCCCTTGAAGGCGGCCCTCCATTTATACCAGACTAGTTTCAAATAAAAAATCACTGCGTTTTGCAGAAAATGGTCGGCTTCTATTCAGAGGTATACACCTCTGCAACAATCAAACACTGTACTCAGGCAGTGTTCTTTCCTCTGTGCAGATCACAACAGATCACTCGGACAACAGAATCCTATTCATCTCGTCAGTAGCAACAAAACAAAATATAAAAATAAAAAAATAGACATTTCACTTTCACACCTATGTACAGACAACCAATTACGCAGACTCTCACATCTTTCTGGGCACTCCCGTCAGGGATTAAGCCCAGCGTTGCTCTGATACCATATTGGAAATTGTGAGAGAGCAGAAACGCACAGGATTCACACACAAATAACTAATTTCTATATTCCAATAATTAGAGATACATCAAATATATATAGTTGAACTAATGCTAATCTTAGAGAGAGAAGTTGAGAGAATCTCTCAACTTCCTCAACAACCCAATCCAAACTAAGTAAGCACAATAATGGAGGCATTATCTCAAACATTTTATGTGTTGGCATTTATGAATATCCATTTTATGTTTTGGGGTTAATGTTATTGGCAGTGCCATGGTATATTATTAATTAGGGTTTATTCCCTAATTAGGGTTTGTGACGGGTTTTCACTGGTACTTCATTATACGACTACCATAACATAGTTATAATAAAAACCATCGTGCATCTCCACATCCTCACATGAATTTTCAATTGTTATTTGCATGGGAATATTTAATATGACAATGTAACTTTGATGGTTGAATGGTATTTAACCTCTGCCATGAGTGCATTAACATATGGAATTAACTTTGGATGTGACATTAACTTATGGGTTCATTAACCTTTCATTCGAATTCATATTATTTGACCACACCATCCCAACAATGGCATAGGTTCAGATATGGTATGCAAACACTTGTAATATACAACGTCATTCGACCAATAGCATAGATATCATTATGCCATGATACCACTGTTGTCACTATGACTTTATTTTATTGATGGGTTGTTTTGATCAATGCAACTCGCTGAGTTATGTCATAGGTCAAGGAGTTGATTTGATTTGGGATGAATATGGCCTCATATCATTCAACCAAGTTTATATATATATATATATATATATATATATATATATATATATATATATATATATAGATAGATTGTACCATCAAAATGTTTTGTTTGTTACCATTCAATGACAATCATATGTTTACTGCACCATATGAGTAGTTGCATGGTTCATCCGAGTGTTGTATTTGCAATGTATCATAAAAATTATAAAAACGCTCGAAGCAATTATAGTGTAAGTTAGAATGAGAGAGACTATTGAGATTCCTCTTTGGTTAATCAAGAATGGTTTCCTTGGAAATGGGGATTAGCCTTTTCTAGACAAATCCGAAAGAGGAAACTTTTGCAAATTTTCAAATAAGGTGAACTGCATTTTTCGATGAAAATATTGATATTATCCTCTCATGCAATTGTTAGCTAATCTTTCGAGATTATTATTTCACAATATGTAATTAGTTTCATATTCCATTTTTATAGCTAATAAATTATTGATACAAAATTGTATCGTATCTAGATTTTTCATGTATAAATAAGTAATTTTATCATTGATTGTGTTATTTCATCGCGGAGTTTATGCAGGCTTGTACAGTGGTATCAGAGCCTGGTTGAGTTGTTTCTAAACTCCATCTATTTTAAGTCTGTGGTGTAAAGGATAGGGAATATAGTTGAGTGCAGCAGAAATTTAGCCCATGGAGCAGTGCAGTGGGACACCCAAACTATTGACTCTTTGAAAGTTTTGTTTATTTCTGTCATAATGAAAAAGGTGGTCAATTTTCTGGTGATTTGAAACATATATATATTTTTAAGAGGCCTCGTTAAAATGAAATATTTGGAGGCTAATAAGATTGGAACCTAGCTCTTTGTTAAGCTATTTTTGAAACTTACCGTTAAATCACAAAGCTGACTTTGTTTGAAACAAGAGGAGAATGGAATTTATATATTTTCAGAGGTATTGCATATATTTTTAATTTGAAAAGATTTGAAGAATATATGGTTGCATAAAAATTATGAATTCAATACATTCCATAGTTGGAGTTGTTCTTAATGGAAAGGAAAATTATCGAGAGTGGTTTGGAAAGCTTAAAAGTGCCCTTGTTTTCAATGATTTGTGGGAAGTTTTTCAATGCAATTGTTATGAAGCCAGCTCCAAAAATAGAAGAAAAGAGAGATCAACGCCTTAGAAATAAGCCATTTCTAGGGGGAACCTCCTTTATATTACATAAATGAACAATTCTCGAATGATACAAATGATAAAACCTCCTTTATATATGTAGGAATCCATGGGGTCACAATATAATCCTAGCCAACCTAACAACAATAATGTAAGGGCACAATAATAGCAATATGGGGGCTGGGTAAAACCCTAGTGAATGCCCTAAACCCTTTGTCTCTCTACAGCCCCTGCCTCTGGCTACTACAGACTCTCCCTTCACAGACCTGCGACCTGCCATAACATACATGTCGATCTCTTCGACTACTCCTCCAATGGAGTAGGATGGAGGCCCGAAGGATCCATCCTTCCGAGATCAGGTCACAGGGTCTTCACACTCGTCCGGCCTTTCATTATTCACTCGACTTACGTCCTCATCCACCACCCCTCATTCTAATCTTGAGATGCGCCCCATCTCCACTCAACAAGAACTGGCTAAAGAAGCATCGGTCATTCAGAAAAACAACATAGAGGCTACTTCCACAGTAGCCTGCCAAGGCTCCAAGAACGAGAATCAAAACACCACTCCCTTTGCTGGGACAAAGCCAGATGAAACTTCTACAATTTAAAAGGAAGCCATAAAGACGAACGCCTGTAACCCCAAGGCTGCTACGATCCTCGAAATAGTCATTCAAGATACATAAATTGTAGTATACAGAGAATATATGCAAGAGCATGTGATAATATGTAATTTCATGGGTATCTGGCCATCTGAGAGAGCTCTCAAGGGTTGGATCCACGCTAAATGGAATCCAAAAGGAGGCATCGAACTACAACTTGGATCCAAAGGCTTTTTTACAGTAGTCTTCGCGCTTCTGGAAGACAAGGACAGGATCTTTGAAGGTGGTCCCTATTTCTTTAACTCAGTAGGGTTATACATGAGATTTTGGAAGGAAAACTTTACACTAGACAAAGAATATTTTACGAGGGTTCCGGTCTAGATCAGACTATATTCTCTCCCAACGGACTATAGGGCTCCTTCAGTCCTTAACGCCATAGGGGATGAATTAGGAGAATATATAAATATGTTTGAAGGAACAAAAAGTGGTCATTATATCTCCTACGCCCGCATATGTGCCTACATCGATGTCTCGAGAGCTCTCCCAGAGGCAATCAAACTGAACTTCAGAGACGATATATTGACCCAAACGGTGGATTATGAAAATATTCCCTTCCGTTGCAAGAAATTTCACGAGCATGAGAATCTCTTCAGAGACTTCCCGCAAAACAAATCCCCTCTAAAAGAAGTTCAAACAAGCAAGAAATATGACCAAGGTTTCACAAGGGTCGGCAACAAACATATGCCAGGTAAACGAACTAACACAGGTAGAGACCCCCCAAATTTTTCTCAGCAAAACAAGTATGACATCCTATCAATGCTCCAAGAGGAAGAAGGCCAACATGGCAAAGACAATGAACAAAAAAAAGAGCAGTAAAAGCCCTCGAATATCAAGGACACAAAAATGGATACCTCAACGTCTCTCTCACAGGAGGGTTATCTGCCACTTGAGGATACATATATGGAAACCATTTAGGACTTACCTTCACCTGAGGAAAGAGCGATTGAGCAAGTCTTGATGGGAATGCACCTGCAGAAAATTACCAAATATTGGAACGCAAAAGGAATAGAAGGAGTGTCAGAAGAATATATACAAAGAATAGAGGAGCCACTAAAATAGAGGGAAAACTCTAGTAGGAGGAGTAAAATCCAATTTTAAAGCCAACCATAAAATCACCAAAGGGCCAACTTGGAAGAGAGGCAGGAAGACAAACTATCAGTCCCTGCAGGAGCTCAGTCTTTGTCTCAACAATGAAGGAAAGGTAAGAGTGCTCTCTCTCTCCCCCAATTTGTTATCATGATCTGCACTTCATGGAATATAAGAGGACTAAACAGTCCCGATAAGAAAAGGATCTTGAAATATAAGATCACCTCTGAAAAGCCTGACATTGTACTTCTTCAAGAAACCAAAATCATTTTGAATGATATGGACTCTGTCCAACATTCCTGCTTTAGAAAGAACTACAGTCATCTAGCCATAGCGGCCTCTGGAATTGCTGCAGGACTGGCCACTTTTTGGAAAGATACCAAATTCCATCTGCAGGAATCACTCCCCTCCAAGCATGTTGTCACTATGGTTCTCCAAATCACTGGTACAAAAGACAAGTTATGTATCACTAATTTCTATGCCCACCATTCTGTCCCGGAATGAGTTGCCTAGCTCAACAGCCTCAAGAACCACCTTTGTTCCATTAGCCACTCCTTTAGTCTTATAGTTGACGATTTCAATATGATTCTCAATTTGGGGGAAAAGTGGGGCGACCTCCGCAGACTAGACTTTGATTCCTTATCCTTTGATCCAGATTTATGCAGGAACGCAACAAAATAAAAATATAACCATAAATACAGAGATGTAGTGGAAATAACACTTCATTTCATTAATATCAAATAACTGAAATTTGCTTATAGACAGAATGGAAATAAAACTAGCTAGGGCGCTGGTAGCTATCTCTGAGAAGAGATGTGGCGGCTACAGGCCTCTGAACTGAGTTACAATGAGGCTCGAGGACCTATTTATTATTTGGAAACAATGGAAAATCCTAAACAGCCAAAACCCTAACCCTAGGAGATGACGCGCCAAAACTATGGGCCCCGTTTGGGTAAATTGGTGTTTCAACTTCCCAGGGGTGTAACTTTGGCATACGATCTCTGTTTGATGCGTACCATACCTTGTTAGAAAGATCTATCTGAGGACTACAAATTTGGAACGAGCAAAATTGGTCCATGGACCCATTTTGCTCTCCGTTTTCCCAAAAAACGTCGTTTAGGGCCTTGGTGAGCTTGGTATCCAACATTGACCAGAGGCTGGACCAAAATGTGCTGAGGAACCTGCTATCCCGATCTGATATGATAGACTGTGGGATCCCAAAGTGCACCCACACTCGTTCAAAGAAGAGTTTAGCAGTGGCTTCTGCTGTGATATTCTTCTTGGAGGCCGCCATAATGGCCATCTTCGAGAATCTGTCGACGACCACAAAAACACAGTCATTTCCCTGCTTAGTAGAAGGCAGGCCCGACATGTAATCCATGGAGATGGATTCCCAAGGTCGACTAGGGGTAGGTAGAGGAGTATATAAGCCTTGCTTCTTGATGGTCGGTTTGGCAATGGCACAAGCAGTGCAGGATCTGATGTGCTTCTCGACATCCTTTCGAAGGTTCGGCCAATAGAAATACTTCTGCAGGATTGCTACTGTTTCCTCGACCCCGAAATGCCCAGCGACTCGACTGTAGTGTGCTTCCCATATCATCTTGGCACGCTCGCTTGAAGGAACACAAAGGTGTCCCATGTGACATAAAATTGCATCTTGGAGGTGAAAATTTGGAACTTGCGTACCCCCCAAGAGTGCCTTGTAAGTGTGGCCAAATTCTGGGTCACTCTCATAGAGAAGCGGCCAATCAAAAGTCTCGTGCCCACAAGATTTGAGCACAGTGGTGAGTGCCACGATCGGTGGTCGGCCGAGGCAGTCTGCAACATGATTGGTGCTACCCTTCTTGTACTTGATGTTCAAATGAAACTGTTGCAGATATGTGGACCACTTCGATGGCGATCATTCTGCAACTTCCCTTGTGTCTGTATGAACTGCAGGGGCCGGTGGTCTGTGTGGATGATTGTTTCCTTCCCCAAAATGTAATGCTTCCATTGTCGACAAGCTTGCACAATGGAGTACATTTCTTTGTCATAAGTGGGATACTTGCGAACTATGTCAGACAATGTCTCACTGTGAAATGCCACTGGATGTCCCTGTTGAGTAAGAACTACCCCAATAGCATAGTCAGAGGCATCTGTCTCGATCTCAAATGGCTGTTGCAAGTCTGGTAAGGTGAGCACTGGGGCAGAACAGAGGCGATTTTTCAATTCTTTGAACGCCTTCTGTTGAGGTTCCGACCAAAAGAATTTTGCTCTCGCTCCTCCTTTGGTGACTTGACTCGAGGGCCAAGTGATATGAGAGAATCCCAACACGAATCTACGGTAGAAATTAGCAAGACCCAGAAAGCTGCGAAGCTCTGTTATAGTGGTTGGGGTTGGCCAATCCCGAATGACTTGGATCTTGGTTGGATCCACATGCACCCCCCTTTCATCAATAATGTATCCCAGATATTGAACCTGGGTCATGCCAAAAGTGCACTTCTCCAAATTGGCACACAACTTGTGTTGCCGCAGTGTTTGGAGGACTTGTCGGATGTGGTGAAGGTGTTCTTCCCAATTCTGGCTGAAGATCAGAATGTCATCCAAGTACACCACTACAAATGAGTTGGTGAATGGCCGCAAGATGTCATCCATCATCCTCATGAAGGTGGCGGGAGCATTCGTCAACCCGAAAGGCATGACCGGCCATTCGAAAAGGCCTTCCTTGGCTTTGAAGGCAGTCTTCCACACATCGGAGGGTTCAATTGGTACCTGGTGATACCCAGACTTCAGGTCGATCTTGCTGAAATATTTTTCACCTTTGAGTTGGTCCAGAAGGTCATCAATTCGTGGGATTGGGTACCTATTCCGGACAGTGATCTTGTTCAGTGCCCGATAGTCAATACAGAGTCTCCACGTCCCATCCTTCTTCTGTACCAACATGATTGGGCTCCCACAGGGCGATGAACTTGGTCTGATGTGACCTTTCTGCAACAACTCATGAGTCTACCTCTTGATTTCATCATTCTCCATAATAGAGCGCCGATATATCAGTCCATTAGGTAGCGGCGCACCTGGGGTCAGATCAATCGAGTGCTTGACCTGACAGTGCAGAGGAACCCCTATGGGTGAGGTGAATATGTCCCCGTACTCCTCCACAACCTTATCCATTTATTGTTGTCGTGTAGAGGAGCCCTGTCTGGAGATTGTGGCCACAGTATTCTTCTTTCCCCGGGGGCGGATCATCAGGAAAACGAATTTCCTGGTTTGGGAAATGAGCTTACTGCATTGTTTTGCAGTAACCAAAGAGATAGTGGCAGGAGGTGGTACCTCTGGTATCCTGTACAACTTATTTCCCAAAGTAACAATAACAACACGAGGTCGAGACTCATACACATCATGACGCTTCCACAAGTATGGTTGTCCTAATAATACATTAGAAACATCAATAGGAGCAACGTCACATAATATCTCATCCGTGAAGGGCTTGATGCTATAGGGAAGGCGACACTGCTGGCTGACGCGGAGATCTCGTCCTTGGTGAAGCCACCCGATGGTGTATGGATGTGGGTGAGCCGTGGTTGGCAAGCCCAACCGCTTCACGGCGTCTGCTGAAATGAGGTTCTTTTGGCTCCCATTGTCGACAATGAACTGTACAGGGGAGCCCTTTACCCACATCTGGGAGTGGAAGAGACGTTCCTCCTCCTTTGGATCTTCCGGTTCCTCCTTCTGGATCTTTGTAGTGGCAACAGTGGCATTGGGCTCTGCATCAATAATCTGTTTCCCTTTTTCATTCCCCTTTTTAGGTTCTGATTCGGAGTCAGAGCATGCATCTGACTCAGAAGCCCTCATCTCGGCCACTAGCGACTGCTTGGCCCGACACTCACTTGTGTTGTGAGTGGAGCTCTTATGGAACTCACACCACTTTCCTGTGTCCTTCTTTGGCTTTGCGGTGCTGTTCTTTTCTTGTGGCTTTGACGGGTTGTCTTTAGCCACCATGCCTTGGCTCTGTCCTTTGTTCTGCGGTTTGGAAGCACCTTTCCCTTGCTTTTGATTCGCAGATCCAAAGTCTTGCTTCTTCTGCTTGAATTTCTGCTCAATCTTGGCAGCATACCGGTATGCCATACCAGGCGAGGAGATGTCGAGGAACTCCATTTCCTCTTGAATGTATCTGTGCAGAAAGCTGCGATACTTTAGCACCAGATGTTTCTCTGAATCTTTGATACCCAACTTTGTGCGCAAGGTATGGAACAGATTCGTCAGCTCATGCAGATCTTGATTCCTTTGTTGTCGCAGTGTGGTCCATTGTATGTACTTGTCCTCATAGATCCCCACGGGATAGTACTGTTCCTTGATGGCATCTCGAAAAGAATTCCAAGTTGGTACGGTCGAGAACATAGAGGGTTCTGTCTCGTCCTTGTTCTCACAGTAGGTTTCCCACCAGTCCTTAACATGTGGGGTAGCTTTGAGGAGTGCAAAAATAATCTTCTCTCGGTCTGAAAAGTCATGAACCGAGAAATATCCTTCTAACAGATTCAACCATCTATCTACGGCATTTGCGCCTATTTTACCCTCAAATATGGGAATTTCAAAGTTTACTTGTACCTTAAAAGGAGTCACACCTCCAGAGTGGCTGCTGGATGCAGATGCGCCGCCGGTGGGTAGCCGTTGAAGGATCTGAGCAAAGTTATCCATCATCGCGTTCCTTTGTTTTTCGAGGGCCTCCTCGAGCAATATTTTGATAGGATCTCCTACTCCCTCATATTTCTTTTCGTCCCCCATGGGCGTCCGTCGAGGTTTGCGAGGCTGATCTTGCAAAGGTTCCACCAGATCAAGCCCTAGCTCCTTATACCCCGACCTCGTTGGGGACATGCAAAAAAGGATCGAGAAAAAGCAGACCGCTCTGATACCACTGATCCGGATTTATGCAGGAACGCAACAGAATAAACACATAACCATAAATACAGAGATGCAGCGGAGATAACACTTCATTTCATTAATATCAAAGAACTGAAATTTGCTTACAGACAATGGAAATAAAACTAGCTAGGGCGCTGGTAGCTATCTCTGAGAAGAGATGTGGTGGCTACAGGCCTCTGAACTGAGTTACAATGAGGCTCGAGGGCCTATTTATTATTTAGAAACAATGGGAAATCCTAAACAACCAAAACCCTAACCCTAGGAGATGAAGTGCCAAAACTATGGGCCCCGTTTGGGTAAATTGGTGTTTCAACTTCCCAGGGGCGTAACTTTGGCATACGATCTCCATTTGACGCGTACCATACCTCATTAGAAAGATCTATCCGAGGACTACAAATTTGGAACGAGAAACATCAGTTCGTGGACCCATGTTTCTCTCCATTTTCCAAAAAAACATCGTTTAGGGCCTCAAAACGGCTCCGGAAGTTCAGGACCCGAAAAACAGCTAAAAATAGTAAACTGTGCCGAAACTGAAAAACTAAAAGAGACAATGGTGGAGCCCCAAGTGGAATAGGCGGGTGACCACCAATATCCACCTGGATCATCCTTTCAAGCTATGATTGATGAGATGGGCCTAATAGACACCCCCACTAAAAATGGCACCTACACCTGGAACAATAGAAGAGGGCGGGATCGCCAGATAGCCTCAAGGCTCGACCGCTTTCTTCTCTCTGAGGATCTCTTCCTATCCTCCCTGGAAACTAATACTAGTATTTCCCCTCAAGATGGCTTTGAGAATTGGCCTATCGTTCTAAATTTCAAGCTCTCAGAAAGACCTAAAAACACTCCCTTTAGGTTCGAATCCTTCTGGATCTCCCATATATAATTCCACGATAGAATGAAGGAGTGGTGGTCTCTTCCCCTCCCTAAGCAAGGCAACAAGATGTTCAATTTCCATCAAATATTAAAGATTATCAAACAGGAGCTTAAAATCTAGAACAAGAAAACCTTTGGAGATATTATAGCAGATAGGAAGATAATAGAGCTAAAAATGAAAGATCTCCAACAGAACATCATCCAACATGGTATGACAGAGGAAAACAAGCAGGAGGAAACAATGCTTCAAAAAAGTTGGGATGCTCGAGCAGTTCAGGAAGAAACGCTTTGGAGGAAAAAATCGAGAATTAGCTCTCTTAAATATGGGGAAAAGAATACTGCTTTATTTCATCGATCCATGATTCAACACCGCAAATACAAGAGAATTCTCAGCCTTAAAAATCAGCAGGGATCGTTTTGAGCACCCACAATGAGATTGAAGATGAGATCTATCAACATTTTGGGAACATCCTCAAGGAGAACAACCATGATAATGTGGAACATATCAGGAAAATTACCAGCAACATTCCCTCCACCTTAACTAGAGAACATAATCAGATGTTTCTTAAAAAGATAACAATGGACGAAGTGGAGGCTTTTGTCCAGTCCATGCCTAATGGCAAGGCACTGGGCCCTGATGGATTTACTATAGACTTATACAAAGCCTGCTGGTCTCTAATAAAAGATGAAGTCTATGACCTAATTGAAGAATCTTTCCTCAATCATTCCATCCTTCAATCTTTCAATGCCACCTTCCTAGCCCTCATCCCCAAGTCGGATAAGGAAGACTCCCCGAATCAGTATCGGCCTATTTCCCTCTGCAATGTTATCTATAAGCTCATTTCTAAAGTCTTTTCTAATCGCATCAAAACTCTCCTTCCACTGCTCATCTCGCCCCATCAAATAGGCTACGTTGAAGGAAGGAAAATCCTGGACAACATCCTCCTCTCTCAGGAAGTTATTCATTCCCTCAAGGATCAAGGAAAACCAGGCATGCTCGTCCAATTGGATATGTCAAAAGCCTTCGACAAAAATCAACTGGAATTACATCAGTCATATGCTGGAAGCCTTTGGATTTAATAAATATTTCATAAAGTGGCTTATAACTTTGGTCTCTAGGGCATTTTTCGACATTTTCCTCAATGGCTCCCCCTCCCCCATCATCAACCCTTCCAGAACTATCAGACTAGGGGATCCTCTCTCTCCCTTCCTTTTTGTGATAATGGTTGAAGTCCTCGGTCATTCCATCTCTGCTTCCTCCTCATCTGGCCGCATCTCTGGCCTCAATATTTATCCCCCTAATCATCCAAAAACTCATCAGCAATTCGTGGATGACACGATTTTAATGGGAAACCCCTCGGCCAAAGAAGCCCATGCTATCTGAGACATTCTTGATTATTTTTCTTTGGCCTATGGCTCCTTTGTTAAAAAACCGAAGCCCAAACTATTTTTTCTCAACACCTCCAATCCCATCCAAAGAAACATTGCTAATATCCTAGGTTTCTAGCTTAGTAGCTTCCCTTCGAAATATCTGGGTGTTCCACTCACAGACAAACCTATGGTAAAGAAAAATTGGGAACCCCTTATCTCTAAGCTTCAAAATAAAATTTCCAACTAGACCTTCCTCTTCCTCAACTTCGTGGGCAGATTAGTTCTAGTGCGTTTAGTTTTGCAAGCCATGCCTCTTTATAGAATCTCAGCCATTAAGGACCCCCGATCCATCTCCAACCAAATCAGAGCTATTCAAAGATAGAAAGACAAAGAAATAAAAGGAAAGTGGACTCTGGTCACCTGGGAAAAACTCTGCATGCCCAAAAAATTTGGTGGTCACGGACTCAGGGATCCAGATCTCCTTGGTAAGGTAATGGGTTTGAAAACTTGGTGGTGTTAGATTACCATTCCCACCACTCCTTGGGCCAAGATTTGGAAAGAAAAATACACCCCCAAGAAGCCTCTTCAATCTTTGAATAGACTTTCTGGAACTTTCAAGGGCTCGCCCATCTGGAACCAGACATGGGATAACATATCCCTTATTCAAGATCATTTCTTCTGGGATATTTGCAATGGTGAAAACACTTTGTTTTGGGAAGATGCGTGGGAGAAATTCCCCAAGCTAAATTCCAACACTGTCCTCCCCATCAGGATGCAAGAGGATAGGCTCAAAAAAAAGGTGGTCAAAGACTTCTGGATAACCACAACCAACTCGAACTAGAGGGAGTGGATGGACTTCAGAGATATGGCTCAGCTCAACCATTATCAATCTTCTGTAATTTTGGCAGAGGAGCTTAATACAAGACAGATCCAAAGAGATGCGGAGCTGGACAAACTTCGGTGGGGTTCTAACAATGCAGGGAGCTTCAACATCAAGGAAGCATACAATATTCTTCTGGCCTCGGATCCCATCCCTCTGGACAAAAAGTGGAAGAGGATATAGAACAGAAATCATTGGCCAAAAATATCTCTTTTTCTCTGGCTAGTAATGCATCAAAAATTTCTAACTTGGGACAATCTTCAAAGGAAAGGATTTATAGGTCATTCTGTCTGCCTATTATGCAATACCAACTCTGAAATGTCCAACCACATCCTCAATGAATTCCATTTTGCCTCTAATATCTAAACTAGATCCTCCTCGACTTCAAAGCCTTCGATCATATTCCCTCCTCCATTCTCACCACCCTTGATGGCTAGTGCCCTTCCTTCTCCTCCCAGCCCCTCATCAATTTGGCCTGGAACCTTCTCCCTGGTATCATTTGCTGGGCTCTCTTGAAGGAGAGGAACTCTCACACCTTCAAAAATAAGGCAAACAAGGAAGAACAACTTCTTCACATAATCAAGCAAACCTTGAGTGATTCTGTCTCCATAGCTAAGCTTCCGGACCCCCCCTCCCCCCCTACCAGGGAGGAATGTCGCAATTTTTCCCTTCTCAATCTCTCCTCCCCCATCCATCTCCCTCATCTGGATGCTACCCCAGCATTCCCTCGGACTATGGTTTGGATTCCTCCTGATCCCCATTTCATCAAGGTCAACTATGACAGAGCCTCCAAGAACAAACCAGGTACTACAGGTTTCAGAGGGGTATTTCGCAACCATCTGGGCACAATCCTCTGGATCTGTTATGGGAACATTGGACATACCACCAACAACGTCGTGGAGCTTCAGGCACTGGCTCACGATCTAGATATTTCTATACATAACAACTACTGGCCTCTTTGGTAGAAGGTGACTCCACTATCCTGCACAAGCTTATCAGAAACTTCAGCATGGACGCAGCGTTCGGCAGGTTTCTGGATGTTGGCACCGTGGTAAAATCCTTTGAACGATCAAATTTTTAATTGATGATGCCAAAGGCATCTCCTTCGTGGCAGTTTGAAGAAAGGCCAACAAAATTTCTGATTTCCTTGCAAACACTGAAGTGGGAGACACCAACAAACTCTCTTCCATGGATTATAATTCAATAAGGGAGCCATCTGTTAAAACAGAATGTACTCACATCAAGAATTAATATCTACAGCAAGCCACAACATCCTCGCCCTTGGTTCTCCCTGCCAATCACCTCCATCATAATGACCACGGTTGGCTTGAGGGGTCCTGACCTAGGTTTAGTGTGAAAGGTTTTCCAACCCCTATACTCTTGGCCCTTTCGACAGTGACCTACTTGCACAGGTCAAAGTCTCACCCGAAGTAGTATGGGTGGTTGTTGGAACCAGGTTTCTGCACTCTGAGAAAGGATGGGTAAGGCAAGAAGAGCTACGCTAGGCCATGTAATTCCCATATTACCTTATTCTACACAAGGTTAATTATGTCTATGTTCGCATCCACGTGCGCTAGATCTATATTTATATGCTTTTATGACAGTAACACAACAATACATAAACATAACATAATAGATCCAGATCCAGAAACACTCTTACATAGATCTACGCAGCTTAAAGATATAAAATGCACAATACAACAATTGCTAACAATTCGCACAAGAGTACTCATAGATTCAGTTCTCTATCAATCTTTCTTATTCATTCATTCCTCAATTCTTCCTTACAATTCCCTTCTCAACCTGCGCACACAGCAGCAGGGTCCACACACGGCTAGACTTGGATCTCCATGCACACAGTCAGCAGGAGTCCTTTCCCCAAAACCCAAACCAATAGATTCAGCCACAAATCGCATCAATAGCTCATCATTCTTGTCCTTTACAATACAAAATGCTCCTCTATTTATAGTAATCTAGCCTAGAGTTTCCTATGGTCCGCAAACCGTGGTTTTCGGACCCCTGGTTCACCCTTTTACCCATTACAATGCTTTCAGGGCTTTGACCCACCCCAAAACCCCTGCGCTATACTAAATATAATCAAAGATATTCAAAATGGACCAGTTTCACAGCTTGTAGGAGACCCTGTTCCAACAGTCCCCCAACACAATATTGTGACTCGTCACAAGTCACTACGGTGGTGCGGCTTCTCTTTGCGCACGCAAGGTATCAAGAGTGCGGAAAAGCGGACGAAGCACTTCCTGACTCTGGGCAGCAGCTTGTTGTGCAATGTTGACAAGTGTCAAGGAGGCAGGGCCATCTGGAGTCGCGGTAACCCGTTCTAACAGTTGGTGGAGGTGTGCAATGGCAGATTGAGCATCTTGGGTGAGTTGGAGTGCGGTGTTAGCCCATGGTTTCAACCATTTTCAAATGTCATGGAGACGTTGGAGGGTGAGGAAGCTCTAACCTGATCCAGAGCAGCTTCCACCTGGTGTAATTCCTTCTGGATATACCAAAGCCTACAATGGTGTCAGACTGCTATCCAGAGTTGCGTAGCTGTTTCGACCAACTGTGTGCCCTGTGTAAGCGGCTTCTGAATAATATTCGTTGCGTTTGTGACCAATGCAATCCGTTGGGTTCGTACTTCCGGAGGTATGCCATACTACTGTCACGTAGTCTGGTCATGGTGGAAAACCTCTTGCAACACTCTAGTGTATTGTCCTTGTAGCGTTACGCTAGATAGCTACATCAAAGCTAATTGGATGTCCCCGATAGTTGGATCATGATTGTTAACTAGGGCAGTGTGAGGGAGTGAACAAACATTGCTTTTGCTGGGCGGTACTCTAGAGTTGTGGAGAAGTTGCAGCATGTCCCTATATCTCAGTGTTCCTTCTTCGCGCAGAGCCATTTGTGACCTGACTATGATGCTACGGGCAGGGGACTGCGGTACTAACGTACTCTCCTCTGCTATATCGTCCAAGGCCATCCAACTGGGTCCCGCGGTCATCCCTGGAGTGCGAAGGTCGATTATTCCTATTGCGCAGTACTTGTGCCTCTCCGTGCGTGGTTCGCAGGCAATTCTTTCTGCAGGAGGCTAGCGCTCAATCCTTTAACTATACTCAGCATTCCCATGCCCTCTCAATATGATGTCTGCGGATGCTGAGCAACTTGGGAATGAATCATTCGGCGGGTTAGGGCCTGTCATAGCAATGAGAGAACGGGCTTCCCAGAGAATGGAAATGATCTCAAAAAACCAGTAGGCAAATAACAGGAGCATGTTGTGGAGCCAATAAATATCCTGGCGCGAATTTATTCTACCAACCGCACACCGTGCAGAGCTATTTAATGGTGGAGTAGCCCGTACGTGAAACTTACCATCGTTCATTTGGATCAAACTTACCATAAATGGTTGCATTGATGATCTGCCTCCCATTTTGCATAACTATAAGGTTCATTTCTTATCAAAGTGGGGTGTGCTGACAGTCATTATTCGTACTTGAGGACTCTCCCATGGAACGTCAGACCTCAGATGACACCTGCATGTTGTTCGCGTACCCTGAATTAAGTTCGATGCTAGGTGTTCCGTAACATTGTTCAAGTACCAGATCAGCAATCTGGCCACCAATATTCTCAAGTCATGCTCTTCGTCCTTGGTTGGGATGTTCTAGTATGGTAGGGCTGTGTCAAGCACCCTCGTGCCATCTGTTACTTGAAGTGTTCACAAATTCTCCCAATTGCACGTGGGTTCAGGCAGGTCCGTAATCGAACGCACACTTAGGTCAGCAGTAACAGGTGAGCCTGTCTAGGCAGGGTTCGATCGCACCCTTGAATGTTGTATGTCATCAAGTATCTGCATGGGTCTACTAAACTCAGAGCCCATCTGGAAATTGTGGTCCCTAAGCGCAGGATCATCCTACTCCAATAATCTTCGAGTGAGAATACCGCCCGACACGTAGTCTCCACGCAGGGTCAGGCACGCCCGCTAGTCCGTGCTCCTCGATTTGTAGGTTCAAAAATCTTCTTACTATCATCTCACGCCACCATGGAAAGGAAGCGCTTCTTTCCTTGCAGAGATGTGATGGAAATTCTTGGTGGTCCAAAGACATCAGTAGTGTCGGGAACCTCGTGCAACGACGTTGCCGCAAGTCCCGCCTATCATAGTTCGGAAAAACATTCACCGTCCTTTTCCTAGCAGAGTGCACTCCTTCGTCTGTGAGGTTAACCCGATCTTCATCCTCGCACAAACAATTTATAAATGTGATCTACTTTCCTCCTCCTCGTGGGTTGGCTTCGCAGACACGTGGCGCCTTCATCCGGGCTCTAGTGGTACTATGACACGCGTAGCCTTTGTTTTCAAACACCATGATGTGCTTTTTGAGATCGATGACACCCACCATGTCTATAGCCTCAGTCCAATCCGAGAAGCGAGTAGGATCCGCATCTTCCACAACTTTATATTACTTCAAAGACAAGCGAGGACCCTTACCCCCTACGATGTCAAGCCATGACTTTGGAAGCCTACCTAGAGGAATGATTTTTCGCCGATTTTCCATTCACAAAATGGGATGGTGGACCATTGTACTTTAGGCTCTCCCATTCGTTGCCATGTCTAATTTGGTAAGGCATTCACATCCGATCCTAGATCTAATATGACTCCTCGATCCATTTTGTCAGTGCGCTACTCTATGCACAACCGCATTTCTCTTCTCGCGGTGCAGTTTCTTATGCAATCGTATAGTTTGTGTGCTGTACCCTTGGTCCTAGGGATCAAATTGAGCCGAAGCTATGTAGAGATTTAGTAGTGCTCGGAGATTTCCCTAGGGCCTATGGGTTTCATAGCAACTTCCTACATGCCTTTAAAAAAGGGCTCAACTCCTTCTTCTCTATCCGGAGGTGCTGCCGCACACGCAGGAGCTCCGCTAAAGGGTGCTTGCCCTTTGAAATCCACTCCTTCCGAGGGTGCAAGCTCCTCCCTTTGCTCCTCGTGTGACCACCTCCGCCGCGTGCCGCGCACTTTTACACTTAGATTTGTATCTCCTTAGTTCTGCTTTTAACTTTTCGTATGTTCCGCGTAGGGGTGGGCTATTTTTCCCACATCTTCGGCGGCATTAAAACCTGCATTCTCCCGGTGAAGTGTCCTATTTCCTCGCAGCTATAGCATATTGGGCCGCCCACTGCCCTCGTCCTCGCGCTTCCTCGACCTCCTTCTCGCTCCGGCCGCAGATCAAAGTGCGCGTAAATTATTGGTGACATCGTGGTCTAATTGTACCCTATATATGTTCCCACAATCCATCATCAAACTCATAAAGAACGACACTCGATCATCGTGTCCCACCGATCAGCGCAACCCGCACCATTGTTGCTTTTTAGTTCTTAGGACACGCACGCATCCAACCGATGCCAATGGCTCCGCATCATGCGACTCTCGCTACCCGACAATCATCACAGCCCATAGCAGCAGGGTCCGCTTGACCCTTGCTCGCGATAGGATGCCGGTCTTACTTTGCGTCGAGCACCGACTCAGGTCGTCCCGCCAGTGCGTACTTCCGTTAGTAGGGGGCCACCGATCCTTCGCATGGCCGTGACACCGGGACATCGTATGCACCAAAGATCCGTGGCACTTCGTCCTTTCCTCGCTCCCTTCGTGTGTCTCCGTTGTGATTTCCATATGCATAGCCCCAAATTTTTTGTACTCCCTCCGGACGTATCCTCTCCCTGGGGCAGCCTCTCCTAGTTTCACAGCGACTTCCACAGATCCTTCTCCCCGTGACCTTTCAAAGGTCTCAATGAATGGTCGCATGCGTCGTGTGAGGTAAACAACATAGCGATGACCCGCTCCTCCGTATGATGTCTATCATCATACCTCGAACTTCCTCCTTCCTTGATTTCCTTTCTTCAATCGCCGATTAGCCTCCCACATCGACTCTAGACACACCTTGTTTTGAAGCCCTTACTTCTCGCTTACCGCCTACTAGGGAATAATATTTCGGCTTTCATAACCGGTGCAGGCCAGTAGCGTTTCTCCTTGATATCTTGAATGGATGTGCTCCCATTCTAGGCAATGTATCGCGTATACCGCCCGTAGGGCCTTGTCCTCTAATGCCAACAAGAGCTTACGCCCTCTTTACCTATATCACTTCTCTAACATTCGCTGCGTTGGCCCAAACGTAGTCTCGTAACAAATCAAAACTAGTCCATATCCCTCATCTACCCCTCAAGGTAGGCAATTTCGTGCGCAGCCTATAGCCGCCGTTTAGCCGGTGTGTATGGGGTATGAATTCTTACCTTTGTGTTGTCCGTGGCGATGATCTTGTGCACCGGTTCTTCAGAGTTACGGACATAGGAATATCTCCCACCGTCGAGGTTGGTTCGATAGTATTTACACATCGCGTGACACGTCACGTCATCTAGATCCGAGACTCGTCCAAAGTAGTATGACTACACGAAATTTCTTTTTCACACAAGCAATATCTTATCCAAAGCAATGGTAATGTCCTTAGAAATTTTCCCCGGAACCCTTTAACAATCGTCGTTCTCACCCCTCGCAGGCGTGAGACGAAGTGATCAATGGAAAATTTACGTCACAAATCCTCCTAAAGCACACCATCCCACCCGTGCGGACTCACCGTGTGCGTGATAGCACGCCTTGCGCGTCTCCCGGATTAGCCTGCGGGTCTACCGAGGGACTCGTTCGCCCTTCCAACACTTCCGGGAATTCCCACAAGTCCTGCCAGCCACCTCGGAGCTCAATCGCAAGTCACAAAGAATATTTTGTAGCTCTCCGTAAGGATGCACCTGGGCTCTCCACCTTTTCTACTGTTAACTCTCACTTCGATTTTTCATCGCGAATTCCTAGTATTCTGTCTTTCGAACGGCAGTCTTCGATCTCCTTCCTTTTAGGTTTCCTCTAGATTCTCTTGTCATTACCCAATCCCTCTCTTTAAACTTTCATTTCGCTCGGCCGCAATGGAACCATTTGTTGGCTTGATGGGTCCCGACCTGTGTTCGCGTGTGCAAGGCTCTGTCGTCAAAACCCCACACTACTGCCCTCGGTTACAGTGACTGACCGCCATGCAGTCAAAGTTCCCACCCGGGTTAGTATGGGTGGTGTGTTGCAACCCGCATTTCCACACCGAGAAAGGATGGGTAAGGCAAGCAAAGCTACACTAGGTCTTGGTAATTCCCATATTACCTTGTTATGCAGGGTTAACTAGGTCTCTCGTTCGCATCCACGTGTACTAGATCTATATTTATATGCTTTTATGACGAAATAACACAGTAAATACATAGACGCAATGCATTAGATCCAAAGCATCGAGAAACACGGTCATTACGTCGCATCTTTTGGCGAAACATTTCTTTTAAAGGCAGTAAAAATGCACAATATAGCAATTACCAACAATACCGCACAAGAGTACTCATAGATTTAGTTCTCTATCAATCTTTCTTATTCATTCATTCATTAATTATTCCTTATAATTCCCTTCCCAATCCGTGCACACAACAAAGCCAGAAGTCCGCGACACAACCGGACTTGGATCTCCACGCACACAACTCAAGCAGGTGGAGTCCTTTCCCTCTAAAACCCAAACCAATAGCTTCAACCACAAATTGCACCGCAGCTCATCATTTGTGTCCCTTTACACACAAAATGCTCCCTCTATTTATAGTAATCTAGCCTAGACTTTTCTCTATGATCCGCAAATCATGTGTTTTGATTCTCAGGCTACCTCTTTTACCCATTACACGATTTCGCACTCACCCAATCTAAAACGCACTAGACTAAATCTAATCAAAAATATTAAAAATGGACCAAGCCAGCTCTTGTAGGAGACCCCGTTTCAACAACCACACCTCACACTTCCCTCTCATGATTGGTGCACTACGATGGCTCTCCATCAATCCGCTCACCCAAAGCATTTCCATCACACCTCGAGCCAGTAAATCCCCGCATGATTCAACTTGCCTCATCCGGCACGCTTTCCGAAACCTACTCTCCGGGCCCTTCCTCACTTTCCTACAAACACCTTCATTTACCCCTTCCCCCATGATCAAGCACCTCACACCCCACTCATTTCATTTCGCATCTCCACTAGTTCTTTCTCGCGTTCGGCCCTCTCAAAGACCGCCCCTCCTCTCGCCTCCTCACCTCTTTCTCTCTCTCTCTCTCTCTCTGTCATTTCCATGGCTCATCAAGCGCCCTCATCTTTATCTCGTTTGTCGTGCACGCCGTGCCTTTCGCCAAACCCTCTCACCCGCCCACAACCAAAGCCAGAGACCACCGGCGAGAAACTCGTGCCCGCACCTTTGTCTGAAAAACAACTCCCCATATTCATGCGCGTCGCATTGACAGACATGGAGCCTCAAGCCCACATACATCGAAGGGCCATGCCCGAGAGAATTTATACAAATGCCGCACCGACCAGACTCCACACCGGGGAGACTAAAACGCTCTAGCTATAGCATCGTAGGAGCAATGTATCACGAGTAAAGGAGTTCGAAAAGAAAATCGACTCTTTTGTCTGCGAGAAATTTGTTGTGTATGTAGCTGAAATCTCCATCACATGTGGTTCATCAACTCTGCACTTTCACCACGCCTGCCCAAATGAAAACGTAGTTCAGCTGGTCCGCCATCGATAGTGGCACGCAGGATTGAAGAGGAGACTCCTCCAAGGATGACCTGCCAGAAGTTGTCATCGTTATGTCAGCTGCATCTTTCGGTCCGAAGGAAGGCAACCAGTGGATAGTACCAATTGGCATTGAGGATCACCCGAACAAGATGAAGTGGAAGTGCAAGCACTCCCATCCTGGCTTGTCCCTTCTGCTTACTTTGGTTCCTCTCTCGTCTTAATGTATTCAAGGCCTAAAAGCCTTTTTTCCTCGCTCTTCTTCGATGCTTCTAGTTGTCTCTACTTTCGTCAAGGTTTTTCGACTTCTCCCTTTGAATGAAATTTCCCCGTAAAATCATTCCCGCAGGGTGAGAATAATTTTTATGCCAAACGCAAGTCCAAATATTCTATCTCTGGAGGCAGCACGATGTAATCTATGTAACCTTTTGAATGTGAATAGACCTAATTAACTTTACAAAACACATAGGGGCTATAGGGGTGTCAACACAACAATAAGTGACACACACTCACCAACAATAAGGGACTACACTAGTAATATAGGGACCTAACATGCTCTCATGTGTAATCTTCCAACTAGTAAGTCTCTTCCCACTTGGCCGAGATACTCTAAAATTGACCCATTTCGTAGTTTTCAAGTTCTTTTTCTCGCACACACAGACTTCTTTCACTACGATGTTGACTTTCCGGCCTCGTTGTTTCATTCGACTTGCACCAAAGTTAGGTTATTCTTTTTCGAGAGTCGGAGAACTTGTTGTTGATGCTCATCATGATCTTCCACTACTTTATCATCCATATTAGCTTTCTCATTTTTGATCCTTCAAAGAGTCCAACACATGCCTCATTTCCGATTTCAAACCATCTATGTCATATTTTATTTCTCTTTGTAAGATCGAAATTTGTCGCACCAAAGTACCATAACGAAAATATCATAAAGTGATTGTTCCTTTTCATGCATCATAGCATAGATTTATGGAGGTCCTTTAATGGGTGTAGAATTATTTTTGGGAGGCATTAGTATAACTCAATATTGATATCTATGCTTCCACTCTTCCCTTGGAATCATTCTCAACTCGATTTTTCAAACAAATTTTATGCAAACTTGTTTAAAAAAATACACACCATTTTCTTTCTTTTGAGGAGTCTCGACATTGAAACCGAATTATTCTCGTGATTTCAGCATCTTAAATATCTCAAATTCGTGTATTTTATTAGCACTCTAAATCTTCTTTTGAATTCCATAGGTATGGCCTAACTTGATTCTTCAAGGAAAATTTATGCCCAATCTCCCACAATGACCTAATTATGGACCGGTCTCGAGAGAGCGAACTTACACGACGTGGCCACGTGTCATTTTTCCTCCTTTGGCTCGACTGATACACATGAAATGACAAATTCCGTGTACTGGCAAGTTTCCCACTTTTATATAATTCCAATCCGATGCTCAAGCGCGAGAGTTATGAGGATTTTCCCACGGTCACCTCTTCTTTGAGATGAAATTGCGGGAGCCCGGAACAACCCCAACTTCCACAGGTATCATATCTCCAAAAATGCTGTGAACCAAGATCTCGAAATTTTTACACAAAGCTCACTCGTGATTTCAGACTTTTGCATGGTAATACTTTCATCTTCTCTGACCTTCAAATAAACAAAGTTGTAGTGCAAAATCCATGATTACCTCATTTGGCGCCAGTCGAAACCCCAGAATCCAAAGCTTTGATACTCAAATGCTATGGAAACCAACTCCCATATAGCCAAGAAAAGAGAGATCAATGCCTTAGAAATAACCACTTCAAGGGGAAAACCTCCTTTTACATTTCATAAATGAACACCTGGATGATAAAAAATGAAAAATACCTCCTTTCTATATATAGGAGTCCATGGGGTCACAATATAATCCTAGCCAACCTAACAATAATAATGTAAGGGAACAATAATAACAATATGGGGGATATAGGGCACAAAAATAACAATAAGGGGGGTACAATAACAACATGTTAGGGACTACACTAGTAATATAATGACCTAACAAAGCAAGAAGTGATAGTGGATGAAAAATCACCATAGCCGCCTCATAAACAAGTTAAAGCAACGTGCAATTTGGGAGAGACAAAAGACAAGAAGGCACATACTTCTAATAACTTCATATGTGATATAGAAGAGGTGAATCCGATGTATCGTTTCTCATGGTGCCAGCATTCGAAGAATTATAGAATTTGAATGAATTGTATGATTCTACACTCATAACCTCGAAATTATCCAGCTATTATTAAAGCTGCGCTAGTTTGGTGTATGAAGGATAATGATCCTTTGAAGAGTTCCTATGAAATAAGATCCATTTTTTCATGACATTAAAGCCACTCACAAAGTAGATTTATAGATTGAAACTTTTAGGAAAAGTCCTCCACCTCTTTCTACTCACATTATTTGGAATCTCTCTCGAAGCTAGTCTATACTAAAAGATATTACATTTGATAAACTTGATAGATGAGAGAGAGAAACATGGTCTTTGGGAAGAAAGAGGCCCCACCTAACTCTAATATAGAAACTTTTTTCCTTGCACAAAAGGATCGTGGACTCTTTCATGATGAAACTTATAGAGAGTGATAAAAGAAGTAGAGGTCGGGGTAGGGATAAAATTATAAAGCGAAGCATCGGTGTGAGACATACAACAAATTGGAGCAGAAAACAAAGGAATTTTAATGATATACCACCTATCAAATGTTTTAGATGTGGTGTAAAACTGGCCGTACTTCTACTAATTGTAAAATCCCTTGGGAGAAAGTCAAGTTGAAAGGAGAGAATAGTGTAACGAAAAGAAAGGTCAGCCACCACCATATAAGGGAAAATCATCAAAGTTTGCACATTACATTGTTTCTCATTGTAATTTGAATGTTAATTATGTTTTCAACACTCGAATTTCCTTTCATGGTGATAGAGTTGGATTTGGATTCGGTGGATCCACTTTTCACATGAAATTTAGGTGAGATTTGTTTCGAAGCTTTCAAAGGATGATAGCTGATGGTGTTATTTACTTCTTTCTCGACAAGTCGGAAATTAAATCATCTAGGAATTGGGTCTATTTGCTTTTGAAGATACCGAATCTGTGACATATTATGTTTTCACGAGATGTACTTTATATTCCACAGCTTTCAACGAAATTTGGATTTCTTATCCACATTCAAAGAACAAGGGGAATTCTATTCATATATTTGATGGTATCACTGAGATACACAAAGAGCATGTGATCATGAAATTATTATGATCGGGTGTGGAAGAAGGCACACTCTTTAAAGTTAAATGGTACTTCATCTACTAATTATCATGAAATTTATACTTTTGGCGCCAAAGAGTGATATCCTCGTCTCCTAGCTTGTTGTGGCATGCTCTGATTTGGTCACATCAATTATGACAAAGATCATAAATATGAAAAGCAAGGTATTAAAGGTCATCTCGATAGTTCCAATAAAGATTACACCTTGTGATTTTTGTATTTTTGGAAAACGTAGGTAAACAACCTTTTCATAGTGTTATTCTTTTAGAGCTTCACCAAAATTAGGTATTATACATTCATATTTATGTGGACCCATGTCTATTGCAATTGAAAATGGAAATAAATATGTGCTAACATTTATCGAGGATTACCGAGAATGTGATGGGTGTATTTGCTGAAGAATTATTAGAACTAATAATGGTGGCAAGTATACTTCTCATTTTCTTTGAACAATATTTGAAGGAAAATGGAGATATAAAACATCATATTTCTATACCCCAGTAATCCATAACAGACTGGCATTGTCGAACATATGAATAGAACTTTGCTTAATATGGCTAGCTCTATGATGTTCTTTAAAGAATGTTAAGTTGACGTTTTGGGGAGAATTAGTGCTTTTTGAAACTTATATTCGCAATCATTGTCCTTATTCTATCGTCACACAATAAATATCATTATGAAATGTGGTATAATTGCCCTCATGTGGTTCTTTATGCTATGCATTGATTCCCAAACACAATCGCAACAAGCTGGGTGCCGTGTGGAGTGGTAAAATGTATTTTCTTGGGATATTCAGTCTACTTCCAAATATTGTCAAAGTTGTATGATGAGAGAAAAAGAGATTTATTATTTCCAGCAGATGTTATTTTCCTCGAGTTAGATAAAAATAATTCCACTATTGATAGGTGTGGTGCAGGCAAATCCTCTCGCGGATAGAGTGCCATCCCACTCAGGCCCTAGAGTGGGTCTAGCCACAAATGAGACACGCTATAACATTGATTCCTAGTTAATGAATGGATGGAGAATCGATAGATAACTTACCGAGGTCCTACGCTATTTTCGTCATCGAAAAGAGTGGCTTTCGCTCGCCGGGTTTGATAGATCATTTCGATCCTCGTCTCGCTTTCACGTTCTCGTATACCTCCGCATGGACGTATGAAACAAAGACGAGATACAACATACTATTTCACATTCGTAACTACCACATGCTACCGAAGAAGACTAAATCAATTGCATTAGATAAACATACCACAATGATGTGAACCAATACCATAGCTTGGAGCATATTAATGAAAGAAAGTGAAGAGTACAACCAAGCTTCAACGTTGCGGTGTCTCTTCCCAATAGGGTTCCCGAAGAGCGTATCTCACAAAGACTCGCTTCTGAATTCGAACGGGGCTCTTCTATGGAATTCCTCCTTGGTTCTTACCTCTTTGTATAGCACTACTCGACTATAGCATTCTTCTCCAAGTTCATCTTCTTGGCTATATGTTCGACCAGCTTTTTTTAAAAGGAGAAGGCTTGTTTATACAGAGGAAGAAGGAGAGTTTAGGATCCTTATAATCATGGCATGTGAGTCCTATCTTCAAAGAATGTTCCATGGGAGGCAAACCACCTACCCAAAGGGAGAGATCCATGGCTGATCAAGTTTAACCACTTCCAATGAGTCATCCCCGCAGATGGTTAAAGGAAACCTCCGCCTCTATTTTGTTACAAAACATTTCCTAAAAATGTACCAAGCAGCGAGGCAAACGTGCAGATAGAGCGTGCAGTGGCATGGGCCTCTAGTGCAAATATTCCCTATTGGCGTGAGCGGTGAACTCGGCTACCCACACCAATGCCAAAACATAGGTTTTTCGTATGCTTTGCGGAAATGTCTAACAAACAGAGAAATGTGATTTCTCTATGCAAAAGGATGCAAAGAAGGTGTTTGTAGAGTATGAAACTCAAGCCATAGGTCATGGTGGAAAGACCCTCCAATATGCAGGCGAGGGATTGGCAGTGGACGGTCACAAAATGTTGTGTAACGATATGCTCTAAAGCATGAGGTTCGAGAGAGAGGAGGTGAAATTTCGCGTATGAGAACGTAGGTTCAACCCAAACACTCGCTATCGAAAGACCTCACAAGTACAAGCACAACTACTACTGACATGACATGTGGCATGGACGCACGCATCCATACAGAGTACATAAATAGTAAGATCTCGAGGTATAGACGCTGTACCATCCAAAGCAATAGGGGATCACAGTACTCGGTGTATGGTCACGCACATCCACTAGAAGAGCCATGCAATAAGTCATAATAATCCACAATGAACCCGCAGCCTCCGGATTTCATCGTACAAAACCCGCAGCCTTGCGTCTTCCACCTCGACCCGAACAAAGTACCAAATTTGAGTGCATGCGAATATGTGAGCTCAAGTCGAACATGCAAGAAAATCTTCTCCGATTACCGCCCAATGACAAAAGTCGGCACCGTACGCAAGAGAAACCACCAATAATGAAAATCTCTCAAGGTACGAAAGGTACAATCCATAGAATGTGAATAGTGATCCTGACATCGAACAATCACAGCAGTCAATTGATCGAAGTTGCTCAATGATGTGGACCTTACATCGAATGCAAAGAACTTGCCATTGAGGCATGCAAGCTCCGCTGGCACCTCGCAGGGGAGTCTCTAGCTCAACTTCATGGATAGTGAGCTAGAGCTGACAGGAAGTGACCCACCGAAGCGTGGAGCCATAATGTTTCTCAAATCATTGACACGAGACAGATGAGCAATGTGATTGTGAATCACGACTCCGCCGTAGAATCAGAGGGGAGGTTGGAAAACTTCAGCAGGCAAACTTCTCGAATATATCGGCGCATCGATCACTAGATTTGGCAAGTATTTGGACATCAAGGATCCGAGGTCATGGTGACGTGGCAAAGAGCAAGATGGTGCCGTGAAAAAGAGATTACCCAAACTCGGTGGAGGCAAACGAATAACGAGATGAGATGTCCCTAACCACGACACGCATGCGTGCAAGCTGCCATGTTCAAGAGCCGATCATACTCGCCAACATGACTCACAATCCGGTCTCCATTTTTCCCCACCATTTATGGTGAGTACCCAAATTATTTTTGAAAACAAGCTTGAAGGGGATAGCATGTGCTTTTCGATGCAAGTTTGTTATTCAAAAAACCAACCTAGTACATTTATATTTCGAGCTCCCAGGAAGGAGGAACTCGAGTAACGCCATAACGACGTCGAGTCCGGCGTCACGCTTTAACGAGTCCGAGAAAGGAAGAACTCGACATCTTTTCATGTTTAGAGAGTTTGAAAAGAAGGCGAAAAAGAAAACTCCTTCCGTGCCTCTTTTTGTCAATAGACTCACAGCATCCGAAAAGGTAGGAAAAACTAAGTGTCCGAGAGAACCTCTTATTTTCGGAGTAGGCTGGGAAGGTATTCCTTTTTCAGTAAATAATATATCCCAGACTCTCGAGAGGGTTAAACATATACCGGGTAGACATCGTTTTCCGTGATCCATTTAACGAGTTCAAAATGTGACAAGACGTGCTCATCACACCTTTTTCAGCCTTTAGAGAGTAAGAAAAGAGCTAAAAGTTGACTCAAAGAGTGATTTTTTCGTGTTTTTACTCGAGTATGAAAAAGTATAAAATACAACTCGTTTCTTCATCATAACCATGTGGAAACTCCGTTGGCCGCACAAAAATACGTGTGTAAAAATGCATTAAAATAATAAAATAATCGAAAAATATGTTTTAAAACCTAATTTAAGATTTTGAAAAGTTACAAAAGTACCAGTAAGTGGTAAAAAATTATTTACTTTTCACATTTACCTCTTTGTGGAGAAACAATGGTCCATTTACCTTGCGATCTTGTGAAGTACGTATCAGGAACCATCCTAAGGAACCAACATCGATTTCATCGGCTTTGCGAGGTAAGAGCCGACACACACTTTTCTATTCTTTTAAGCTAATTTTTTATTACCTTTCATTCTCATTTTGAATCCCTTAGGGGAGGATTTGTTAAACTCAGTAGCATCGCGTCAAGTGCTGTGCTGCGGGCATGGATTCCGCAGCCACCGACCCCTTTACACAGTCAGATCTGCATTGGCGTGACTCTTTGTGCGGTGCTGTGCCAACAATGCAACCCAAAAATCCACCTCCAAATTGTAAAGCAAAAACCAACTATTTACTTGCAAATTTGGATGCCTAAGGAGCCTTACAATATTCATACGAACAATGTGTGTAGGTACCGAGGCAAGAAAAGATGCACTGAGTGGAAAGAGAGAGAAAATGGTGAGGAGGATGAACAAAGCCATGGAGAATGAGCATACGGCATGAATGCCCTCGAAACCGTGGAAGCTACAAATTCTTCCCTCGACATCGTGCTCGTTCCGGGCATCACCACCGTTCAATATCTGATAAGAATTTTGGACGAGGATTAAGAAAATTTTGTGCTTTCGGGATCAAGAGCTTGAACCCAAAGTCTCCGATGTGCATTTCATCAATGGATTGTCGCGTAGAGGTGCGGGCCTCCCTATCTTGACTCGGTATCCGTCCTTCTAGGGAAAGTATGGGAATGGCACTGAGCTGTAGTGTAAAGCCGAGGGGCAACGAGTGAATAGGAGTGGCAAATTTGACATCCAAACCATTCCCCGATCCGGCATTAAGAGTATCGCTTCATGCTACCACGGGCTACGTACGTAAGCACGTTAGCGGATGCCGACATGATTACCCAACAACTTCTAAATCTCCTCGCAGTGCATGAACCCAACCTTCTTCAACCCGGGCCGAGAAGCCACGACTCATCGACATCAAGTGGCAACTCACTAAGTGCAAGAAGACCAAACTAAATAAATTTGGGTATGGATCTCATTCTAGTATCGTTTTCCTTTCTTTGGAAAAATTACCCATATTCCTACCTTCGAGAGTGTTGAAGGTCCCGATGCCACCACCGCGCGAGCCACGAATGGCCCGATGGGCCACAGAGGATGCCCATAGCAGGGGTGGCCAGCCGTATGTCCCGAGGCCAGCATTTTTTGATTGGCTTCGATGACAACCGATTGTCATGGAGGATTGGCTCCCACACCTCATACGTACTTCATCAAAGGATCTCGACCTCTTGCTCCAGCAGGGGAGAGGATTGGGACGAAGAGCCAGGTGAGACTCATTTCTTATTTTCATGAGTTTATGATTTTTATGTATATATGTGCATGTTCTAATGCTCACTCTTATATGTATGCTAAGCATTTTTGGCCCAGCAGTGTCCCACAGTATGTCGCCGATAGCCGAGGCGAACTCCTCGTGATTTCGATCCTCATGGTGAGGGCAAAGTGATGAGGAGATAGTGGCGTAACCCGGAGGGATCACCTCCGTGGGATTCCAAAGCTAAACTGGCGTTCACTTTTGACGATGTTCCTCAACCCTAATCGTATATGGGCTGCACCGTAGCGTGCCGAGTCACATCCACCATTTGTCGAGGCAAGCTTGTATTGTACAGCAAAGTGACGTGCCATCATGAGCACCATGTCGATTAGGCACTTTAGGCTTTTTATCTCTCGCACATAGAGACATGTTGTCTTGCAATGTAACCGAAACATACGTATATATTTTTTTGGTTTTTACGTATGCACTACATCGATCGATATATATATATATATATACATCTATTTTCTACATGGGTCTCATTTACATATGATGATTTTTTATAAATCGCGCAAATGTATATCTAGCTGCAATGTTAGCTATTGCATCAATTACTGTATTCATTCATCTCTGGTATATGTTGATATGTAATGAAATCAAAGTGTCTTTCAAGTAAACAAATACACAAATAAAATCTCAAAATGCATGGGCTTTCGAACCGAATAATGACCGTTAAGTTGAAGAACAACAAGTCAGCGAATCCAATTCACGAAGAAATGCGCAAAGACATGCCAAGGTTAACTACCTCGGTTAATAGTTCCAAAAAATCACTATATTCAACGACATTTGCTTTGTAGTTGTTCCTAGAAAAAATACCTGTAGGTTAATCAACTCACCAACAGGATCATAAATTACCTGTGGTCGCCGAAGACAAGTTCCCGGGTACTATGGGAAGCACCATCCACGTAAAAACGACATAAGGGGAAACAGACATCCGCATAACAAACAAGACCCAATAAGAAGAAAAAATATCACAAAGAACATCAAACCAAAACATGCACAAAAATGAAAAAATCACCTATGTACACATATCATGCATGAATGACCCAAGCATAATAATTTTTGAGGTACAACCCATTCCTAGGCTATGCTAAGGGATACCCTTCATTACTCGCTAAGCTCGGAAGTCATTTTTTGCAACACACATATTTGACGATGTAGGGCCCATGCCACATGGGCTCCGACTACCTCGCCCCCAACTTATCATGAGCTTGCCATGCATGAGAACGAGATCGCCTTCGATAAAAGAACGAGGGGAAACTCGTTTGGTCAAAATGAGCTTTGGACCACTTCTTCCGTGCTTTGGCGCACTCCGAAGGCGTAGCTAAGCCGACAAGTTTCATCCAATATCTCTAGCAGAGGAGGCGTTCTTCCTTAGGTGAAGTATTAGGCAGCACTCCACGACTATTTTGAGTGAAGGGGATTTCACATTCAATCTGAAGAGTGCGCATCGCATACCAACCAAAACGGCAACTGCAATGCACTCTTTACCGACATTCCCAGTAAGCTCCAAAGAGCTGGTAAAACAACATGGGATGCCAATTTGATTTATGGATCCCAATCTGTTCGCTGAAGCATCAGTAACAAGGACTTTGTTTGCGCCTTCAACTTGGCCATTAACTTGAGGGTAATAAAGGCATCGAGCCATCGTGAAGCAAGGCACTCCAACTTAGATGTTAGCTCCGCCATCATATAGTCCCGAAAATGAGAAACCATGATTTCAAGAATCCATGGCTTTGAGGGACACTCAAACCAAGTAATAACATGATTGAATATGAACGTGCGCTACCGTCTTACATCAGTCTGCCGCACCATCGTAGGCATTTATTCAGACGCTATTTTAGAAATAAATAATCGACGCGCTGATGATATAGGCATGTCCCCCAAACTCGAACAAGGGTTACACATCATAAAATCGATGCCCCATTTGGAAAAAAGGACCAACCGTAATCGACAGGGTGTAAAGGAACAGTGCACACGTATCTTTCACGTTGATATATATCCGGCACGCGTGGCAATTTGCGTGACCGCGAATAATACGAAACATTTAAAAATGGACTCGCCTTTAAATAGCCAGCATGAAGGATCTTCTCAGGCATGTGGCATAGCCACACATGTGACCACCACAGCAGATGCGCCATTATGGCAGCCATTTAAAACTTTCTCGGCCTCGAGGCTAGGACATCGAAGTGAGTAGGAATCAACTCCAACACGATGAAAGGGTATCTTCGATAATATGACAGCGTCACATTGATGCCGAATGCTGCGCGTCGGGCATATTTCGCTAACTCGCACCTAAAAGTGCAGTAGGTGGAGATACACAATGATATCACCGCGACGACGGATCCAGGGTGCTAATCAAGAAAATATTTTTAGTCCTGAATATGATCCTTTGAATGAGAAGTTGAGCAGAGTTTCACGGAGAGAACAAATCAATCAGCCGAAAACGAAGTGATTTATTTGATTTGGCTATAGTAACTCCAAATCAAACTCTTGGAGGATAACAATCCACTCGGTATTTCTCAAAGAACGTCGAGACACAGTAATGTAGGTCACTGAAGTTACAATCGCAAATCATACCACCGTGCGCAAAAGGTAGTGATATAATGATGGAAACCGCCGGATGGCCCGGACCACAGTACCCAACGCTAAGTTCTCGACATGTGTGTCACGCCGCTTTCGGGGTCGAAGAAGAGTTCCTCGGTGAAAAGTAATAAACGACATGCTCAGTCATCGTCATCATCATCTCGAACTAAAAACCATGGCGAATCGTACCGAACGCAAACGATCTCAGATACAGGAGGGTGAAATCACGTATGGCACTCGAAGGACGTAACAGAGGAGCATCGACAAGAAACGCCTTCAAGCCTCAGTCAAAAGATTTCCGAGCAATCTCATCCCAAAAGAAAGGGACGTCCTACTTTAAAAGTCACCGTAGTGAATCCTTTGCCGTACTTTTAGCGTAGTTCGCGATAAAACGACGCAAGAAATTTGCTTTCCCTTTGGTGATTCTCAAGCCGTGTAATGAATATGGAGGGGAGATTAACAGCTAGCAACCTTAAGCGATCAAGGTGAATTTCAGTCTTTAGCACATGACAAACTTCCTAAAAGTCTACTTCCGAATCGGCTATGTTACATGACTACATCTATGCTGCGATTGAACAGATGTTGTAGCTTCTCACAATGAAGAAAGATCCGGCGGAGACGGTCCGGGTGGTCTTTTTCATGCAAACGAATGAGCCGTAAGGTCATCCAGCATGGTTTAACAATAAGGATCGAATATCGTGAAAGGAATAATACATCACGCGTCGGAACATAGCCCTCAACATTCTTTAAGTTGAAAGGAGTTTCCTTATACGTGAATGTTCCCCAAGGATAGATAAAGCAAGCGAGGCTGATTGGACGGGAGAATGTTGATCTCCGATTATAGCCGTATAAAACCGCCCATAAGGGAAAAAATCTCACTCTCCGCAATCGTCAATGATCTCATCGATGAAAGGGTGGGATATTTATCCTTAGGGACAGTGCCCGATTAATATCACCGCAATAATCAACACAGACGTGACTTTCTTCCGGCTTCTTATCCACAAGAATAATGCATACAAACCCACTCGTCAGCAGGGAATCAGACAAATGAAACCCGCTTTTGAAGTTTTTCAACTTTAGCTTTGCGGTGGCGTAGCTTTCCGAGGATGCACCGGACGCTAGCACACTCATGCGAACGAGGCTTCGCATCCGGATAGGTTGGATCTTCGTGCACCACAATACCGTGACAATTCTAGGAATCTCTTCGTAAGTCCTGTGCAAAAACATCACAGTAATGCACGAAAGAGACTAGCATACACTGGGACTTCCCAAGAGAAAAATGACTCTACATGGATGTTCTCGACAATCCTCTGCGTTCACTTCGAAATGTTGATAGGCATCATTTGAGTAATTTTACCCAAGTTACCTTCGAAAGGATCAGACTTCACTAGTCAAGATAGGGCGCTTTGAAGTGGTGGAGAAGGAACTTGAGACGCAAAACGCTCAAGATAGTTATACATTGCCCCGAGGCTAGGCATAAGCGAGGAACGATGATGCCCATCGCTCCATGGCAGATCTTCAAGAGTCATGGTTTCCATTATAGCCTCATAAGATGGAAACACTTCTTTCAAAGGATCAAAGTGCGAATCCACATTACCGAGCTAGATTGAGAATAAACGGCCGAGAGCCAGCGTTCAAAGGAGCACCTTCGGTATGGGGGAGAATCAGTATGCACCGTAAGCTGCACGACTGATTTCTGATGGGACTAAGCCAAGCATTGAATCCCCAAATGAATCAACCCTGCCTGTCAGCAAAAAGGAAAATCCATGGGTCATCCCACCGAGAGATCATATTAACTCGAATGGTATTTGGTGGTGGAAGGGGAAAGATACCCATGAGGGCGGTGGTCCTTTGAAAATACCTCGGCCCTGCTGTTGTTGAGAGAAGGAATTTTATCCACGTATGGGAACATTGTTCTTAGAAGACGAGGTAAAGAACAGACAACCGATCGGCACAATAATGATTTTTCCCTCATGTGGAAACTTTGTAAGACGAAAGATGGTGGAGGGGACACACAGCATAAAGCATGAGTCCGACCGCAGAACGAGTAGAAGATCAGTAATTGCGTCTGGCATCAACTACTTTCTACTTCGACGTTGACCGTCTTTCCTTGTAACGTGCTCAAGCCAGATGGCGAGAATGCCCCAAGGGTTTCACCCTTCCATCAAATGGGTCTCACAGGGAATTGGGTGACGAAGTGAGATCCTCGAGAGCTGGTTAGCTTTCCATCAACCACATAGGACATGACATAAGTGGATGCACCTTCGTCTCACAATGGGCTCTCATGGATTTTGGAGACCGTTGATGTCGACTTGCAAGGACAAGCACAATCTAATGTGGGAAGTTGGGGGAAAAAAATTTTCTCAAGTCAAAAGAGAGAAGGCTAGAATCAAAGCAGGATCAATCTCGCCAATCGGCAGACAATAACGCCTTCCGTTGAGACATTTAGACAACTCCGGGAGCACTTCCAACACGCGACATCACGTGATGGTGCCCGTGGCAACTCCTCAACAATATTGTACGCCGACCAAAGCACGTGGCGCTAGGATTATAACAAGATTTACGGAGAACACCTTTTAGAAGGTGGTCATACAATGAGTTCAACACCTGGAATTTCCAATCTCAAGAGGACCTGGAGAGGTGTGGGAGGAGGACCATCGAAGACCTCTTCTCGGCCGCCCGCCGTGGTCCAAGCATAATGTTTAAACCGAGCAGAGATGGAAACGGAAAGTGCAGAACCATCTCATCATGAACACTCCGAGAGCCAAACCCGTGTAGATGGCGTGAAGTCGATCGACCATCCGAGCTCGCCGAGATGGGAAAGGCCCTTAAGCGATCGCCGAGAGAGTCTAGCACCTTTCGATAAATTTACTAACTTTGGCATCGTCTCCAGGACAATCCTTAGCATAGTGTTCCCTCATCACAAATAAGACAAAGGATACTTCGCCTTTTGCCATGAGCAACACGCTGACGAGGTTTAGAAGATTCCGTGGCATCGGCTTTGGCCTTGCATTTTCCTTCTTTTCTACCCTGGGATGTCTTGTCCACAAGATTGGCTTGGAATCGGCGTTGACCTCCACGGCTGCTTTCACCGTAATCCGGGAAGCTTGAGGAGCGTAATCATTGGAAGAATTTGGATTTCTCGCTTCCCATTGAAGACTTGCGGAAGTCCGACACGAAACCAATAACGCCGTCGAATCGATGGGGTAGCGTCCGCCGCTCGAGAGGTCCCGGTCGTCGTGAGCCCTCGCAAGCTGTACATGCACAAATGCTCGCTTTGAGAGTACACCACCAAGGCGTACGGGCACGGAAATGGCTTGTTCCTCGTTACACATGCCCCCATGCATGCGATGTCTTTCACAATCCCATCGACAAAAGAGGCAGTGAACCAACAAGCAAGAAGTCGATCGGTGAATTTCAAACTTGTTCAAAGTGATCGACGCCATCTCCATTCATGAATATGGTCTCGAGATACCTGTAGTCCTGTCTTTCAAGGATGTTAGAGAGGCGACTTCATAACGAAATAGCAACCTTTAGAAAATGAAGTAAGGAATGCCATAGCGAGAGTGTTGGAAATCTTGAAAGATAGCACGAGTTGACTTCTATGTACCACTTAATATAGCAACTTCTAGAAGAGTGCACCAGAAAACACGCAGTCGGGCCGCAGTCATCCACCCAAGAATTCTGAAGAACACCACAAATGGTGTATGTCATGACGTGTGCTTAGGGGTCCTCTCCCGCATTTGCCCTCAAAATTGGGACAATCACTAGGAACCTTCGTTGGAACCCGAGGCCAATATGGATTATGAAGAATTGGATCATCTTTCAATTTGGACACATCTCGGTAACTCCAACGTGGCAAGAAAGGGGTAATTGAGGATTGAAAGGCACATCAGGTCATCGCATAAGGACCCATACCTATACTCCATCCCTGCGTTGAGCAGCAACTCTTTCCCCATTGGTTCTCATTCCCGTAAGATTTGGACCATGAGGGGTAGTAAGACGACAGTTTAGCTGATAAGCTGGCACCCGAGGACTAGGGATACTCGGCCGTGAAAACCGTGACACCGATTCGCAGCATACGAGGGTCCCGCTCGAGCAAAGAAAGATACGATTTTTCCGCAGAATATAAGTATGTCCTCAGCGATTGAGGGTAACAAATGCAACCTTGAGGCGCATTGTATACCAGCCGGTATTGACCTTGGGAGGGGTACAACCGCCTTGTCGTAATGGGCCACCGACAATTAGGGCACCGAGCCGGACAGGCTCGGTGCACATGTGTTAACTCGACGGAAGCGTACGGACAGAGCTAAGGGTCGAGTAGGGTGAACTATTTGTGCAGCTTTGTCTCGTCGAACAGAGTTGACCTCGACCGATGAGGGCCGGCCGCGTCGGCTCTTACCGAGCGAAAGCTGGCCTCGACGGCCGAGGTGGGCCGGGTCAGGCCCGATGACGGTGCAGTCGCGGTGGACCATAAGATGGCTCGTTACCATGCAACATTTGGACCCACCCGGAATAGGGCTATTGTGGTTGCACCAAAGGTTGAGATGGGATGGAGCTCGTGACCATATAAAGGTCCCAAGTTGATATACACGATGCTCAGCGATCCTGGGAGGCTTTCTCGTTGGATCCGCGGTGTCGAGCTTGGTGAAGGTTGACCCTGAGGATTGTGGAAGCTCCCTCGTGGGCCGTAAAATAATCCGCACCGACCGAAGCTGTCCCGTGCGGCTCGTCTCTATGGCCGTCATAGGCATACCCTCAAGCTAGGTCGAAGGTTGTCTCTCGGAAAGGGTTGTCCTTGTGGGCCAAAAGGCATACCCTTGTTGAACCGAAGGTTGTCCATGAAAGGGTTGTCCTTATTGGTTAGAAGGTTGCATGTGCAAGGTAGGCATAAAACTCGTTAATGAACTCGACAGGCCTGGGGAGCAGGAAAATAGATAGTGGCTGTCGTGGCTCATCATAATGAAAGCTCAAGTGAATAAATCCTGGGAACATCTCGCGTCGATAATGAGAAAAATAAGGATGATTAGGATCCTAAGCGATAAATTAGTCCTGAGAGCTCGCTAGCTAAACGGCTGCAGCTCGATACTCTCCCTCAAACGAAAAGGTCATCAGGGCATGGCCATGGCAACAGAAGTCTCCCACCGCAGCGAAACTCGACGACTAAGTGGTTAATACGACAAGGCCGTACGTGCACATCGTGATATAGCAGACCTAGTGGGGACAGATGTGTAACAAAAAGCATCGATGAGATCGTGAGTCATCTGCGACATCCCTAATGATTGGGAGAACCATTCCCCTTAATGGAGTTGATGATGCCATGGAGGAAATACTAGCTATAATCCCACCCAAAGGCCTATATCCAGATCGGAAGTGACACCGATGGTGAAGATTTGAAAGGTGGTCTCATCGATTGCATTCCAGAAAAGTTGGTATTCTTTCATCAGAAACCGGAATGCCCTCACCGCCATTAGGACCAGTATGAGTCCATGTCCGAACCCACCATGAGATCTTGTAAAAGACTACTGCCTTGGAGGTATAACAGCGCCCAAAAACGACAATCTCCGGGCGTCGAGGGGAAAATTTTCCGACCCCAAACCCAAACTAAGTGTTTGAAAGAGTGCCAACGGAACTCAAACCGATTCTCCAAAGCACTCCGACGGAATAATAGGTTGAGGAATCTCAAGGAGACCCAGAGGTTTGCGAAGTTTTAGATGAATTGTCCGAGAGAAAGGACTACCAAAGAGACGCAAACCGATGGTCCCTCCACCGGTGACAAGTAGCACACCAAAAAAGGGAAAATATCGGAAAAGAAGACTCTTGGATCAAAACCAAGGCAAACAAAGACAAAAGCCAAGTAATCAAACCTTAAAAGGCATGTAATCGAAAGAGTGGTAGTTTTATTTTACCACATTGAAACCAAAATTTGTCGTTTACATGTTTCGAGAGTCAAAAACATTCAAAGATGACGTTTCAGCGAGTGTGGAAAGGACAAGTGCTCGATGATCTTTTTCTCGTACTCTTAGAGTCAAGAATATCGAAAATGACCGTCCAGGTAGTTCAGTGTGTGTAGTGTACCAGGTTCCCGTGAACCGGCATATACACTCCTTGGCAATAAAAATGAAAGAAGAATTAACCACACGGACTCGACGTACGCAGGTAGTCTCCCCCAACAAGCGGTGTTCGTGTAGCAAGTGCGCTAGCAGGTGGCAAACTCGAGCTCCATACGGATAAAAGGATTTGCAACCCAGAGGGTTCTCCCTTTATATACTCGACTGTACGCACGGGAGCACAAGTCCGGCACTTAGTGCCGGCTCGGCTGCATGGCGAGCGAGAGCCGCCAGGGTTTAAAGACACCGTAACACGCCCTTTAACTTAGACCACCAAATGCTTTTGTTAGGTTTCAATTTTGGCCTTTAGGTTAATTGGACAAATTTTCTAGTTGATCTTGTGCCTATGAGCCAATTCCAAGGTCTTGGCCAAATGTTGAATCTCATGAACTCCCTAAATGCAAGCTACATGCCATAAAATACCATTTCGCTCGGCGAAAAGCTATCTAGGAGAAAGTTTAAGAGTTTTCTAAGTGATATAAAAATAAATGAGAACACACACGAAGCATACACTACAGCATCCTAATGCAAGCTAATGAAAATGAGAAATCTTTTCCTAGAATGCCCAATGCTAGTTAAGCGAAAGATTTTCCACTTTCACAATGTGAGTAAGTAATTCAAGCATCAATTTTTTATCAATATAATATAGGCAAACAGATGCACTAAATGAAATGAAAAACTGAACCTTCACACGAGCTCGCCGAGAATGTTCAAGCGAGATTCAAACCGAAACAATTCAATCAACTCAAAAGCAAACAAAACAAAAACTCGAAACCAATGTTGCATCTCTCAAAATGAAGAAAGATGTCGAAACGGACCCATACAAGCATGGTAGATGCTTGGAGGACATAGCAAAACTAAAAATGAAAGAGGCAAGACCTATCCAAGACCTCATTCCCACCAAACAGAAACTCACTCAAACGGATCAAGAGAGATGAATGCAATCCAACAAAAGAAATGAAGGTGGATGTGGAAACAAAAGACCGAAGCTCAGAGGCTCAACATACCAAAAGCACTATAAAACCCTAGGGCCATGATTCTAACAAGAAATGGACAAACAACCGGAAAGAAGGAGGCTTTTTGACAAAGTCACAAACTAATCCCAAAGCACTTAAAACATGCCAAAAAATAACCTAGAAGCACAAGGCAATCAGACCATTCCAAAAACAAAGGCAAAACCCAATACCCACAGAAATGGTGTGATTGTTTGGCTTTAATCAATGCCAAGCAACAGGATGGCGCGGGTGCTGAAACTAGGAAACAAGTGCTAGTGGGTGCGACCGCCGTACTCAGGAAATCAAGCACCCGCTTTCAACCCTAGTAAAAGGGAAATAATGTGAAAATAGAGGTCAAATCCGATCCTCTCTGGCCGAACAGCAAAAGTCTTAGACTCAACAAAAATAATCGTAGAAAGCTAAGAAAGAAAAGACCAAGAAGAAGTTGCCCACCTGGATGAAAGAAAAACCTCACACCGATCTCCAAAGGGAGTCACCAATTTGTTGGTGAGGTAACCCTCCGTGTACGCAGGGCGATCCCACTAGCCCTAGAATGGGTCTCAGCCACAAACGAGACACACTATAACATTGATTCCTAGTTAACGAATGGAAGAAGATTCGATAGATAACTTACCAGAGTGTCCCACGACCATCAAGCCGTTGGCGGAAAGAGTGGCTGCCTCTCTGCTCTCCGGTTTGAGCGCATCGTCGATATTCTCGCTTTCTTTCACGTTTGGATACTCCGCGATTTCGATCACAAGAAACAAAGACGAGATACAACATACTATTTCGCTACTCGATGCACTGCGCTGCTCGAAGAAGACTACAATCAATTTCATCGTATAAACATAACACAATAATGGAACCAATACCATAATCTAGTATATTAATGAAAGAAAGCAGAGTACAACCAAGCTTCTCGACGTTGCTGGCCTCCTCCAACAACAGGTTCCAAAGGGATGCGCATCTCACAAAGACTCATCGCGAATCTGATGGGCGCTTCGACGTGAATCCTCTCGGTTCTACCTTCCTCAGTATAGAAATTAGTCACCATACAGTATTCTTTCCAAGTTCATCTTCGTTATATTTTCAGCTAGATTTTGTAAGACAGGCGCTGTTCATATAGAGTGAAGATAGTTGGGAGGTTGGGATCTGCACGCACGTGAGGAGAGTCGTCTTCAAAGAATGTTCCACGAGGTAAAAACGTACTACCTAAAGGAGAGATCCATGGACTATCTTTAAGTTTAACCACTTCCAATGAGTCATCTCCCGAGGTGGTTAAAGGAAATCGACGACTCTGGCTTTTGTTAAGCTGCAAACACTCCTAAAATAACAAGGCGGCATGCGGCGCAAATGCGTAGACAAGCGCTGTGGCACGGCTCTAGTGCAAATATTCCCTACTGCGCGAGCAAAGTGAACTGTGCCACTCGAGGCCAATGCCAAGACACAGGTTTTCTTGTGTGTGCTCGAGGGAAATGTTCAATGGGAGAAATGATTTCTGCGCGGTAAGGATGGAGAAGGTGTTTGTAGACTATGATCACCGCTCGCTGTGTCATATGAAAGACCCTCCAATATGCGCGGCGAGGGGATTGCAAGGACGATGAGCAAACGTTGTGTACTGCATAGACGGTCGGCCTCATTTGGAGAAATTTTGCATCTAATAATTTCATTTTTGAATCCGATAATGATGTTCCACACACATAAGCTCCTGGTCGCAATCGTCCCTCTCGGTTCTTCCATATTTCACTCATGAGAATGTTATTTCTAGAGAAAATTTGGATGATAGTAATGACTCGCAGACCAAAAATTTCTTCTCTCGAAGAGCCCATTCTTGGAGCCCATTTTTCAAGATGAGCAACCATCACAACCACTTCAACAACTCCTTTACGAATATCAACTCACGTTTAGATATTTCAAGCAAGTATGATTATGATTTTGAAATAGAAAAGCATCTTCTAAAGGGTGCATGTTACTTTGAGTTCGTGTGTGGACGCTTTATTATGACCATGGATTCACTCATTCCCAAAATTAGTGAACCCAATGGTTTTGAAGAAGCTACCAATTGTGATGTAGAAATTTGGAAGGATGCAATGAAAAAGGGGAATATGATGAACTTATTAAGAATGGAACTTGGAGGTTATTTGATCCTCCTCATTGGTGTCAAACCTATTGGTTGCAAATGGCGTAGCAGATCAAGTACAAGGAAGATGGTTTTCTTGATAAACACGTAGGCAAGGATTGTAGAAAAAGGCTGCTATTCAGAAAGAAGGCGAGGACTACATAGATGCATTTACTCCCAAAACAAAATGCAACAATTAGAACTATGTTTTCTCACAGCCAAATAGGACAGCTAGAAGAGGCCACCATATGGACATTAAAACAACGCTAAATGGCCATTTGAAGGAGGATGTTTATATTTTTCGCGAAGTGATTTTCTATTAAATGTAAAGATGGTATGAAGGTGTGCGTATGTAAGTTGGTAAAGCTTTTTGTATGGACCGAGATAGGCATCATAAAGTGCATGGTATGAGAAACTAATTGAACAAACTTTCTCAAGTTGAATTATAAGTTGTTTGATCCTGATGATGCAACTCTTTTTGTTACTTGAAAGTTAGCTATATATTTGGCTGTTTATGTAGATGATTTGATGATTACAGGAAATGGTGATGATTATATATACGTCTGCTAAATAGAGTGAGTTAATGAAAATTTTTGACATGAAAATTTTGGTTTCTTGCATTATTATTTAGGGATTGAATTTGATCGAAACCCAACATATATTTATTTCTCATAAGAAGTATATTGGAAAAGCTATTGGACATATTGGGATGCAAGATTGTAACCTTGTTTCTACTCCTATGGAACAAAATTTGAAACGCACTTTCCACTAAAGGAAGAAGCATTTGAGGATCCGTAGTACACGAAACTTATTGGAAGTTTGAATTTTCTTATTGACTAATCATCGCCGATATAACTTTTGTTGTAGGGATACTCTGTGCTCATGCAGCGCTGCATGTGAATGCCATTGGAATGCGTAAAGTGCGTAAGTGCTACATTTGAAAGTGAACTCAAAAATATGGCATCAAATATCTCAAATTTGTAGATCTCTATCTCTACCAGCCTATTCTCGATTTTGATTTTCTATGGGATATAAGGAGAATAAAGTCTCTACTTTGGTGCCTCGATGAGTCTTTCGATCAACAACCATCAATTGCGTGATCACGTCAAACAATTTTTCCCCATCGTATTTCTACCAATCGTTTAATATGTTACATCAATTCATGCTACAAAATAAATCATTTTTCTTCGCCAAAATACTTAAATACTTGTAGGAGACACAAAGGCTTCAACTATAGTACTTCGTTGGACAACTCTTCTCCGCAATCCAAGCTATTAAGAATCCAAATTTTCAAGGATCGGAAGGCAAGAATATTGACACCAAATATCACTTAATTCAACATTATTTAGAGACCAAAGTTACTCATATCCGACACATTTTCCTACTTTAGAGAAGATTGCATACATATTTACTATGCGGCACTAAGACATTGAAAAGTTTGAAAAGTTTAGAATGTTACTCTCGAGCATGTCGAGTCCCTTCACATTAAGGGGTAAATGTTAACTCAATTCCTTCGGGATCGTTATTGTACAATATGTACTAGTTTCAACAATGATTTTAGTGTCCAAATATTCCACATAGCAAATGTATCTTCAATTATTTGAGAAAAGGAAATTAGCAACCGAAGGTACCGAAGGTGTTATCCATTCAAGTTATCAGCTTATGAATGAAAATTATCATTTATAGGAATAGTGTGATAGCAATGGCTCTTATCCAATGAATACCATAGGGTGTGTTAGTTCCCAAAATCCACCTTAGGCTGAAATAAGGCAGTAAGAAGGACAAAACCAAACCACGCCCAGCCTCCGTAGCTAGCTCCTACGAGGACAGGAGAGGGCTCTCTCCGAGTCAGTCTCGCGATGAAAATATTCAAAGGGGCTTGAGATGACCAGACGTCAACTAATCTTAGGCTAGATAAACACAACAGGATGGCTTTTGTTTTGATTTTTTATGGGTTTTTTTGGTCGGGAAAAAGGGAAAACACTTTTTGGGCTTCGGATGAGGCCAAATCTTGCGTAGTCTCAAGTTGGGCAGGGTAGGCAGCGAATGTGATGTCTTGGATCGAATGAATGGATGGAAAATACCGCTCAGAGGGAGTCAAGAGGGCAAGAGCATGCAAGCGATCCTCTCTCGAACCGATGAAGAACATAAACAACTAAACAAAAGCTTTACAAGCGACAGCACCAACAAATCAATGAATTCTACACTCGAAATACTCATTTGTTTAATTCGGCATAGAAGAGAAACGAGATGGAATACACATAAACATTAATGGAAAATTACAATAACATGAGAAAAACATCATCAAAACTCAGAAGCCACAAGGATCCCAACAAGTGTTGCAAAACTCGTCTTTCCTTTGCCATAAAACTCGAAAATGTATGTACAAAGAAATGAGGTGCCAAACTCTTTCCCAAGAGTCCAAATCCACCCAACCCCGAAAATGTCTCGAAAAAATACAATATATAGACTATCCCAACCCTTCCCCATGACTCTAGGGGTCGATCTCATGCTTCTAGAGTTGCTCGAACCAATTCCCAAACAAGTGAGCTAAAATTCCAAAGCGCACAAACAACTTGCCTCTATATGCTAGGATCGATCCATTCAATTAATTTTCTTTCACTTTTTAGTGAATGAATCATCTAGAAAAAGCAACACATGCACAAAATTACATCATGTTTACCATATTACATCAAGCTAGACTCGAAAAATTACATCAAGAGGTGAAACTAGTCAAACTCGGCCGACTCGAGTCAGAAGGTGAAAAATAGGTCAACTTCTTCATGCGCCGCGCTCAAAAGCTCTCCAGTGCGCTCGCTATACTTTGGACCTGTTTTTGGAGCACTTACTGAAGTCAAAATCGGATATCATGATAGCTCGTTGGAACGCGATGTCTCAAGCTATCCAACCCAAGTGGAATTTCTCAATTTGGAGCTCATTTGCCCCTCCAAAATGTCAATCTCCTCAGCAGTACTACGGTGCAAAAGGTGGCAGGTAAAGGTACTTTTTCATGGTGTTTTTGGCTCTTAAGACCACCCATAATTTGATTAAATGTTTCAGCCATATCCTGAGCATGCAATAACTTACCAAGAAAAATCCAAAAATATCAAGTTTTCCTCCTCGTAAGGTGTCCCAATCATAAGCGTCGCCTCGGCGGAAAAACCTATTTTCGCAACCAAAATTTTCAAAATGACAAAACCTTTCTCCAAATTCTGCTCGAAATTTGGAGTGAAGGTCTCCCACTCGTGTCTCATGCTCAGCCTCCAAGGAAGCATCGGCCAAGATTTTCAGAGGATCTGGCCCTTTCACGCCGTTGTCACGTCAGCCTTGTTTCTTTCAGATCTTCATTTTTGCTCGCAAACGTGAGTGCGGGCCCAATAGTGACCTTTCATATGACCGAGCATGTCTTTTTCGTCAAGTTTCCTTTCTCCAAGAGCTTCTCCGCGTGGATAACGACATGCCAAGGGCAAGTCTTCATCGCTCAAATGGTGTCATGTCACCTCGGTCTCTTCTCGCCAATCGTCGTAGCTTCACGGACGAAGCCGCAACTCTATAAGTGTGTGTCGATCAAGATGCTTTATTACTGCTCGATCCAAGTTAATCTATCACCCACTACGCTCTCCGGCACTTTCTCATTCAAATTTTGTCAATCTCTGTACCTTTTGTTCCCCGGATGATCTCTTTCGCTTCGAGCTAGGGAGAGCTCGCATCAACATCGATCAAAACAAAATCAAGCATTCGCCGAGGCCCTCATCGCGCATAGGTCTCGCGCTTCCGTCCCGAACCCGTACCTCGTGTTGATGCCGAAGAAGATACTTCCACACCATGTGGAGATAGTACTGCTGCGCCGGCCGATGAAGTCAACGAGACCTCTTCCACCCCGGCGAAAGAGATACTACTCGCCGTGTTGCCGCAAATAGCACTCGTGGCTCTCTCCGTATGTCACATACACTGGAGCGACCGCAGTAGGGCTCTACTCTCGTGAACCTAAAACTCGGTGTGAAGGTTCGGTACCTCATCATGTGAACAACCTTGGGAGGAGGTCATGGCAATCGCAAAGAAGTCACGTGAAATGAACTCATCCCATGCGATGCCCCCGCCGTGCTAGCTAATGTACCACCATGATCTCGATGAGTGCAGTAATGGTAAATGTTGTTATGCCGCCGTGTCAGTTCTTCTCGCACAAGGACCGTCATCCGCTCTATGTTGGCGGCATACGTGAAAATATGGGAATGCCTATCAACCGCACTCTTCGAAAGTGCATCAACAATCGGATGTGATACGACATACAAGCGTGAAAAGCGCCCTTTCACAACCGGAGCACCCAATGACCGCCATCACGAGCATACTCCTCCTCCTCCGTGAAAACGAAATGGAAAAACGTTCAACCGCTCAAATATCTGTGTCTCGATGTAAGGTTCATAATAAGCCTCTATCCAACCGTTGTCACTTATTCCATTCTTCACCGACAGCTGGTATCCCGGTCGCCCGGTAAATAGTCTCCCGGGTGTCAAAATGAAGTTCACTCCAAAGCAAGATTTACACCACTGCCAGAAAATGCAGGGACAATACGGCGAGCTAACTCATGATGATGTTGAGTTCCTGGGCACCATCTTTGCGCAATAATGGAAACATGACCGACGCCGAGAACACCCACTGCAAGCGGACAAGCTCGAAATTGTGTCAAAGTAAGTGGGGTTCTTCGACATGCCCGCCACTTTTGTGAGATCTCCTTGGCACATTTAGTTCGCCGTAGAATCACCAGCCCCGCTCGTATCCCTCGGCTCACAAGGTGAATCGTCTCCTACATGATGCTCGAAAATGTGTTTGTCAACTCAGGTGTTTGGCTTTGTCAGAAAAATGAGCAATTGGTGTATTTGTTTCAATGCCCAAATGTGTCACATAAATACTCATAGGTGCTATAAGAAATACCACAAAGCTGAGAAAAGGATTGTCAAGTGAGTTTTGAATGTGAAGACAACCATTGTTTCGACCGTATGGGGATTTGGGGATTATGCATGAATGGGCATGGGTGATAGTGATAGGTAATTTAGGGACAAGAGTCAATGAAAATGAAAATATAGAAGTGAAATCAAGGGACATAAGCTAGCCCTTGAATGTTATAGCAATTAATCTTTTGTCAATGGAGGAATGTAGTAACAAGTGACAGGATTTTGGGATTTAACACATGGGGTCAAAGGGGGTATAGTGGATATGGCAGAGGAATAAAAATGGGACCGTGGGACCGTGGTGTATATTGTGAAAAGCTGAAGCAGTTGACAACAATGACAAGAAATGGCAAGAGCATACATATCAATGAAAATGAGAATTCGAAGCACTCAACACTTTCACGCTTTTGAAACACCTCCCTTTAACCCTCGGAGCAAATTTGGATGCTGGATATAGGGTTAAATATTTCACCATTCAAACACCAATATCTTTGCTTCTAAACCACAGCGCACCATAGTTTCAAATCATTGAACGAGGCTTTGGACAAACTTACTTGGAGAAGATAGCATCAACCAAATCGACTTTTCACCGAAAGTGAGGTTGATTTTCGCCTTTCACCTACGCTGCGACATTGCACCCACTGCACCGCGGTACTGGTGTGCGCCGCGACCGTGGAAATGACACCGCGTCTGTCCTCGGCTCAATGTGCCGCTGCTCTTTTCTTATGCGCACGCGCACAACTTTTGACACAAATACGGCCTCTTCAAACGCTTGTTTCGCTCTCCAACTTTCAAAACACGATTTTGCTATGAGATTTTGTGAAATGATTCTTGAGGAAAATGGGTTAAATAGCCTTGAGAAATATCTTGCAAGTGAGATGGATTTGATTTTTTCTTCCTCCAAAAACCCATTTTGTAATGTTTTTATTTTGGCACTTTAATCACGTAATGAAACATCTCGTTTTGGCTTTTTCACCGACTTTTCCGAGCTTTAATCGATGAAATTAGTTGATTTTTTTCAGTGATGTTTCACGCTGATGTTTCGCAAAGTAAAACCGCAGCCCTGCTTTGAAATCTTCAAGACGTGGAAAATACATGATTATTACAAAGATGAATGTGGACACTTTCATTCAAAAAGAGTTTTGAAACAAGAAAATGTCCTCAAATATGTCCGATGATGAAAAAAATTTGATTTGAAAACTCATCGAAACTCCTTCATGGCTCCCGCAGGTATCGGCTGAACATGTCAAAAGACTAAACAGACTTTCCGTAAACAAAAAGACTCTTCTTGACCAAAATAATCATTTATGACCGTGAATGACATGAACTGAACTTTGACGATTTTGAGAAATTTTAACCAACTCAAAGCAGGTTGCCAAGAAGCGAGGGAAACAAGAAAACCAAACCCATCCGTCGGGCCGATGGTGCATGTTCCCTAACGGAATGCAATTGGAGTGAATCGAGCGAGACACATAAAAATGAAATTCAAAAAAGAGTTTTGATCTCTCGATCGGAGGGACCGACAAGACCAACGCTGAACATTTGGCTCCAATGGGGATGGTAGCTCGGAGGTGCCAAGAATGGCGCACCTTGGGAGAGAAGACCAAGCGTCTTCGCTCCACTGTGTACGTGGAATCAAAATTCAAACCCAAAACAACTCATAACACTCAAAACATATATACATACTCAGCAATATGTGCATAAACCAATACCAGTAGCTGAAATTACCAGCTTTGGGCAAAACATTTATGCACAAACCTCACTCCTACTTTACCGAAAAACCAATAGACCAAGTAACCGCTCAGAATGCCAGCATCAACCAATCAAGTAATCAGACTAGGTGATGTCAGCTTGAGAGTGCTTCAACCAGGATTACAAATGCAATTGCACGGTACCATACACGCACATAATGAGTCTCGTTGCGTAAAAGCACAATTTGATCTATCATCTCAAACTAAAAAACATTTCCATGTACGCTGCAATAGGATCACAAAAGCGCACTGGCTTTGACAGCCCCAACTCACGCAATACATACTGCACAAAGTGACACCGTTAATGCAAACATCCACGGAAGCTCTATTGTTCTTTCTTTCGAAGGAGGAAGGAGTTTCCAAGAAATTCTTGGGATCTCGGAATTCATAAGGACTGGATCCGATCATCTGAAATACCGAATCTCCTTCTCAAATTTTTTCAACAACTTTGACTCGCGTAAACCAGCTTTAGCTTTAGCTTGTGGAGGAAACTTTGGAGATCCCATCGCTAGAAGCATGGCAATGAAAAATACTTCATCAATTTTTTAAAATCCATCATTAACCGATCTCTAAATTCTTTTTAAAGCTTCACACAAAACGCAGGGTCTACCACATACCCTACCATCAAGCATGAATCGATCAGACGAAAGATCGGAATATCCGGATTTCGAGCTGAGCTGCCAGTGAAATGTTTTCAGATTTTCATATGTCCGATCGTTGTCCACCATCAACAATCAGCATCCGAACTTGATACATGCACTCGGGCAAGACACCTCACACTGTCGCGGTCACATTCACACGTCATACCTCGAGATCGACCGGCTGCAGCAGCATACCTACATCCGCTAATGCAAGGCAAAAGCGTTTTGAAAGCTACCTCAGCGTGACTCTTTAGCTTCGTCCGTAGGCTATAAATCAAACAAAACTCAAACAACAAACCAAGCGATATTTCCCCGCATGGTTGCCACCATGTTGGTTCCCAAATCCACCTTAGGCTGAAATAAGGCAAAAGAAGTTGACAACACCAAACCACGCCTGTACCACTCGTAGCCAGCCCTACGAGGATCGGAGAGTGGCCTCTCTCCGGGTCAATCTCGATGAAAATATTCAAAGGGCTTTGAGATGACTCAAACGACAACTAATCTTAGGCTAGATAAACAAATAGGATGGGTTTGATTTTGATTTTTAGGGGTTTTTTTGCCGGAAAAATGGAAAAACACTTTTTGCTCGATGAGGCCAAATCTTGGGGAGTTCTCAAGTTAAAGGTGGTAGGCAGCCGCTTTTTGATGTCTTGGATCAAATGAATGGATGGGAAAAGACTCGCATCGAAAGGAGTCGAAGAGGGCAAGAGCGCAAGGATACTCTTCACACCGACCAAGAACATAAACAACCAAACAAAAGCTTAAGGCAAGAGTAGCACCAAAGCAAATCAATGAATTCTACCTCAAATACTCATTTGTTTAATTCCAGTATAGAAGAGAAACGACATGGCATACACATAACATTAATGGAACTTTCACAATAACATGAGAAAAAACACTATCAAAACTCAAAAAGCCACAAGGAGTTCTGCAAAACTTTGTCTCCTTTGCCAAAAACCGAAAATGTAATATGTACAATGAGAGTGCCAAACTCTTTCAAGAGTCCAACCGCCCAACCCCGAAAATGTCTCCTGTAAAATACAATATATAGACTATCCTAACCCCTTCCCACGCCTTCTAGGGTTCGGCCAAGGCTCATGCTTCTAGGAGTGCATTGAAACCACTCTAAACAAGGAGCTAAAATCTAGGCGCGTGCCCAAACAACTTGCCTCTATATGCTAGGAAACTCGATCCATTCACTTAATTTACACTTTTTAGTGAATGAATCATCTAGAACAAGTAAATACATTCTGTAAAAATTACATCACGGTTACCATATTACATCAAGCTAGATCAAAAGTTACATCAAGAGGTGAAACTAGTCAAAACGCCGAATTCCCGAGCTTCGGAAGGTGAAAAAGATAGGCTAGCTCCTCTATGCGCCGCGCTCAAAAGCTCCTCGTGCGCCGCACTACTCGTGGACTCCGTTTTTGGAGAACCGATCGAAGTCCAACGAGCTCATGATAGCTCGTTGGAAATCCTTGGATGTCTTCTATCCAACCCGAGTGGAAGTTCCCAATTTGGAGCCTCATCAGCACCTCCAAAATTTCAATCTCCCAAAAGTACTTCGTCGGTGCAAAAGGCATGTAAAGGTGATTTTCATGGTTTTTTTTGGCCCTTAAGACCACCCGAATTTGATGAAATGCTTCAGCCCATTCCCGAGCATGCATAAATTACCATGAAAAATCCAAAAATATCAAGTTTTCTCCCGAAGGTGTCCTAATCATAAGCGCGCATCAATGCTCGGCCAGCGACGCTGGGCTTCAAGCGAAAACCGTTTTGCAACCAAAATTTTCAAAATGAAAGGGATCTTCTCCAAATTTGCTGAAATTTGGAGTGAAGGTCTCCCATCATATTCCATGCTCATCCGTGGAAGCATCAGCCAAGATTCGGATGGATCCCGCCTCTTTCAGACATTTCGGCTCTTTTTCACCTTGCTCGTGGATCTTCATTTTTTCTCGCAAACGAAAAGGGCCAAAAAGTGACCTTTCATATGTCTGATCATGTCTTTTTTCCCCCGTTGGCCTCTTCCAAGAGCTTCTCCGCATGAATTTTGACATGCGTAAGGGGCAAGTCTCTCGCTCAAATGGTGTCATGTCACCCTCGGTCTCTTCCCCGGCCAATTTTTGATCTTCACGCATTTGCCGCAACTCTATAAGTGTGCTGTCGATCCTCCGCCTGTTTATTACGCTGACTCCAAGTAATATATCACCGATCGAGCCTTCGCACTTTCATGACAGCGTGTCAATCTCGGCCTTTTGTTCTCAGATGATCTCTTCTGCCGAGCTAGGAGAGCTCGATCAACATCGATCAAAACAAAAATCAGCATCTTGCCTCCCCCGAGGCCTTCATCATGCATAGGCCTCTTGCCTCCGGCCCCTAAACCTATACCCGTGCTTGATGTCGAAGGCTAGACCACACACCATGGCAGATAGTACCTCGCCATCGATGAAGTTAACGACCCCTCTCGTGTAGTACTACTCGCCGTGTTGCCGCAAATAAGACTCGTGGCCTTCCGATATGTCGCACACATCGGAGCACCGATAGGCTCGCCCTCGTGAACCTCAACCGGGTGTGAAGGTTCAGCCCTCATCATGAACAACCCTCGAGGATAGTCGCGGCACCGCAAAGAAGTCACGGGAAATGAACTCATCCCATGCGATGTCCTCGCCCTGTTAGGGCCGATGTGTACCACCATGATCTTCGATGAGCGCGTAATGGTAAATGTTGTTAGGCCGCCGCGCTGGGGCTTCTTCGACAAGGACCATCATCCGCTCTCATGTTACGCAGGCATGAAATATGGGAATTCTCATCAACCGCACTCTCGTGAAATGCATCAATGTCGGATGTGATACGCATACAAGCGTGAAAAGCGCCTTCACAACCGAAGTACCTAATGATCGGGCTTCATCAATGGTGCATACTCCTCCTTCGTGAAACGAAATGGGAAAACCCCTACTCAACCCGCTTCAAATATCTGTGTCCGATGTAAGGCTCATAATAAGCTTTCCCATCCAATCGTCGTCACTTATTCCATTCTTCACCGATGTTTGGTATCCCTGCCGCCTGTAAATAGTCTCTCGTGTCAAAATGAAGTTCACTCAAAGAAGATTTACACGATCGCTGTGCAAATGTAGGACAAATAGGCGAGCTAACTCATGATGATGTCGAAGTTCTGGCAATCATCTCGCAATAATGGAAACATGACCGACGCCGCCGAGAACAATCCATTGCAAGTGGACAAGCCTTCAATTGTGTCAAAGAAGTGGGTTCTTCCCCCGACATGCCTCGCCACTTTTGTGAGATCTCTGGCACATTTAGTTCTCGTTGTAGAATAACCGGCCTCCGTTCGTGATCCTCGCTCATAAGGTGAACTGTCTTCGACATGATGTTGAAAATGTGTTTGTCAAATCGTGTGTTTGGTTGGTTAGAAAAATGAGCAATTGGTGTATCTGTTTCAATGCCCAAATGTGTAACACATAAATATCAAGGTGCTATAAGAAATACCATAGCGAGAAAAGGACTGTCAAGTGAGTTTTTGAAATGTGAAGACAACTAATGCTTTGACCGTATGGGGGATTTCGAGGATTGTAAGTAATGGGGCATGGGTGATAGTGATAGGGGGGTACTTTAGGGACAAGAGTCAATGAAAATGAAAATATAGAAGTGAAATCAAGGACATAAGCCGTGCCTCGAATGTTATAGCAATTAATCTTTTGGCAATGGAGGAATGTAGTAACAAGTGATAGGATTTGGGATTTAACACATGGGGTCAAAGGGCATAGGGATATGGGATAGAGTGAATAACAATGGGACCGTGGGACTCGTGGTGCATATTGTGAAAAGCTACAAAGTTGACAACAATGACAGAATGGCAAGAGCATACATATCAATGAAATGAGAATTGAAGCACCAAATTTCACGTTTTGAAACACCTTCCTTTAACCCTCGAGCAAATTTGGATGTGGATATAGGTTAAATATTTCACCATTCAAACACCAATATCTTTCTTTTCTTCTAAACCACAGCATCCATAGTTTCAAATCATTGAACGAGCTTGGACAAACTTACTTGGAGAAGATAGCATCGAACCAAATCGAATTTTCAATCGGCAAGGAGTTGATTTTCGGCCTTCGGGTCTCACGTGCTACGCGTTGCACTCCCAATGCGCCTGCGCCTTTGGGTGATCCGCGCCCGTGGGAAATTACACCGCGTCTTCCGGCTCAATGCGCTCGCGCCTCTTTCTTATGCGTCGCGCACAACTTTCGACACACAGATCACTCGCCCTCTTCAAACACCGTTTTCTCCAACTTTCAAAACACGATTTTTGCTATGAGATTTTGTGAATGATTCTTGAGGAAAATGGGTTAAATAGCCTCGAGAAATATCTTGCAAGAGATGGCTTTGATTTTTTTCTTCCTCCAAAAACCCATTTTGTAATGTTTTTTATTTTGGCACTTTATCATTTAATGAAACATTTGTCTTTTGGCTTTTCAACCGACTTTTCTCGAGCTTTAACCGATGAAATTAGTTGATTTGTTTTTCAGTGATGTTTGGCGTTGATGTTTGGCAAAGTAAAACCCGCAGCCTCGCTTTGAAAATCTTCAAGACGGAAAAATACATGATTATTACAAAGATGAATGTGACAATTTCTTATTCGAGAATAGAGTTTTTGAACAAGAAATGTCCTCAAACATGTCTCGATGATGAAAAACTTTGATTTGAAAACTTACTAAAATCCTCTTCATGGCTCCCAGTAGCATTTATTGAACATGTCAAAAGACTAAACCCTAGACTCGTAAAACAAAATACTCTTCTTGACCAAAATAATCATTTATGACTCCGTGAATGACATGAACCGAACTTTGACGATTTTGGGAGAAATTTTGACTAACTCACAGCAGGCACAAGCATGAGGGAAAACAATAAAACCAAACCCTTCCATCAGCCGATGGCATGCCCCTAACGGAATGCAATTGAGTGAATTGAGCGAGACACATAAAAATGAAATGCAAAAAGAGTTTTGATCTCCGACTGAGGACCGACAAGACCGACTCTAATAGTAGTGTAGTCTATTTCATATATTGACAAATAAATTAAATAAGTATAATGATATTCTCATATAGCATAGGTTGACTTCTTTCATAAGGATCTAATCCTTGTCATATTAAATAGTAGAGGTAAATGATTATTAAATATTTCTATACCTTGAATACAACCATTGTTCATATTTTCCTACAAAACCCTTTTTCATTGATTTCAAAGGGGGATTTGTTGGCAGGAGAAATGAAATTGAAAAGATATGTAATTCTCAGGGAGAAATAAGAGTTATGACTCTCAATGGGAGGAGCATAGTGTGCTCATCAATGTGAAGGTGGGGATAATGTTCGTAATGATGGGATTGATGTCAAAGAATTGTCTGTCAAGTGGGAATAGTAATGTCAAATTTTATGTTGGTTAGTGCAATACATATTATGTTGATGATAAGACCAAGTTATGGAAAATCATTGTTGTTTCTTAAGGTTGATTTCGTTGATTTCTTTGATTTCTAAAGGTTGACTGTAGCTAATGTGTAAGAAAAGGATGATTAAGTGATGTGATGTACAAAGGTTTTGATGATTAAATGTTGATGATTACATTGATGACTCGATTTTTATTTATTTTTCAAACAAAATCAAGACGTAATGGGACATGAGGAGTCGAAGAACAATGTTTAGAGGTGGTTTTTTTTTCGTTAAATATTATATATTGAATTTACATTTCAAAGCCATATAATGCAATTACTATTGTGGCGTATATTATTTTGTATTTTATCAATATTACAAAACACTTGAACTAAACACTCATATTTGGAGATTAAGAGACACATTGGGAACAACTCTGAAGACCAACCGATAATTCTCCAAATCATATTTCTCAATGGAATACAAACAATTAACAACTCAATGTAGATACAAATGTCATTGTGAATGAAAAGGAATGTGACTTGAGTATTTTCCATGAGAGAGTTTGTGAAAATCCCAAGTAAAGAGAAAAGGGAAAGAGTAGTCGAAAAGAAAATATTTGAAGAAGAGAAGCATGGAGGTAAAGAAACAGAAAAGATGACAAAAATATATTTTAGAACAAATACGAAGACTAGGTAACCAACAAATCCAATTTGCAATATGATTGAGGAATTGTTGTATCATTTCAAGGTGTAGCTTTATAAAGAATAGGTTGTAGTCTATTGAGGTAGGAACCTCCCCCGTGGGTTGTATCCTTCAGAAAATTTGTAGGAGTTGGAGCTTCTTTGAGGTAGCAGCTTCCTATGGGTTGGAGCCTCATTAACACTAGAAAAACTCAGATAGGAAAGAGACATTTAAAATGTCAAGAAGAAGGTACAAATAAAGATTTTAAGAGAAGGAAGAAATTAAGAAAAGCCAAAATTTAATTCTTCCTAAGGTTTAGGCAAAACTTTATGGACAAGGAACAAGCAACAAAGGACTTTTGTGCATAGTCTCATCTATTCCTTCAATAGTCGTGCACATTGTGACTATTCTTTTAGTTGTCGCTGCTGTCCCGTAGATGGAGAAATGCCACCATCCTGGGACCACTTGGCACACCCGGTTAGGAAGATTCCCCTACTACCAAGTACAGCTTGTTAGTATGAATCCTTTGTCGCAGTGTACAAAAAAGGACTCACTTTAGCTACGCATAACTAATAGCCCTAACAACAAAAGTGGTCGCCAATATCTTCGCATCTGCGGTTAGTTATACATAAAAGAGCCGCAAAAACAAGATCTATGCATGGAAAGACATTAAGTGTAAAAAAATAAGGGTTTGCCGCATATACCAACATACAAGACAAGAACAATTTTTGAAAGAATTTTTTATATTAATGGGGCAATCTCGGGAGGAAAACAAGAAGGCGTATCCAATTCTCCCTCGTTGATGGGTTCTTGAAGTCCTCAAGCACTTCGAAATCTAAGATTTCTCTTCTTGTTGGTGTAGAAGACCCACACAAAGAATGGAACTCAAAAGGGAGCTCACACAAGAAATGTCGTATGGTGACTCAAGTGTAGTAGATCCAGCAGTGATCTAATAGGCAACAAAAGGTGAAGAATGGTAGGAAAAACCTCCTATTTATAACAAAATATTAGGGTCATTCTAGATCTTGGTGCATGGGTTAACTAGATCTAGATCCACTTTTTATGGAATATTTTATTATATTTGTTGGAGGGAAAAGGTATTTGACTTGGGTCAAATCCTTTAATTTGTCAAAAACAAATAAATAAATGATTTATTTATCTTTTTTAAGGAAGTGGATAGAAGATAATCAAATAAATAATGATTTATTTAATTATTTAAGGAAGTGGTTGAAAGACAATTAAATAAATAGTGATTTATTTAATTATTTGTGGGTGATTTGTCATATTTAACAAGGAATATCATCTAAATAAGGTTTAAATGATTATTCCTAGAAAATAATAAGATAAATAAAGGTTTATCTAATTAATTTCTTTGATTTTGGTTAAATATGACTGGGAATAATAATTAAATTATGGTTTAATTAATTATTCCATGAGGAAAATCAAACAAATATGGGTTTGTTTAATATTTCCTTTTGGGGTTTCTTTAACATAGTGAAAGCAGCTTTACTTATGGTAAACCGGTCTTACATGGTGTACTTGGGTCCATCTAATGATAATAGGTTAGATGACCAAAAAATGGCGTAACAACGTAGTCTTTGAGCCACCTTGAGGCTTAAATGTAGCACAAAATAGAATCACCCCTCCACTCTTTTTGTCACCATCTATCTTGTGCCAAGAGAATGAGGGAGAATTCAAAAAATATTTATATAAACTAGACTTTGGAAGAAGAATTGGAGACACATTATTATGGCCGGCCAAATTGCTTCATAGAAAACCAACTTGCATAGTCCAGCAACATAGGGATTGGAAGGACTCACATGTTAGCCAACCAACATCTCATCCCAAGAGAGAGAGGTTCACCACTTTATCTTGATCTAACATCCTTTGGAGAGAGGGAAGAGACGCTCAGGTGGAACTCGAGGGAAAGAGAACTCTTGTTTTGGGTATTTAAGATCCATAGCCTCGATGCTGACCTCTTCAAGTGTTTAGCATTGTATCTTTTTTACCAACAACACTCAATAAAGGGAGGAATCTCCACTTTTTTTATTAGGCTATTTGCTCCATCGAGGTTTTGCATTTTGTATCTTGTGTTTTGATTTGTTCTTAGTGTTGTATGCTTAGTTTTCCCTCAAACTTAGTTTACATTGTGTCGAATATTTTCCATTAATAGTAGACAATCATTTTTCTATGTGACCTTGAGTAGTTAGCAGCCATATTTTCTAAAGATGTGTATTTAGTATGCCCTTGCACCAAATACACTACCACAGAATGGTGACTCCACTTGATTATTTCTTTTTTTATTTAATGGTTGTTTATGCAAGATCCTTCTTCCCACTCGCCTTTGTTGCAAACCACCCTTACATCCTCTCAACACCTCCAATCACACTCAAGAAATTTTTTTCATATCAAAGGAAGCATTTTTCTTCATTCTACTCGACAACGCACTTTGTGCTCCAAAAACATGCACTCGCACCTCATGGGAAGATAACCCACGTGGTAGGCCAACAAGCCAATTTTTCTCAGCTTTTTGCCATTTTTTCAATTGTAAAGTGCTTGGAAACCCATACAAAATTTTCCATCATTATATTCTTGTATTTCATGACTTATTAGGCCTCTTAATCGTATAATTTAGCTTAGCAACTAAGTGGTTTTAATTTTTAGTTTTTTATTTTTATTTTTGCAAATCATAGATAGGTTAAGTAGGAAAAGTAAGTGGCCTTGAATCCACATAGCTTTGTCCAAACAAATGATTTGCTGACTAAATATACAAAATCATAGCTTAATTAGCATAAAATCAAGTGGCCCACCACATATATTTAGCTAATTCAAGTTTTTCCAATTTTTTTCATTAGATTAGTTCAATTTTGCATTAGGAATTGGGACTAGGACCAAACTATCAAAAAATAAAGCAAGTAATATTTGCCACCCCTTGATACCTCACTATGAGCCTAGGTATGCATATGAACACTTTCCTAAGACAATTGGCCATCTCCCCATAGTGCAAACATACTATAACTATGAAAGGTGTAAGTGGCCCATAAGTCGCACTTCATTTTTTCAATTTTTGCAAGGAACAACCACACATATGGTAATTAGAAAATGATTTTAAAGGATTAACGCATATTCACATCTCATAACACTTGTGATTTTACACTCCAAATCACACAAAAGTATTGGTAATCATTGGACTGCAAAGGCACCCAAAGCGTAGTTGAGACATCTATGCTCTTTTCTTGCATAGCTATTTGCACCGAAGCACACCCCAAGAAAAATTGAGACTCTCTAAAAAAATAATCATTAACCGAACTCAATAAATTCTCCTCGCTGTGGGCCACAGAAGAAATTATATTTCTAGGTTAGGACCACTGTGGCTAGGTATCCAATAAGACGTCATGTTCATAATAAATTTTGAAACTTAGATGTTGAATTTTTAGGGAGCTTCAAATATGTCTATCTCGCCCAGTGAACTAATACTTTGAGCATTGCTGCAGACCCACTCTAGAGGGGGCTAATCTAGGAAAATTTCATGCGTATTTTTGGGGTTACCCCGATCCATCTACCGCTTAGTATTGGTAGCTAATTACAAAGAATATCAAGACTCGAATGCTCACGTGGGATGACGGTACTTTAGTGGCCAAAACTAGGGAATCCTTCCCTATAGGTGATGGTGCAGCAACACTCTGATCCTCATACCATTACCTTGGTCTATTTTTTTGGCTACTTGTAAGGCATCACAATTCTTTCGTGACGTTATCCCGAACACCCATCGTGAGACATCTTCACAAGGCTCGCTACGTTGATAGTGTAAGGATGAGTAGATCTATATAGGCTTTTTGAGTATCATACACAAAACAAACAAAACCACATTTTTTCTTCTTGACCGATCACATAGCTTTAAGTTAAAGGAAAAATTATGTCTTACTTTTTTCACTACGCATGTGATCATATTTTTTTTGATAGAAATCTTCCTCCCTCCAAAAACCAAAAATATCACCAAGATCAAGCTAGGCGACACCATAATAGACCCAACGAAACCCCAGCTGATCTAGGAATTTTCTAGACCTCCCCCCACTAGAGGGAGGAGTGCTAGGTATCCCACACCTAGGCATCAAGGATGACACATTGTCCACCATTATCAGCCCATCCTATATCAGCACATGTGATTGGAAAACCCCCAAGGGTCACCCAACACCACACCAATGGAAACCCCAAGAGGGTCACCGCACTCACCCTCCAACAACCCCTAGAGGGAAGAGGAGGTGCTACCCCTTCAGTGGGAATCAAGGAAACATCCATCGTGCATGGAACATGGTAATATTCCCTAGGCACCTCCCCAACCACAATATTCGTATACATGTCCACAAGATACAATGGAAGTTAATACTGCATACCCTTATTAGCATCACTTAATGAGATATAATGAATTTAACTAATAACCACATTTCTCATGGCCCTAACTAGCCTCCCCATGCCCACAAACCTACCGTCGATATACCAAAATTCGAAGGGAAGCAAAGAAAAAGACCTCGTGAAATCATATCATGACTTTTCACCTATGGTGTTCGCCCAATAGTATCATTGATGATACCATTCGACTAATACTTTTCAACGCACTCCCAATCGTGGCCCGTGGAGAAATGGTGATGTTGAGTAGCCTTATTCTTCCTCATGGAACATTTAGCACCCTCGCCACCGCATTCCTCACATATATTCTAGCCCTCATCCATCATGATTTAGGAATGGAAATCCATCGACCAATTTTAGACAAAAACTAGCTCATCCATATATCTAGCATCTCCAGAATGTTGGCGACGTCATAGTTTGTGAAAAATCCAAACTTGATGGCAGCAGTCTTGTTGGAATTATTTTTTTAAAACCCTCACCACCGATATTTCAAAATATGTGGCAACACGAAGCCTACCCCGTGAGGAGGACGCCATTAGGAAATCCCAACAACTTGAACTCATTTACACCTAATCGGGAAATATTTACAATGTCCTACCAAATTCCCCATGCTTGCGAACTCGTGGAATTACCATGCACATCGAATAATACAGACATTTTTATTGGGTCTTCTGGCCCAATGTCACATATACAATAGTAATCAATACCCATGATACTCAAGTAGTTACCAAGTGCGTCAAAACATCGCGTATGGTTTGACCTAGTCTTTGGCCCAAGGTCACCTAGGCAGCATTAATCGCACCCGTGATACTCAAATGATTCTACTTAGAACGTATCATAACCTGGATATCATCAAAGTCACCCCAAACTTCTATAGAACATGACAAATAGGGTGATGCCATATCATCAACACTAGGGAGGACCATCTCCTCCCTTGCAGGGAACCGAAAGTAGCTATAAATGATGATACAAGAAAGTCACCCCAACACTCATATACCAACCAGGGACAAGAGAACCAATATCCCCTATTCGCCGCACAGATGGACCACCGCCATAGCATAATGCGCTGACCAATATAGTTCAACCTTCCCTAGATCATCAACAACCATACAACCGGGATAATTATGACACCCTCCAAAGGAGCAAAAAGAAGCTGAGGAAAAAAATAAAAGGGAGATCTTGGATAGGCGGAAATAATCATGGAATTCCCCCACCCGAGGTCTAGAGCTAGGGGCAACCCCAACTAGAATCAAAACCAGGAGCCAAGTAACAACTCCCAAGGGAAAAATAGAGCTCGATTATTCGATCACGACAACAAGAAGCACAATGATCAACACTTCATCATAGTCGATCTCGGGACCTCATAAATCCAAATTTCATAAAAAATCATTTTTTGGGCCCAATCCCCAATTCTTCCACAACACAGCTCGGTATGCCCTCTTTTATTGCTTTAAATTCAAGTCATTTCAAATATATTTGTGTGAAAAATATTCTTTTACTCGGGGGTACTCGCTACGGTATTCGAGGCACGCCAAATCATTGCACACCCCGCACAATGAAAGTACAAGAGAAAGTATCATTCTACCTTCAAACTAGTGATAGGCTTACCAAGAATATTTGCATATCCCGACATCATTTTCTCAAAAGAAATAAACCATAGGTTTTGTTAGACACCTATAAAAATTTGTCATATCAAATGGTGGCTAGATCTGCTTTTAAGACTTTCAAGAAGCAATTTCATTCAAAATTGTTAGTTCTTAAAGTCTTATGAAGATAACTAATCCTTGAGTTAATATTCACCGTTTTGTTTTCCCTCATAATCCTAAAAAATATGTTGTTTTCCCTAAAGAAAACCGCTTGAAAACCCCATTTTCCCATCATTTTTACCCCTCCTTTCATTCATAAAAACCCCCATTTTCATCCCTTTTTTTTCCTCCATAAAACCCCTCCACAAGCCTCCATTTAACCTTCAAAATCATTCCAAATTCCCTTTTAAAACCTTATTTTCCCCTCTGATTTGGTTTAAAATCCTTCATTTCCTCTATCTAACCACTATTTTGGCTTAAAAAACACTATTTTTTAAGCCTAAAGCGCTTTTTTTCCATATAATGTTTTCTTAAGCCCCCGAGGGCTTAACTCGAAGCTCATCCACCTCATAAGACCCCTAAGCCCCCGAACCGGATGCTAAAAGCCTTCAAACCGACGCAAAAAACCCGACTTTCCTTTGTTATTTCATACATCCGACAGATTTAACTTTTTCTGCGAATATCCACCGCCGATCTTTGCAGATCAACGACCATCATTGCGCCCGATCTCCGCCCATCTATCCGACTTTCCCTCCGTTCATTTAACTCCCACCCCAAGATTGAATCTGACCGTCCATCATTTAAAGCCAACGATCGAGGTTCAATCCGAAAGGCCCAACTCCTTTGGGACCTACCCCCGCCTTGTAAAACATATGTCCACTCACGATCCGCCACGTGTTTCCCACTATCAACCCAACCCCCGCAACTTCCCAACGTGTGCGATCCACACTGTTGCATCTACTACCCCTCATTCGATGACTAGAACAACGTTTTGCAAAACTTTTGCGACAGAGCTTTAACGCAAAAAAACTTTGCTAAAAGGGTGGTTTTTTGGGACAGGTGGCACGCACTGTATGGTAAATAGTACCCCCCCAAATAAAATGCGAAAACCACCCTATTTTTTTTGCCTTACCACCTAACCCTCCACAAGTGTTATTTCAATTTTTAATCCCGACCATTGATTGGTTTGACTCGCACGGTCCCGTCTTAACTTAACTCCCAAGCCCTTCGCACTTTGTCTCATTCCCTCAAGCAAATGCCATCTGATGATCTCAGCACTGCCGATCACTTTAATCCAATGGCTCAAATCATATCCCAATCACATTTCATCTCCCTCCATCTACCCTTTGAATGACTTCATCGCTTGATCCCGGGTCGTCCATCGTTTTCATCCAATGGCCCATATTACACTTCAACACCAAGTCTATGCTCCTCGTTTTCTCTCCCGATCATTTCATTGAGTTTTCTCTCCGTTGTCGATCTCCGAATATCGATAGTCCCAATTAAAAATTTCCCTCCATTTTCCTTTCCCCCACGATCCGAACTCCCGATCAATCTCCACCGTTCATCCTTTTGATCAAATGGCCCGGACTTAACCCTACCACCATATACCCAACCATCCCCCAATTTACCCCCTTAAGTGATATCGACTGTTGGATGTTTTCATCCAATGGCCATGATTAATTCTCATTCCCCAAAGCCTCCTTTGACCTATTTTCACCGGATTTTTTCATAACTTGTTCTTTTTTTGCAGGTGTTTAAGGTTTCTCCACAGCTTTTAAAAAGAAATCAAAGGCCGTTGATGACGATCCCTGTGCCATTTATCCAAGGAGAAAGCAAATCTACGTGGTTCAAATAATGATCTTACCAGTGCCTCATAAGCATTTGTGAAGTCATAAAACCCCTCTGCGCACCCGCAAAACAACAAAAGCACAACAAACCTTAATTATACAGAGAGTATCGTGTCAAAGGATGGGATCAAAGAAGAAATGAAGAATTAAAATTTTTCAACACAGCTTTTGAGGGATTAAGGCACAAAATCAGTAGAACCAAAGGCCTAATCCCGAGATAAAGACAAGATGAAGACCAAAAACAAATATTAAGCCTAATCAAGCCTAAAACATGTATCAAAAGAAAATTAACAATGTTTTATGGAAAAACAAGGAAATCTATCATCCAAGAAGCCTCCACCGCCACATCGAGGCTAATTAACTCCTCTCCATCTACAAAAAAGCCACCCCGTAACCCTCACATAAATCAAATAAGGCATAGTTATTGCCTATTTCAAAGATATTTTCCTAAAGACTACTAAACAGCTTAATACAACCAAAGAAACTTATTACAACTATCAAAGAAAGTTATTATAAAGATAAGAAACAGACTCGAAGTCAATATTCTCATCCATTAAACTTCAAAAAGTAGAATAGAGTTATGAAATAGAGTTATAGGTAGAATGCATTCCCGCCTTATGCCTTGCATGGTTTTAAAGACTCGGGAATTGCATTTATTATGCAATTAATGATACTTGAACCCTAGAAACTCTTCCACATCCTTGTTTTCTTATAAAATATCCTTGAGGATCACATTGTAAAAGGTTGGTCTCTGATATATGTTGCATGTAAATAGTTTTCTCAAGCCGCTATAGCCCCGTTTGTAATTGAAGATACCTAAGTCGAGATGAGAATTTTTAAGTTGTAGAGACCCACCGGACTTGATGATTGTAAACTCGGGTTTTAACATCAAATACAAGCCGATTTATGGCATCCTAGTCTATGTCAATGGTGATGTGTTTCTTATTGTAAATTGTTATTTTCTTTTTGTTTCCATTCTATCCACTTTCTCTCGATAAAGAACAACAAATATAGAGCTAGGATTTACATCGTTAAAATACCCTACCTCACCGATAAGCTTTATCTTTATGTTTTCCCTCCAATTTTCTATTTAAGAATGATTTAAGTTAAGTATAAACATTATCAAGGAATTTTGGTTTGTCCATGTCTTGAAGTGCAAAGCTTCAAAAGAATTTCTTGAAAGATATTTTCATTTCATGCTAAGTAGAGTTGGACTAGGAAAGTTTATGGTTTTCCCTGTCTTCTAGTTTTTTTCTCCAAAAGTTGTCTCGAAAGTTTCCTTAATAGTATGTTGAAAGTAGGCTAGTTTCAAATTACTTACCCGATCTTAGACTACTTTTTTATGTTCATCATGAATGTTTCCCATTTGAATATGCTAAAAGCAGGATAGGTTCAAAGTCCTTACTTGATCTTAAGATATTCTATGTGTTTTAAATGTTTTCTATTGAAAGTGCATCAAAAGCAAAGCTAGTTTCAAAGTACTTACCTGATCTTAGATAAATTTTTATGTCTTTCCTTAAGTGCATGCCAAAAGCATGATAGTTTAAAAAGTACTTACTTGATCTTAGCCCTCGCCTCTTTTTTCCTTCATCCTGCTTTGATCTTAATTGCTTATTATTTCATTCCATAAAATCAACTTAAAGAGATCCTTTGACATAGATGACTTGCCCCATGGACCACTCTTGAACCTTGTCGTTTCAATTAAATCCTCTTATGACTCCATAGCCCAATGGATTGAAGCTTCTCCTTGCCTCGTCTTATTAGCTCGAATCATTCTTTCACTTTCATACACCTTCACCCTTCATTTAGAATTCATTCACCTTCATTATATCTTTGCCCAACCAAAACAAACAAAAACCTTGTTCTTCATAACTAGCCTAATATCAACTTTCAAGCCTTAAAGATCACATCTTTAAACACACTTATAAGAGAGATCCCTCTCTCGTATCTCAGAGGGCTAGATCCTAGATTCCCAAAGTGGTTCATATATAGGATTTGCGCTTTTATTTGCCAATCTTGCAAATTACGAGACCTAACATTCTAGCGACTCCCACTGGGAATTCTCGAGTAAAATCCTTAAAACAAAACACTCGAATGTTCAATATAGTATAAGTAGCTCTCTTCATGCACAACCAAAGTAAATGGTGATCATGATAGGACTTATTTGAATCAATGACAAACTAAGTAACCCTTAGGATTCTCATAAAGCGTGTCAAAACTTGAAGGAATCAGCTAGCTAAGCCATAATACTAAAATTTCTTTGTCTCATCACCCTAGATAAGTGTTGAAACAGATTTAGGACCCTCTTATAACCCATAGGACTGAAAAACTCAAAAAAACACAAAAATATTTCAGCATTGGCTTCAAATAAACGTGGTGGTGGAACCATGAAACATTTTAACTTCACAAAAATCTAAAAATTTTACACTCGGTGACTCCAAAACCCTAAATAGACCTAAAGACTCCACCGGGAAACCCATTACTATCATAACATCGTTTAAAATAAGTTAAGAAGACTTTGAGGATTAAATTTTTTCTTATTAAAAGATCGATTAGCCTCCCTAAAGATTGTCATATTTGGTTAAACTTTTCTTGTTGTTTGGGTTTGAAAAACATATCATAGTGGCTTCTAAAAAAAATCCATACTAGAGCCCATCCCCGACCCAAACCCTCCCCGAGATATTTGATAACCCCTGAAAGCATACTTAGGAAGTCTCCCTAAGGCCAAAACTTCAACTATTGTCGTATCACTCCATAGAGCTAAGTCCCTGTCCCCTCGAAAACCTTATAGCTCTACAAGATTCACAAGTTGACTTAAGAAATCCATTCGAACTAGGTCACTTGGTGATTTAGATCAGATATATTTAGAGTCTCCACCTTCATCTCAAGATAGAGGTGAACATCCCGGTAGTAGATAAACTACTCCACCTCGATTTACATTTCCTTCATAATTTTGGTTTCTCTCATCCTAGATCTCGCTCAACAATCTATTGTCGGTCCATCTACTTCTATTCTCCATACAACCACCGTTCAAACCACACCTTTCCATCAAACCCTCTCATTTTACATCCTCCACCTATAAAACCCCCCATTTTTTTCCACAAACTCCTATCATGGCAACATGGTATGCCCCTATAGTCCTTCCTTTACCTTTAGTCAATCTTCCACAGACTATCACTCCAAGATACCATTATATGATGCCAAGGGTGCTACTATCGCTTTTACAACATGTGGATAAGATGAATGACTACTTTTATAGAAATGAGATTGATGATGAAACCGCCAAACTTAGATTGTTTTTCTCAAATTCTAGGGGGAGAAGCAAGAAAATGGTTCAAAGGCTTAGCCCCTAATAGTATCAATGATCTCCAAGCTCTTCATCGCTTATTCCTAAACAAGTGGGAAGTCAAGAAAACCCTCTCCAGCATACTTTCGTATTATAACAAAATTTCAAAAGAAACTCGGGGAAAGTGTTCAAGCTTATTTCACTAGGTTCAATAGTGTTTATAATGCCCTTCTCCCATAATTGAAAACTCCACAAGGCTCAGCCCTTAAACAAGTTTCCCGAAGGATTTTATCCCGAAATGGCCTATCAACCAAGAGAGAGAGACCCTTTGACTCTAGAGGATATGCAAAAAGGAGCTCTTGTCTGTGGAATTTAATCTAATGGAGAAAAGAGAAAGAATGAGAAATGAGAAGAAAGTATCATTTAGGGAGGAATCTGCACCTTCCCAATCTAGCTCAAAAAATGGAAAGAATGATGGAGGAAATGATGAAAAATATGAGCATTCTTGAGAGAGCACAAGCTAGTCAAAATCAATCACCCTCTCAAATAGAAACTAATCTCAAAAACAAAATCACAATTTCAGGATAAATCATCCTCAAAATAGACCAAGAGACCCCCCGATCGTGAGATTATTCCTCCTTTTCATCAAAACTATGTAAGTGAGGTTGAAGAAATAATTGAACAAACAAGAGGAAGAAGACATTAACATGTTGGGAGTAGACAATGATAATTTTGATATTAATTACAATAGGAAACAAGGTCTATACACACCCTATGATGATAAAAAAGAAAAGGATGAATATTACTATCAAGAGTTGGAAAATGTCATCATAGAAACTCCAAAAGAGTATGACCTTAGGAGTAAAATAAATCAGAAACTCCCAAAACTAAAACCTATGAAAATTTCCGCAAAAAACATGTACTCTATAAACAAACCCAATACCGCAAAACAAAAAGACAAAATAGTGGGTCAGAAATTCGATAGAAAAAAAAGAAAAAAAGGCACTCAAATGAATGAAAAATGTAGTGCAGATCTTAGCAGTCGCTTAGTACCTCAACTAGTGCTCCTATTAAAACAATTTTGACCAATGTAAATAGAGGAAATTAGCAAACTGATTTTTCTCGATAGAGTGATGGTTAATAAGGTCGAAACCAACTTTGTAAAAGGTCGTATACCTTTTAGTTTGGAACAAGAAATTGCCAAGATCAAAATCTTTGTTACTCTCACCGAATTAGCCACCCAATATGTATATAGATTCAAAATTTTGAAATATTTCAACATAGAAGAAAATAATGACATTGTTAACCTCGATGATGACCAACCGTAGCTTTTATTTGGTCCAAAGATTGAGGGAAGATACCAAGAAGGACCAGCTCCTCCATTCTATGTTAGTTTGAAAATTCATGACAAAATTTTACACAATGCTATGCATGACTCGTGGGCTTCTCATAACTTAATGCCCAAAGCAAGAATGGAGAACATAGGCCTTGAAATTACTAGACCATACAAAGATCTATAATCCTTTGACTCAAGCAGCAGTGAAATGTTTAGGTTTGATCAAAGACCTTTGTGTAAACTTAGCACAAATACTCACCAAGTGTTTAGTGATGGATATTGTAGTGGTCGATGTACCCCCCAAGTATGGTATGCTATTATAAAGATCTTAGGGAGCTAAGTTACAAGGGACAATGCAAATGGATATGACATATGCTACCATCCTTGTTTTCAATTAGACTAGAAGACTTTATAGGGAAACCTCACATGCAATACATGGTAAGTAGCCAAGAGAGACCAGAAAACTCTCCTCTTTATTCTATACATATAGGCCTTGACTCATTTATTCTCTTCAATAATGAAACATTCAATGAGAAAGTAAGCCTTAACTAACTTAGTAGAAGATTTAGAAAAAGAGGAAGACAAGACAGTAACTATCAAAACAGCTTGGTCAAATCGGAAAATTACAGTAAAAACAAGTCACGTGTCTAGAACTACAAATCGACTCATCCATTGCCTTTCAACCTTGAGAGTCAAGAGAAGAGTCCTCAACTTAATGGAGAACATGAGGAACTAAAACAAATTCAACATGGTTCTAACTTACAAGAACAATCCAAAAGCACACTAGGTGAAGAGAGTAGTAGTCAAACTAGTGAATCCGAAACTAGTCCTCTTTGGAGTATGAAATTTGATGGGTCTTGCACTAAGAGTGATGTAGGTGTAGGAGTGTGGCTTCAAAATACAATGAAAAAATCATGCTGAAGGGCATTCTTGCAAATTAAACTTTCAATGCACCAATAACATAGCCGAGTATGGAGCTCTCCTTTTTAGGCCTACACTTATTGAGGAAATTAGGGGGCCAAAAGGATAAAAGTTCATGGAGATTCTAAACTAATAATTAGGCAAGTGAATGGGGGAATATAGTGCCAAACATCCTAGACTTAGAGCCTATAGAAATAATGTCATGGATTTATTGAAAACATTTGAGGAATTCCAACTTATCTTTGTTCCAAGAAATCAAAATATCGCTCGCCTATGGTTTAGCTTTTGTCGCTAGAACATGCCCGACACCTTATGAAACCAAAAAATGCACCACCCAAACAAAATTTAGACCAGATTTCCCATACAATGAGAAATATTGGCAAGTGTTTGATGGAGACAAACAAATAGAAGACTTCTTACAATCCCGTAAAATGAATTTGAGCCGCCAAGTTCGTATTCGTAGTATGAAAGTGACTATTCTATTGAAGAAAATCTACTTGATGAGGAAGAAAACTCTCCGTAGATTGTTGTTATAAATATGTTAGCTAATAAATTGGAACATAACACACGATATTAGTGAATATTTGGAAAAATAAGACTTAGAAACACCGCAATATAACACCCAAAGCTTCCCAAAAGGACTCGGGTCCCATTAGAAGAATTGTTTGATTTGAATGATGTTGCCAAAAACCAAAATTGGAGCCCGTTGAAACTCGAAGTAGAAGAATGTAACATAGGCGTGAACTAAAGCCAAAAAATGATCAAACTGCTCTAAAAAATTTGCCACTCACATCAAGCTAAAATACATTGAGTTGTTTAAGGAATTTTTTTGATGTATTTTCATGGAGTTATGAGGATCTAAATTCCTATGACACAAACACAATTCAGCATAAGATACCCCTCAAAGAAAACCATAAACCTTTTAAACAAAAATTGCGTAGAATCAACCCCCTGTTCAATTACCTTTGGTTGAGAAAGAAATCAAGAAAATGTATGAAGTCGGGAATTATTGTCCCTATTAGATACTAAGAGTGGGTGTCTAATCTTGTGTCACGAGGAAGAAAAACAGGAGAAATAAGGCTTTGTATTGATTTTAGGAACTTAAACAAAGCTTCATTAAAGGACAACTACCCTTTACCCAAGATGGATCACATTTTACAAAATGTAGTTGGTTCTAAAATAATTTCTTTTGCTAGATGGCCTCTCAGGGTTACAATCAAATATTAGTACACCCCGATGATCAAATCAAAACAACCTTTACTACACCTTGGGGTACTTTCATGTATGTGAAAATGCCCTTTGGTTTAATGAATGTTGGTGCTACATTTCAGTAGAGCCATGGATATTGCATTCTTAGAAGAATTAGGCCAGCTTCATCATTATTTACCTTGATGATATCAATGTTTTTTTCCAAAAACAGATGAGGAACACCTAGAGCACTTGAGAAAAGTCTTTGAGAAATGCAAAAAGTATGGGTTATCTTTAAATTCAAAGAAAGCAATGTTTGATCTCCAAGAAGGTAAACTACTTGGACACATCATATCGAAAAGAGAGAATAAAGATAGACCCAAAGAGGATTGATGGTCTTTTTCAAATCAACCATCCTAGAAACATCAAAGAACTTCGTCTTTCATTGGGAAGATTAATTTCTTGAGAAGGTTCATACCCAACTTAGTCGAACTCCTTAGAAACATAACAAACATGTTGAAGAAGGAAGAAGGAGTTAAATGGAACTTAGAAGCAAAGAAATCATTTGAACTGGTAAAACAAGCATTAACCAAAACACCGAGCTTCTCATTAGTCCCGATTTTTTCAAAAGATTTTTTTCATTTTTTTCATTTGCATCGTAACATACAAAGCGGCTACCGTCCTATTACAAGAAAATTTGAAGGGACAAGAGCAACCATTTACATTCTTTAGTAAGGCACTCGAGAGATGCACCTTTGAAGTACAATATCATGGAAAAACAAGCCTTTGCCTTAGTCAAAGCCTTAAAAATACTTCGTAGTTTACATTTTGCATTCCCATATAATTTCATTTGTGCCAAATTCAGTTAGTGAAAGATATTTTAACACAGGGACCTAGATGGAAAAAAGAGGAAAGTGGATAGTCATGATACTTGAATATGATTTAGAAATCAAGCCCACTAAGCTCATAAAAGGCCAAGGACTAGCAAGATTAATGACTCGAGTCTAATTTTTGAATCTCTTGATATAAACATGATAAATGCATTAGATGAACGGGAGGAGTTGCCAACTCCCATTATTGAAGATCATTTTCTCGTTTTCATCTTGGTATGCTCGATATTTTATATGTTTTGCTCAATTTGAATACACCTCCCTGGTTTGTCTAAAAGAAAGGCAAGATTTTTTAAAATTGAAAGTTGTTAACTACTACATTTTAGATAAATGTCTATATTGGAAAAATGCTAGTGGTTTGTTGCTTAAATGTTTGCCCGAGAATGATTCGGATAAGATCAAGCATGAGTTCCATGAAGGAGAATGTGGTGGCCACCTCTATTGGAAGACAACTTCCAATAAAATCCTTAGAGTCGGTTACTATTGGCCCACCCTCTTTCAAGATTTCCATAAAATGATTATTGCTTGTCATAAATGCCAACTCTTTGAAGGAAAAAGAAAATTGCTTCCCTCATCGTTGCATCCAATCACCGTTGAAGCTCATTTTCAACAAAGTGGGGTCTAGACTTCATAGGATAAATCCATCCACCCTCATCTCGCCCAACATAGATGGATTCTCACCGCAACAAACTACTTTACCAAATGGATAGAAGCCATCCCTTCTAGGGCAAGCCAATGACTCTATCATCATAAAATTTCTTGAAACTCATATCCTATCTAGATTTGGTCGTCCTAGGAAGATTATCACCGACAATGCCGCTGCATTTGGATCCAAAAACATGGTTGAATTCTCATCACAAATATCATATTACATTGGGCCATTCTACCGCTTTATTACCCTCAAGGAAATGGGTTAGGGCGTAATCCTCAAACAAGAGTTTGGTGAACATAATCAAGAAGCTACTAGAAGACAATAAGAAGTCATGGCACACAAAGTCGGTACATGCACTATGGTGATGCAGATTAACACTTAAGAAATCAATTGGAATGTCACCCTACCAGCCTAGTTTATGGAGTAGATGCAGCTTTTTCCAACCATCCTAGGAGTGCCAAACATGAAGCTGATCCAAGAAGTACAGCTCGAAGACAATGACATCATAAGAAGAATCAATCAGTACCATACATCTTCAACAAACTAGAGAGGAGGTCTACAATCAGAGCATTACAAAAGCAAGAAAGCATCAAGAAGTCGTTTGATAGAAGGACAAAGGCCAAATGATTTCAGCATTGGTGAAATTTTTTTAAAGTGGGATTACAGGAGAGAAGATAAGGGCAAGCATGGGAAATTTGATAACTTATGGCTTGGGCCTTATCTCATTCATTCTACTCGTTGGTAACAATTCTTATTTCTTGCAAGAATTGAATGGAGCTAAAATTTTGGAGGTCTTGTCAATGGCAAGGGATGCTCAAACATTATTTTTTCTTGAGCATATCAGTTTGAAAGCCTTTTTTATTTTTTTTACCATTGTGAATATCATATCCATCATTGCATTCAAAGTTACAATATGAAAAAAATACAAAACCAATAGAAAATAAAAGAGGGCAGTATTGTAAAAAACAAAAAAGGTACAACCCTATACCAAAAAGAGAAACAAAGTCCGAAAGTGTGCAAGCTCAAATGCCACTCCTAAGAAACACACTTCTAGTTAGTCATACAAAGCCCTAATCATGACTAGTTAGTTTTAATTTTTTCCCGTTGATATGTTAGTGAATTAGATTTTCCAAACAACTCAATCTTGGCTTATCGAGATGGTAGATTAGGATAGAAAAATGAATGTTCAAACAAGCTCAAAATCCGAACCTATGAGTTTCAAAAAGAAGAGTGGCTCTAATCTGCTTTTAAATCTTGAGCCAAAGATAGAAGAACTGGTTCTAATATGCCCAAAACTTGAACTAGGAAAGAAAGAAAGATAGCTCCAACAGTAATTCAAAACAGATCCGAAAAGATAATGAAGGATGTTTCAATTTTCAGTTCTTAAGCCTTCACCATTTTGCTATAAATTTATGCAAATAAAAGTCTATGTGCAGCTTGTTTTTACGCCATAGATCAGCAACAAGTTAGACTGTTCAATCCTAGCTTGCTCGTTTTTAATTTTCTGTTTTAGAATTTAGAGAATAAATCGTCGTGACAGTCTAATCTCGACAGAGTGTAGTTAGGTAGAGAATGTTTGAACTCAACTCGCTTAATCCGAGTTCATGGAGAAATAAGGGTAGAAATAGACTAGTTTTATGTTTTCAAAAGAATAAAATGTTGATGAAAAGATTTTTTCCAATCCAAATGCAATCCGAAAGAGAAAAAAATGTTAGGATCATTAGGATTGGGTAGGTAGAGATGTGTTTTGATAGAATTCCATTGATTTAAATGGTCGTAAACATTGTCGATCAAAAAGAAGACCGTAAAAAGAAAGGAAAATTGTAGCCCAATGGATGAGGCATTGATCAACTTCCGGAGAAGACTTGTCCGAAGTTCTTGACACCTTCAAGAAGGTGCCATCCCCATGTGGACCCACCGTTAGCCACCTATAAAACATTTTCATATCAAATGGTGGCTAGATTTGTTTTAAGACTTCAAGAAACAATTTCATGCTAAATTGTTATTTATTAAATTATTATGAAGATAACTAATCCTTGAGTTAATCTTCACCGTTGTTTCCCTCATAATCCTAAAAAAAACTGTTGTTTGCCTAAAGAAAACTGCTTGAAAAACCCCCATTTTCCCATCATTTTTACCCCTCCTTTCATTCATAAAAACCCCATTTTCATCCCTTTTTTTTTCCTCCATAAAACCCCCTCCACAAGCCTCCATTTAACCTTCAAAATCATTCCAAATTCCCTTTTAAAACCTTATGTTCCCTCCTCGATTTGGTTTAAAATCCTTCATTTCCTCTATTGGAACCACTATTTTGGCTTTAAAACACCGTTTTTTAAGCCTAAAATAGTTTTTTTTCCATATAATGTTTTCTTAAGCCCCCGAGGGCTTAACTCTTGAAGCCCTCCACCTCATAAGACCGTAAGCCCCGCAACCGAGCGCTAAAGGCCTTCAAACCGACGCAAAAAACTCGACTTTCCTTTGTTATTTCATAAACCCGACAATTTAACTTTTCGGCGAATATCCACCGCCGATCTTTGCGGATCAACGACCATCATCGCGCCCAACCTCCACCCATATATCTCGACTTTCCCTCCATTCATTTTACTTCACCCTAGCAGATCGAATCGACCGTCCATCATTTAAATCCAACAGATCGAGGTTCAATCCGATAGGCCCAACTCCTTTGGGACCTACCCCCCGCCTTGTAAAACATCTGTCCACTCATGAGCCGCTACGTGTTTCCCACTATCGACCCAACCCCCGCAACTTCCCCGACGCGTGCGATCCGAACCGTTGGATCCGTTGCACCTCATCCGACGACCGTAACAAAATTTCACAAAACTTTTTGCGACAGTAGCTTTAACGCCAAAAAACTTTGCGAAAAGGGCGGTTTTCGAGGGGACATGTGTCAATTAGTGTATGGTATCGCATTTATTTTGGCAATACCACCTACCCCCCCTAAATAAAACACGAAAACCACCCCGGTTTTCTCGCCTTACCACCTAACCCTCCGCAGTTGTTATTTCAATTTTTAATCTCGACCATTGATTGGTTTGATCGGATGGTCCCGTCTTAACTTAACCCCAAGCCCTTTGGACTTTGTTCATTCCCCAAGCAATGCTATCGGATGATCACGATCGTCGATCACTTTAATCCAATGGCTCGATCATATCTCAACCACAGCTCATCTCCCTCCATCTACCCTATGAATGATTTCATCGCTGATCCCGGCCGTCCATCGTTTTCATTAGATGGCCCATATTACACTTCAACCCCAAGTCTATGCTCCAAGTTTTCTCTCCCAAGCATTTCATCGAGTTTTCTCCGTCGTCAATCTCCGAAGATCAACGGTCCCGATTAAAAATTTTCCTCCATCATCCGAACTCCCCGATCAATCTCCACCGTTCATCCTTCTAATCGAACTAGCCCGAACTTAACCCTACCACCATTTACCCAACCACCCCCCCCAATTGACCCCCTTAAGTGATCTCGACCATTGGATGTTTTTCATCCAATGGCCACGATTAATTCTCATGCCCAAAGCCTCCTTTGACCTATTTTCAATGGATTTTTCATAACTTTGTTCATTTTTTGCGTGTATTTAAGGTTTCTCCACGCTTTTAAAAAAAGAAATCGGAGGCCGTGGGATAATGATCCCCAGTGCCATTTATCCAAGGAGAAAGCAAATCAGAGGGTTCAAATCATGATCTTACCATGCCTCTTAAGCATTTGTGAAGTCACAAAACCCTCGCAGCACCCACAAAACAAAAAAAAGCACGTAAAACCTTAATTATGCGAGAGAGTATCGATGGCAAAGGATGGGATCAAAGCGTAAATGAAGAATTAAAAATTTTTTCCATGCATTTTTGAGGGATTAAGGCACAAACTCGTAAACCAAAGGCCTAATCCCTGAGATAAAGACAAGATGAAGACCCGAAACAAATATTAAGCCTAATCGAGGCCTAAAAAACAGATCAAAACGCAAATTAACGAGTGTTTTAGGGAAAAACAAGGAAATCTATCGATCCGAGAAGCCTCCACTACCACATCGGAGGCTAATTGACTCCTCTCCGCTACCAAAAAGCCACCTACAAAGCCTCAAAGAAATAAAAGATATTTTCCTAAAGATAGCTAAACAGTTAATACAACCAAAGAAACTTATTACAACCGTTAGCAAAGTTATTATAAAGATAAGAAACAGATCTCGAAGTCAATCTTCCCGTCCATTAAGCCTCAAAAAGCGAACAGTAGTTATGAAATAGAGTTATATGTAGAATTCATTCTCGCCTTATGCCTTGCATGGTTTTCAAGGCTAGGAATTGCATTTATTATGGAATTAATGATACTTGAACCCTAGAAACTCTTCCACCTCCTCGTTTTCTTATAAAATCTCCTTGAGGAGCACATTGTAAAAGGTTGGTCTCTCGGATATCCGTTGCATGTAAATAGTTTTCTGAAAGTCATTGTAGCCTCCGTTTGCAATTGAAGATACCTAAGTCGAGATGAGAAGTTTTAAGTCAGTAGAGACCCTCTCGGACTTGATGATTGTAACTCGGGTTTGAACATCAAATACAAGCTAATTTATGGGATCCTATTCTATGTCAATGGTGATGTGTTTCTTATTGTAAATTGTTATTTTCTTTTTGTTTCCATTCTGTCCACTTGCTCCGATAAATAATAGCAAATAGAGAGCTAGGATTTACTTTTAAAGTACCCTACTCTCACCGATAAGCTTTATCTTTATGTTTTCCTCCAATCTTCTATTTAAGAATGACTTAAGTTAAGTATAAACATTATCAAGGAATGTTGGTTTGTCCATGTCTTGAAGTGCAAAGCTTGAAAAGAAGTTCTTGAATGATATTTTCATTTCATGCTAAGTAGAGTTGGACTAAGAAATTTTATGGTTTGCCCTATCTTCTAGTTTTTTTCTCCAAAAGTTGTATGAAAGTTTCCCTTAAGAGTATGTTGAAAGCGTGCTAGTTTCAAAGTACTTACCCTGATCTTAGACTACTTTTTATATTCATCATGAATGTTTCCCCTTTTGAATATGTTGAAAGCAGGATAGGTTCAAAGTCCTTACTTGATCTTAAGCTATTCTATGTGTTTTAGATGTTTTCTATTGAAAGTGCATCAAAATCAAGCTAGTTTCAAAATACTTACTCGTCTTAGATAACTTTTATGTCTTTCCTTAAGTACATGCCAAAAGCAGGGATAGTTTCAAAGTACTTACTTGATCTTAGGCTACCCTTTGTTCCTTCATCTGTTTGATCTTCATTTCTTATTGTTTCATTCCATAAAATCAATGTAAAGAGATCCTTTGACATAGATGACTTGCCCCATGGACCACTCTTGAACCTTACTGTTTCAATTAAATCCTCTTATGACTCCATAGCCCAATGGATTGAAGTTTCTCCTTGCCTATCTTATTAGCTGAATCATTCCTTCAGTTTCATACACCTTCACCCTTCATTTAGACTTCCTTCACCTCCATTATATCTTTGCCCAACCAAAACAAACAAAAACCTTGTTCTTCATAACTAGCCTAATATCACCTTTCAAGCCTTAAAGATCACATCTTTAAACACACTTATAAGAGATATCCCTCTCTGGATTCAAGAGGGCTAGATCCTAGAATCCCAAAGTGGTTCATATGTAGGCTTTGCATTCTGTATTTTCCAATATTGAAAATTACAGAGACCTAACGAGTTTCATGTACCCGACCATGTTTATCATCATCCCATCTTTCACATGATAAACACCCTTGCAGTGTCGGTAGAACCTCACCTTCCATGGCATCCATCACTCATTTAGACGATACGTCAATATCTAGAGCCATGGCCATCAACTTCGGCTAGGGAACCACTTCATGTTAATCCATACATCATAAAACATCAATTCAAGTTTTACCCATTACATGTTAAAACCCCCTTTCCCCGGGCCACATTCTCCATAAGTGGATCAGCAAAAATGCACCACCATGTTTCACATTTTGCATATCACACCCCCCATCATCATAGCCCATCCGTGACATTTTCATCCGCCTCATCGACCTCGCACCGATACCAACCAATGCCCCCCCCACCCTTAGAAAATAACACTCCTCACACCATAATGATGGATTATCCATGTTTATGGGGGCACTGTCTCCCAGTGCTTGTACATCCAAACCAACTTCATAATCGTTTGGAAAGTGTACATAGATTTTTTTTAGGAGAGAAATCCCACCCATCCATTTACATTTCTCACATAACAACACTCCTTAAATACCCTTGGTCAGATTTGTACGTTATTTGCCACACCTAACCGTGACAATCATAGCAACCATACACCTACGATGGATGTGCTACCGAGTCCAGGGATTTCCTCATCAGAAATTGTTTTTACAAGTGGTTCACGAATCCATGTGCCCGCACACATGAACCCTGAGCTACATCTACGTATATGAAAATCTTGATAGACCCTTCCGAGGGGATATAAATCATCACCAGTACACGTGAGGCCTAACCCTATGGGTGTTAAGGAGATTCGATCATGTGACCTCCCAACCAAAGCAAAGTACTTAACAACAGTGGACTCAACCGATTAAGTTAACCCTTGGGGCTACCTCATCGAAATTTTTATGAGTACCGCCACTCACATTTACAACTCCGACCTATGGCCACTTAACTACCATCATCAATTATAACCATTTCTCATCATCATGCCTAGTTAACCCATCACATCATGCCCTACTATATCGAAACCATGGTCCCTTGCATCAATACTCATTTCGATCGGTTGATGCTTCCTTCTTGTCGACTTCAACAACCATTTTCCAAGAAGGAGGTATTACCTTAGATGACTCCTCACCTCAATAGGGGTCATCCTCGTATGGCACTATGGGAATCATCATTTCCCATTGATTTCATCGATCCTCTTGACATTCGACTTCAACATAAGCTTTCATGTCCAAGATGGTATCATACTTCATAACCGTTGCACTCTGTGATAATTCGCTGAAGACTCATGACTCAATAAGCATCTCTTTTAGCAATTATTACATGGGATGGTCCCCAACAATCAAAGACCCATTCATACAATGATCACTTGTTATAAAACATGCCATACCAATATTACGTAAGTGGGCACCAAATTCAACCTTCTTTCAAATAAAAACACCCCCCGAGGGAATCAACAACCATCATCATCAACCAAGAACAGGTCATTACCAAAAAAGTGACATTAGCAGTAACCGATATCTATTAGATCAACTTAGCTAGTAAAAAATTATGAGCATGGGACATGTCCGCTTCGTTGAAATATTTTATTCATTATATCTCTTGCAAGTTTCCTACAGAGCATGGTGTATTTTTTATTTAATACAAGCGGTATCCCGAATTAGTTCGAAACAAGTCACTCTCTCTCTCTCTCAAAAAGGATCACATAGAAAGAATAAAATCTAATGTATTTCAGTTATATAGTTCTTCCTAGTCCTCATACATTAGGGGGAAAATGTTACCACCGGAAAATTTTATAGGCAATATAAATTAAAAAATGTCAAGCATAAGGTACAGATAAATATTTTCGTGAGAAGGAATACATTAGGAAAAGCCAAAAAATTTAATTCTTCCTAAGGTTCAGTGAAGAAATTTATGGACAATGCACAAGCAACAAAGGACTTTAACGCAAAATGCATTTATTCCTTCGATAGTCGTGCACAGATGCGGCTATTCCTTCATGTTGCACCGAAAATTGTCATCTTGGCATTCTACTATCCGTATGAGCTCATTGTTGAGCCTCAAATTTGTGCTTTCCTTCACCTCATTTTACCTCATTCTCCCTTTTCCATTTCTATTTTAAACCCAATTGATCAATAAAAATAGTTAAAATTACTTCTAGAATGGTTTACATGACTCGACTTGTTGAATTTTGTGATTGTTTCCATTGTTAAGCATTTTGACAGAACTAGCTGCAGCATGCGACATTCCGTAGCTAACCGGCGATTCTGCAGACTACCTTCATGATTGAGTATGTTCCAGTGGCCTCTTGAGGAAAAACGCATATGGGCATGATCCACGTCGTGCCTACATGGTTTGTTGCTCATCATGGAAGAGGAAATGAATTCCGGGTACTGGGTTATGCACGTGGGAACACATTTGTGAAGGAAGACTCCTACTAGGATCTGTCTCTACCCGTATGTCTTTTTCTTCTTCACGTAGCCACCTCAAAGACTCCTAAGATGATTCGGATAAGGAAAGACATTATTCCTAAATTGTTGTAATTATTGTTATCGGCATTTACTTTATAAACTCTTGAGTAGACCGAGAGCTTAGTTAGAGATTTCGTGTTAGATTTGTCGCTAGATTTTTGTGTAAACTCTGTGTTACGTCCTTGAAGACACAGAGTGTTATGTTCGAACTATTGCATTGTTAATGGAGCAGACAAAGTTATTCTGAAGGCGTGATTTGATTTGAAGTTGAATGCCGTCAAGTGGTAGAGGGCCCCCGCCTCTTGCACGGATTTCTTTTGCGTAAACTAGATAAGTTTTTCCTAGCCGCTTTTACGTTTTGCATTTGAATTGGTAGTTGTTTTGTTTTATCTACCGTAGTCGTATTCGTTCAGCTTTTTCCACAAGAAGACACTCTTCCATACAGCACCAAAATGATGAATGTTTAATGACTATGGTATTGTAGGATAGGAGTTAAATTTGTATTTGTTTTAACTAGCTACCGTAGTCATAATTCGTTCCAGCCTCTTCCACAAGAAGACACTCTTCCAAATGCACCAAAATGATGAATGATTAATGACTATGGTATTGTAGGATATGAGTTGAATTTGTATTTGTTTTTAACTAGATACCGTAGTTATATTCATTCCAGCTTCTTCCACAAGAAGACATTCTTCCAACAGATCATAACAATGAATGATGAATAGCTATAGTATTGTAGGAATTAGTTGTAGTTTTTGCTATTCACTATCACAAAGCTACACTTGTTCTAATCACTCTTCCACAAGAAGAAATTCTTCCAATACATCCTTAAGAAGTTCAATACATGACCGTGATAATGAAAGATTTAGTTGTTTGTTTGTACTAAGTATCATCTCTCGATCTTGCTCTTAAACGCTTTGCCCAAGACATCATAATGACGAGTAGGGTATGGGTGTGATAACTTAGTTTTTTCATTTGCTTTCAGCTCATTTGCTTTCAATTGCATACAAGTCCACAATCGTAATTGTTCTACCTCTTCCACAAGAAGGAACTCTTCCAAAATATCACTAATGATGAACAAATAGATTGTGTAACTTCATAGAATAATGCATGTTAGTTAGAATGCTTCGGAGTTTCATTTGCATTTAATTCATGTTCAGCTTACTTTGTTTCAATTTTGATGATGACTTATCGTTCAACATTGTTCTAGTTTAGAAGCATCTTAGATCCATTCTTAAGTTAACTCATTGCACTTACATCTCATAGTCACACTCTGTCATTCTTTGCACAATAGATTATTTTAGTTGTTAGGATTCACAAGACATACCTTCATTATTCACAAATATCTTTTTGTTCTAAAACTACAAGTGATCCATAAACATAGGAACAGTAAGATAACATCACTATAAGGTCCGAAACCTCTCTCGCAATCTCCTCATCATTTTATGAACAGTAGCTCTTCCTCAAAAGAACTACTTTGAACAAGAAACCAATAACTCTTTGAGTATAGGTTCTCGAGACATCCAATTAAATTGCGTAATAGAACTAGGAATTAGTCATGGAATAGATGAGCTTAGAACATGAATGTTGCACCATGATAAAATTAGTGTTTAAATCTGTCTCAGTTAGAGAACTTGCATATTTAGTGATCATTTCTCAAGTTTAGTTTGTGTCATTTGCCTAAGAAGTCATTATCAAGCTTTTGTTTCTATTTAGTCATAGTTCGTATTTTGCTTCAGAGATTTCTAATTGCATTTGCCATTCCATACATTAGATTTAACTCTGTTTTGACCACCAACTTCTTTCCATTAGTTTTCTAGGCAGCTTTCATTGTGAACATAAAACACCAAAAGACCAAAAACATCACAAATCATCACAAAAGACCAAAAAACATCACAAAACCACATACAACGCATTAGGAAACAAGCACCTAGGTACATATGGTACACTTCACTTCAGTAGTTTACAAATCCCGGTTGACAATTAAATGAAGCTCACTTTAGGAGACTAGATTGAGACCCAACATTTTGGCGCTGCTGATTTCTGGGGAAGTGAAAACTAGGTAACCTTTGTTTCTTAGCATCCAAAAACAATTTTATGCGTAGGGAGAGAGATTCAAGGGGAAGATTTATAAGCAAACAGAGGCGTAAGTTTGATATCTAGAACACCACTTGTTTCATCTAGATCCGTAGCTAGTACACCTTCAACTCAAACCCATCTTCCATCCTTTACCGATCTTGGACTTCTAGAAGATCTAAGGTCACCTATTCCATTAGAGAAACCTTCCACTTCATCCACCGAACCCGCCATAGAAGAAGATCCAAAAACTCTTGTTGAGGATACAAACCTTTCTACTTCCACAGGAGAGTCAACCATGGCAGTAAGAAGGAGGAGGAGGAGTTGTTAATGGAGAACACACATTATTTGGAGGAGGTAGAGGTAGAGGTAGAGGTAGAGGAGAAGGAGGTAGAGGTGCGGATGGAGGAAGAGGTAGAATAGGAAGCTCTTTTGGGTTCCCTATACTTGATGAAGAAACCAATACAACCATGAAAAAACATTTCACCTTCCGTCCTTCCAAACTTCTATGGACTTAAAACTCGAGGATCCCGAAACTTTCTTATTCGAATTTGAAGTGTTGTGTAGGACTTATGACTATCTTCAAGATGCTCAAAAATTGAAATTGTTTCCTTCAACTCTAAAAGGAGCAACATTGAAGTGGTTTATGAGTTTAAACAATAGTTCCATTAGAACATGGGAAGACATGAAACAAGCATTTCTAGAGAGATACTTGGATTATTGTATGCCTGTTAATCATAAGGAATAAGTGTTCAAGATGTTACAAAAAGAAGATGAAAACTTAGAAGATTTGTTGAAAAGATTTAAATACAACATAAAAAGGGCACAAATGGAAAACCTAGATCAAGACACTTTAAAAAGCTCTTTTGTTGAAAACCATTAGGGATGAATGGTTGGATATCCTTAACATGATGGGAAAAGGGGGATATATCACAACTCACATTACCCGAAATATCTCGAGTTATGTATCAACCTTTCCAGAGGGAAATCCAAAAACCTGTCAAAGGTCCAAGAGATCCCTCGCTCTTTACAAGGGCAAGTAAATCGCTTCGGGGGACGTAAGTAGATCGAAATAGGGACACATGCTTGATGATTTTAACCGACATCTTAGGGAGTCTTAGTGAACAAATAGACACCCTCAAGATACAAAACAAGCAAAAGGTCGAATCCGATGCCTTGGCAATCTTTTGTCCCAAATGTAGGAAGAAACATGCCTTGAGAGAGTGTCCTCTAGATGTAAAAGTTGTAGAAACCTCGTGTTATTTGTTCCGAGAAACATGAGACCAAGAATTGTCCTTCTCTCCCCGGTCTCAAGGTCGCTTTTTCAGAAGAAACTCCTACAGACTCCACTGAACTCTCTTAACTTTGTATCTAGAAGACCTTGGTGGATCTCGTGACACAAGGATTCCATGATCAAATGTATAATCAACCTCCACCTTGGAATTCTTGGCAGCAACCTTGGCCCCAATTTCAAAAATCAATCTCAAGCTTGGGCACAAGGATCACAAGGTCCCTATGGAAGATACTTCCATATTATCAGTATCCACCATCCTATCCACCATATCCACATTTTTATCCTCAAAAATCCCTCAACAAAATTTTCCTCAAAATCTTCAACAAAATTTTCAACAAAAATTCTCAACAACATCATCTCAACCAACCTCATCAAAATAAACCACTTCCATTACCATTCCCTCAAAAATCCAATCAATTGCCAACTCAGCCCATACCAAACCCCAATAATAAGAACCCTCGTAATACATACATGATAGAAGGACAACAATTTCCAACTTATTTAATTACTCCTCTAGACCTTAGTGATGTTCAACTTAGGTCCGGAAGGATACTTGAGAAGAGGAAACCTTCGTGATCATACGAGAACAAGATAATTCTGAGGAAGACTCCCCTACGTGTTAATAAAAGTCTTGAGGAAGGTACATCCTTTCAAGGCCAAAACATTGAAAAACCGAAACAAAAAGATCCAATAAATCCAACTCCGTATTAGAGCAACCATCCACATCTACTTCTATACCTCCCTTTCCTGAAAGACTACAAATTGATAAAGGTGTAGAAAAACAAATAATGGTGCCTAATTATGATTTCTTGTATGAATTGAGAAATGTTTGCATTAAAATTCCATTATTGCAAGCCATCAAGGAAATCCCAATTTTAGCCAAAACAATAAAGGAGTTGAGTATGAAGACAACAAGAAAAAAGAATAAGATAAACCAAGAAAATTCAACTCGGTAGGACAAATAGCAGTACATTATGATGGGTAAGATTACTATTCCAAAGTACCTTGACCCAGGAAATCCAGCTTGTCAAAATTCACATCAATGGAATTGAAATTCAAAACACACTCATTGACTTAGGGGCAGCAATAAATATCATGAGTAGACAGATCATGGACAAACTGAAACTTCCTAATCTTCTCTTTACACCCACACTATTACAATTAGCAGATAGATCCGTGATCGCACTCGTATGGGGTAATAGAAGACATTCCAGTAGTCCCTAGACTCTTGGGAGTACCATGTGGATTTTATGATCCTAACACCCAAGAATAATCTAGGAGGCCATCCCGTTATACTAGGAAGACCTTGGTTGGCTACAAATGATGCTTTTATTAGTTGTAGGTCCGGTGATATGTATATTTCTCGATGGTATTTCAACAAAGAAATTCACTTTATATCCTCCAGCCTAGGACAATTACATATCTAGATGACACTCAATGGATAGAGGATGAAGAATATTTACAACCACTCTTCACAATTTCGTAAATTAGTGAAGATAATCAAATTCGAATACTCTAGAAAAATTTGAATCTTCTCCGAACACAAACAAGAATCATTTCAAGAGGGATCCAATATTGAGTTCTTGTCATCTAGACAGTATGTCTCTTCATTCTATGGACAAATTTGGCAGCTCTACAAGTGAAATTTTTCCAGTGCAAAACCTTGAACATAAACAAAAACCTAGAAAAAATCTCAACAAGAAGAGTTAGTCAAAGTATTACAGAGACATTCTTCTCGCATATGCATGGGAATACACCGACATGAAAGGGATAAGTCCCAAGACTTGTACTCATCACATCTATATAGAGGCAAATTGCAAACCAATCGTACAGACCTCAAAGACGGATGAATCCAAATCTTAGGGAAATTGTCAAGGAAGAATTACAAAAAATTGTTAAATGTTAACTTCATCTATCCTATTTTCGATAGTCGTGGGTTTCTCCTTTAGTGATTGTGCCTAAGAAAAATGGAAAATGGAGGGTGTGTGTTGACTACCGAGAACTGAATAAAGCTACTCTTAAAGACCATTTTCCCTTACCCTTTCATAGATCAAGTATTAGATACATTAGCAGTAAAAAGTACTTTTCATTCCTAGATGGGTTTAGTGGTTACAATCAAATCCAAGTAGCACTTGAAGACCAAGATAAAACCACATTTACTTTGTCCTTGGGGGTACCTATGCCTATCGAGTATTGCCATTTGGATTGTGCAATGCACCCGCAACATTCCAAAGGGCGTATTAGGAATTTTTTTTCTCGATCCGATACATGACCGTGTAGAGGTGTACATGGATGATTTTACAGCTTTATGGGGATACATTTGAAGAGGCTTTAGAAAACTTGGAAAAAGTCTTAAAAAGATGTCAAGAAGCAAACCTTTCACTTAGTCATGAAAAATGTTTTATGATGTTCATCGAAGGTATTGTTTTAGGGCACCACATTTCAGGGGGATGGGATTAGAGTAGATGAGGCGAAAGTTGAAGTTATTTCTAACCTATCCATTCCAAATTGTCAAAAAGATGTTAGAAGTTTTCTAGGATTTACAGTGGTATTATCTGGAGATTTATAGAAAACTTCACCAAAATAGCATCTCCTCTCTTCAAATTACTCACCAAAGATTGTGAATTTAAATGGACTTCGATTGCCAAAGCTAGCTTTTGAAACCCCGAAAACCAAAATTTCGAAGCACCTATATTAAGGGGACATAATCGGAAGTTACCTTTTCATATCTCGACAGATGCTTCCGATACAGTCTCTAGGAGCGACATTGGGACGTAAAGATTTAATTCCCTATGCCATCTATTATATCGCAGAAAAATTTGACTTCTGCAGAGTTAAACTATACATCAGAATCGAAAAAGAGTTTTTAGTCGTTGTTCATGCCATTAACAAGTTTAGACACTATATAATGAGCTATGAAACTTTTGTTCACATCGATCATTCTCGCAATTAGATATTTAATGAATAAATCAATCACTAATGGCAGTAGTTATAAGATGGTTGTTATTATTGCAAGAATTCAACATTACTATTCTAGATAGGCCTCGGAAAACAAAACACTCGTGGCTGATTTCCCTGTCTAGAATTCAAAATATCAAAGATGACACTCCGTTGAAGATCAATTTCCCCGATGAATATCTTTTCGCAACTCTCTACTCAAACTCCATGGTTTGGTCGATATTGCTAACTATTTAGTTTCGTGAAAATTTCCTTCAATTATGAATGCAAGGGATAAAAAGAAAAAATCATTAATTATAGTGCAAGATATTCATGGGTCGCTAACGAGTTGTACAAGACGAGTCCAGATTTGATTATTAGAAGGTGTGTTCGTGAAGATGAGATGCCTCGAAATTCTCAAGGCATGTCATGATGAACCTTGTGGCGACACTTTGGTAGATAGGAGGACAAACTTTATAAGATCCTTAATTTAGGATATTATTGGCCATCTTTGTTTAAAGATGCAAGGGAGTATGTCAAAAGGTGTGACAAACTTGCCAAAGGGTAGGGAAACCTTCTCCTTCGGGTGAGATGCCATTACAACCTCGTGTACACATTGAACCTTTTGAAAAAATGGGCTTTGGATTTTGTAGGACCTATTAGTCCTCCATCAAGACAAAAGAAATACATATTAGTTTGCACCGATTATGTTACTAAGTGGGTAGAAGCTAAACCATTACTTGTTGCTAATGAATCATCTGTAGTTACTTTTCTTTTTGAGGATATTTTTACTCGTTTTGGTGTCCCAAGGGAAATTGTTACGGATCAAGGAGCTCAATTTACATCAAGGCTAGTGGAGCAAAATGATGGAGAAGTACAAAATAAGACATAGAACATCTACTCCTTATCATCCACAAGCAAATGGTCAAGTGGAATCCACTAATAAAGTCATTGAAGGAATCCTAACAAAGACCTGCTCATCTACATAGAAGAGATTGGGTAGATAGGCTTCCCTGAAGCCTTGTGGGCCTATAGAACTACATGGAGAAACACAACAGCCATACTCCTTATGAGCTTGTTTATGGAAAGCAAGTTTTGTTTCCTATAGAGTTCCAAATTCAAACATTCAAGATGGCAGCTCAGCTTTAGGAGTTGATCTAACTGGAGGCACAAAAGCATAGACTGGAGCAAATTAATGAATTGGATGAGATCGGACAAGATGCAGCTCAGTAAAACAAGTCTAGTCCAATAGCAAAGGGCTAGATGGCATGACAAGTACATCAAGGAGAAGAAATTTAAAGAGGGTGGACTGGGCTCTCTTGTTTGATTCAAAATTCAAGGATTTTCAAGGGAAATTTCGTACACATTGGCTTGGGCCATATGAAATTGTTCGAATTTTTTGATAATGGGGCAAGAAAAAATCAGAACTATAGATGAAGAGGAGGTCACTTTTTCTTGTGAATGGTCATAGACTCGAAGCTATACCACAAGCCACTCTCAAGAGAAGAGTTTTTTCAAGAAGTTCCAAGAAGACAATGATGTGAAGTTAATGAAGAAGAGTCTCTCTTCTTCATCAACTTGATTAAATTTTCAAAGCATTTCTCTTTTGAAAAAAAATAAAAAAATAAAAAAATAATAAAAAAAATAAAAAAATAAAAATAAAGGTATAAGAATGAAAACCAATCATTGATTGGCATGTTTATACGTAAAAGATAGGGTGAAAATCGTAGTCTCTCCGACACTCTAACTTTTCCCATTTTTTGTTTTAAGCAAAGCTGTTATAAAAATCATAAGTTCGGCTCCATAGTGCTTATGATTCATTTCATCTCACTCCATTCACTTATCCATTCATACTCCATTCCATCCATCATTCATTTCATCCGACTCCATTCCACATTTCATTCATTTCATTCCATCTTCCATCCATTTCATTTTCATGTCAAAACACAAAATTTGATATCATGTCGTAAGTGAATAAAATATGTCATGAATTGCAAGATAACCCTTATGTTCCTTCATTCCATTTAATGGATCGAATCCATTCCATTCCACTTATCCACTTCATACATATCATAATCCATCATCCATTTTCATGCATACCACATAACATTTCACCCATACTCCAAAAACATTCCATTTTCATGATTAAGGTGTTCTACAGAACACTCTCTAGCTCTGTTGAAATTCTCGCAATTTGATCACGCCTTTCTACAGCTCCGACGACTTTTTCAGCACTATAAACCCCCGAAGGCATCAACCAGCAGACATCGAATTACAACAAAGTGATCCAAAGTGAATTCATGAATCAAAAACATCAAGAAAAAATTGTGAAAGATTCCTCCAAAGATGAGCAAGAGAAGACAAAGGCTACAAAAACATCAAATAAAGGGCAGAGGTAACAAATTTAAATTACGATGGCATTTCATAAAAGTTTAGCATAGTTTAGTTGTGGATTATTCGAAAGGTTGTTTTAATTGTTTTATTGATCAAACACCAACAAACCCTCTACGTACTTTGTATTAAAATCTTCCATTTCAAAATTCATATCCGATAGCATTTAAGCGGTGAAATGGCCAAAGCATTTGAATTTTCCACATCTCTTAACCAAAGCATTTAATGATGATGATTCCCTCTGCAGTCATAAAATCCTCCGCCTGTCTCTTCAATCATTAATACAAGCCCTCCACCTCACTCCACTACTCTATTCCGTGACCATTTGCCATAACTTCATTCCGTAGCCGTATTCCATTCTCAAGACAGAGATATTATTATCACCAGGAGCGAGCTAAAGGATATCGCTTGAACAACATTGAGCATTGTAAACGCAGAGCGAGAGCGTAAGAGGTAAATTTGGAAGTATAATGATAGGTGAGGACTCAAAGCCACTTGATCCCGTGAACGAGATAACATATCACCGTGGACGAAGTTTGGAGCATTTTCACCGTCAACACGTAATTGTGGCCGTGTGGAGTTTAAAAGTCCGTTGTTACCAAAAGACAGAGGTGCTAAAATTTAAGTCTTTTGCTACCAAAAAACAGAGGTGTGGTAGTGATTGAGTTTGAAAACCATTTGTTACCGTAGACAAAGGTTGAGTTTGAAGTCCGTTGTTACCACGAGACAGAGATGTTGTAGTGTTGAATTTGAAGCATACCATTTGCTACTAGAGACAGAGGTGTTTTTTCAGTGATTGAGTTTGAAGTTTTTCTCGTTACCAAAGACAAGAGGTATTGCAGTATTAAAACTGAAACCATTTGCTACTAAGAGCCGCAGGTATTGCACAAAAAGAAATTCGAAGCCATCTCTCACCGCCTATCGATACATATCAGTCGAAATTTGAGATTGCTTTCATGATCAAACGAAAGCATATCGACTAAAGGTTTTGAAGTCGTCGCCACTATAAAAACGGAGGTATGTCATTCTAAGAATTGAAGCCATTTTCATTTAGAGCTTGAAGCCATTTTAATCCTAAAGTGAAAGTCATTGTTTTGTGGGTAGAAGAGTGTTAATTTGATATTGAAAAAATCATGGGTTTCATCGTAAGGACTGAGCCTATGGGATCAAAATATTTAGAAGGTTACCCACAATGCAAGGAAATGTTACAACAAATAGGATGGCTTCAATTTTTTGGAAAAGTTTAATGGCTTCCATAAGGAAGTCACTAAAACATTTGCCGAAATCATTCCAAGGAACCAAAGTTGAAATAGGGGATGTCAAGTTTACTCATCATCGAAGTTTTTATTGCGAGAGGCTACAGGATTGTCCAGTAATCGGAGAAAGATGGTTTAAAAATAGAGAATTTCCATAATGACTCCCTCGGAAACAAATTTTAAAATCACCAAATATGGATGTTAGTGTGTTCAAGAAAGGAATTCCTAGTATCGCATTGAAAAGCAAAATGGAGAAACATACTACTTCTTTTACAAAAATTTGTTACATGTGAGGGTAGATATGGGACATTTTATGTCTACCACATCGTACTAATGATGCATTTTCTGGAGAAGATTTAAATCTACCATATTTCTTGCATCAAAGTCCGAAGAAAAATGGCTTCCCGTGTTCGTAGAAGAGTTCAGCTTTTTAGAGACAACCCTCGTATCATCATGGGTTGGTCAAAATTTTGATTGAGCATCATCTATCTAAAACAAATGATACATGGGATGATTTCTTAATAAGAAATCATTTTGAAGAAGCAAAAGAACTATCACCCGAACCATAGCCCACAAAGAGAAGTAGGAAATGGAGGACTTCAAAAGGTAAAATTGACAAACCAAGCTTCAAGAAAGCAAGTGAGGAAGCCATTTTGGAGAAGTTGACTCGAATCAAGAGGCAACTTAAGGGAAGAAAAAGATAATCAAGGAATCATCACAGAGAAAGGAGAGGGATCCTCTCAGCTTAGGAGAAGCCACGTATTAAAAGGAAAAACCGAAGAAAACACCAATCAAACAAACAGTGGGTAATCAATATTAAAGATGAAGAAACACCCATTGAAGAGGATGATGAAGAAGATTTTTTATGAAGGCACCCTCGAAATTGATCCCACTCAACAGAAATTTATGATTATGTGGAAACTTTAGAGAGGACAAGCCTTCGAAAGCGAGAGAGAACCCCACATCCTCCACTCGTTCGAAATTGATATATTAAGGAGGGATAGGTATGAGTTGGAATTGTTGAATAGACACATCAAAAATGAGAATGAAATTCTCAAAGATCAAATCAAGCTCAAAACCGATATGAACTCAACCTTATCCCCGCATATAGACAAAGTGGAGAGGACCGATGAGAAGATGAAGACAAGGAACAAAAAGTTAATCAGTGGCACTCACAAACCTCAGTGTTCAAACTTGTGATCGTGGAAAACCCGTAAGGCCTCTAGCTTTCAGTACAAAGGAGAAGAAGGGGATTAGATGTCCTTTGCAGCTTCCCTCCGAATTCATAGGATAATTTGCATGAGGACATGCAAAGAGACAAAGATGGGGGTATGTTGAGCCTCAAATTTGTGCTTTCCTTCACCTCATTTTACCTCATTCTCCCTTGTCCATTTCTATTTTAAACCCAATTGATCAATAAAAATAGTTAAAATTACTTCTAGAATGGTTTACATGACCGACTTGTTGAATTTTGTGATTGTTTGCCATTGTTAAGCATTTTGACCGAACTAGTCGTAGAATGCGTACATTCCGTAGCTAACCGGCGATTCTCAGCCTACCTTCATGTTTGAGTATGTTCCGTGTGGCCTCTTGAGGAAAAAACGCATATGGGCATGATCCACATCGTGCCTACATGGTTTGTTGCTCATCATGGAAGAGGAAATGAATTCCGGGTATGGTTATGCACGTGGGAACACATTTGTGAAGGAAGACTCCTACTAGGATCTGTCTCACCCGTATGTCTTTTCTTCTTCACGTAGCCACCTCAAAGACTCCTAAGATGATTCGGATAAGGAAAGACATTATTCCTAAATTGTTGTAATTATTTTTACCGGCATTTACTTTATAAACTCTTGAGTAGACCGAGAGCTTAGTTAGAGATTTCGTGTTAGATTTGTCACTAGATTTTTTGTAAACTCGTGTTACGTCCTTGAAGACACAGAGTGTTATGTTCGAACTATTGCATTGTTAATGGAGCAGTACAAAGTTATTCTGAAGGCGTGATTTGATTTGAAGTTGAATGCCGTCAAGTGGTAGAGGGCCCCTCGCCTCTTGCACGCATTTCTTTTGCGTAAACTAGATAAGTTTTTTCCTAGTCGTTTTTACGTTTTGCATTTGAATTGGTAGTTGTTTTGTTTTATCTACTCGTAGTCGTATTCTGCTCCAGCTTCTTCCACAAGAAGACACTCTTCCAATAGACCAAAATGATGAATGTTTAATGACTATGGTATTGTAGGATAGGAGTTAAATTTGTATTTGTTTTAACTAGCTACCGTAGTCATAATTCGCTCCAGCTCTCTTCCACAAGAAGACACTCTTCCAACGTGACCAAAATGATGAATGATTAATGACTATGGTATTGTAGGATAGGAGTTGAATTTGTATTTGTTTTTAACTAGATACTCGTAGTTATATTCATTCCAGCTTCTTCCACAAGAAGACATTCTTCCAACAGATCATATCAATGAATGATGAATAGCTATAGTATTGTAGGAATTAGTTGTAGTTTTTGCTATTCACTATCACAAAGCTTACACTTGTTCTAATCACTCTTTCACAAGAAGAAATTCTTCCAATACATCCTTAAGAAGTTCAAGACATGACCGTGATAATGAAAGATTTAGTTGTTTGTTTGTACTAAGTATCATCTCCGATCTTGCTCTTAAACGCTTGCCCAAGACATCATAATGACGAGTAGGGTATGGGTGTGATAACTTAGTTTTTCATTTGCTTTCAGCTCATTTGCTTTCAATTGCATACAAGTCCACAATCGTAATTGTTCTACCTCTTCCACAAGAAGGAACTCTTCCAAAATATCACTAATGATGAACAAACAGATTGTGTAACTTCATAGAATAATGCATGTTAGTTAGAATGCTCCGAGTTTCATTTGCATTTAATTCATGTTCAGCTACTTTGTTTCAAGTTTGATGATGACTTATCGTTCAACATTGTTCTAGTTTAGAAGCATCTTAGATCCATTCTTAAGTTAACTCATTGCACTTACATCTCATAGTCACACCGTCATTCTTTGCACAATAGATTATTTTAGTTGTTAGGATTCACAAGACAGACCTTCATTATTCACAAATATCTTTTTGTTCCGAAAACTACAAGTGATCCATAAACATAGGAACAGAAGATAACATCACTATAAGGTCTCGAAACCTCTCCGCAATCTCCTCATCATTTTATGAACAGAGCTCTTCCTCAAAAGAACTACTTTGAACAAGAAACCAATAACTCTTTGAGTATAGGTTCTCGAGACATCCAATTAAATTGCGGAATAGAACTAGGAATTAGTCATGGAATAGATGAGCTTAGAACATGTAATGTTGCACCATGATAAAATTAGTGTTTAATCTGTCTAGTTAGAGAACTTTGCATATTTAGTGATCATTTCTCAAGTTTAGTTTGTGTCATTTGCCTAAGAAGTCATTATCAAGCTTTTTGTTTCTATTTAGTCATAGTTCGATTTTGCTTCAAAGTATTTCTAATTGCATTTGCCATTCCATACATTAGATTTAACTCTGCTTTTGACCACCAACTTCTTTCCATTAGTTTTCTAGGCGCTTCATTGTGAACATAAAACACCAAAAGACCAAAAAACATCACAAATCATCACAAAAAGACCAAAAACATCACAAAACCACATACAACGCATTAGGAAACAAGCACCTAGGTACATATGGTACACTTCACTTCAGACAGCTTACAAATCCCGGGTTGACAATTAAATGAAGCTCGCTTTAGGAGACTAGATTGAGACCCAACACTCATTATCACTCATACTTCCTCCTTTGCAAGTCTAACACATCGCTTCCTCATGTCAAGCCTTGAAAAATAAGAGAAAAGTTCTCAAAAACTCTCCTTAACTCGGTATCGCACTTTCTCTTTGTCTTGCCCTCGCGGTCCCGCACCTAATGTTCATGACTCCCGCATACCCGAACGCACTTTCTCCGTGTTATGGCTGCAGCACCCTCGTAAAATATTAAAAAGGCGCAAGTAGACTCAAAAAAGCTCTTTTTCGAGAAATTCTAGAAGCCTCTAGAAAGAATCTTGCGATGGCAGTAACCGCTCTTTTGAGGTTCATGTATCCCTTACCTTAAGGAGCTAACTCCCTTGATGTGAGGAGCTTATCCCTTTGAAGGAGGATTCTATCCCTTCATAGTTGGAACCGAAACCTCCTCTTTTGCACTATAAAAAAGAGGCATCGGGTAGCCCTCAAGGGGCAGTTGAAGCTTTAGAATTATTTGAGGTTAAGTGTTGTTGGGATTCGTACTCATTTAATCGAGATTTTGTGAGGAGAGATCACATACCTCTATCTCGTCTCGACCGGAAGAGTGCAAGGCTTGTTAGAGTAGAGGAGATTCCTTCTTCGGACCCCTGGGAAGGCCTGTTCAACATCAAGGCAAAGGTTGTAAGGTTTTCTTTATTCAAAGTTAATACAAATGAATTCATTTTTTCTCAATAAGTTGTTAATTGATCTGTTTATTTCATGGATTCCTTGATCACCATGATAGGAATGATTTATAATATTTATTATACAGGGTGATATTTAATTTTTTTCTTGTTTGTGACTCGCAGGTCTTTAAATATAACTCCTTCAAGTGATCGAGGGACAACTACTTCGAACAAGCATTGGATCTATGGTAAGAATTTAACACATTTATAGTATTCTTTTTTAAATCACATATGTCTAGAGAAAGATAGGTTTATTTGGCTATTTGTTGCTAGATTACTTTTTGGTACTAGGGAGATTGATCTTGTCCGCAATATTGATTTATTCAGTCAAAAAATTGGCGACTCCATCGGGGAAGATTCTTGTTTTTGGTTTTCCTTTGTTTTGACTTGAGAAAATGATTTTTATGGTTTTTTGATTGATGGATACTTGCCTCGGGTAGCTTAAGTTTACTTTTCTTTAAAAAGTTTTGAAGTCTTTTGTGTTTTTTCTTGAACTTTTCAGGGGACCGCACTTTGTTTTCTTGCACAAGTGTGGGCGCTTTCACACTTTCCTTTAGTAACTAGTGCGGGACCGCACTGTTATTTCGGGGCTCGCGGACTCGTTAAATTTTTTTGAAAAACTCCAGATTTCTCCTTCCAGCTTTATGTTTAATTTGATTTAGGGTTTCTAGTATCCGCCTGTATCTATATTGTTCCCTGTCAAAATCCTCTTGTGAGTGAGTTCCAACGATGATTTGTGTTTTAGGTGATTTTCTAGAAGTTTTTTCATACTTGGATTGTTTTTCACTTGGTCTCCGTAGTGACTCAAATATTGGAAGCTTGTAATACCTCGGATCACACTCGGTATTTTTGTCTTCTTGATGATTCTGACTTGGTTTTGAAATCCATCCTTTCTTGAGAAACAGATCTAGTTGTCTCTTTGCAAATCTTTGAATAAACTTTGTTATAAGTTCCGAATTTCATTTTTTACAAAAGGAAACATATCCGGATGTTTTTTTGATTTGTTTGTTATTCTCGGACAAATGAATCCTTAGTTTATCGAACAACTAAGTAAAACATTCTCAAAATCTTTTATCCAATTAGATTTAAAAAAAAACGTTTGTAGATCCGAAAATTAGTTTTTTCGTAGTTTTGAGTGTTTTTTAGAACTTGTAGATCTCTTTTGAAGAAAAGTTGTTTTTTTTGTAGTTTCGAGTCTTGAAAGTGAAAGGGATTTATTGTGAGCATTGATTATATGTCTCGTTTTGAGTTCTTATTGAAAATACAAAAATATTTTCTTCCATTTATTCTTCATGTTCAAAGAAAGAATTGTCTCTTAAAAGAATTGCATTCTCGAACTCTTTCTTTAGCTAGAATTTCATTGAAAGAAAAAATGAATTGATTATCATTTTTAGGTGCAGCTTTTAGTATTTTTTGGAAGTCGAGTCTTCACACCATCAAAGTTTTATTTCCATACCTATTGACTTAAATAACAACCCATAAAAAACAACGCTTAATTAAAATTGATCTAGTAATCTTTTTTTTATTTCTAGGGCTCTTATCACTAATATAGTTTAGGCTAGTATCTTGGAGTAGGGAGTAATTAACTCTCCAAGATAGTAAAAGAAAAGAAGTAGATAAATCTTACGGTAGGGAAAAAAAATCCAATTGTAATTGGTACAATCTGGGAAGCTTCTCTTAAAGGATTTAATCACGAGATCATGTCCGAACCTTTGAGACAATCAATTATGTTTCATTGGGAAAGATAGAAGATCTCACACAGCATTACAAATGGTAAACCCTCGGATTAACCATTGTTGAGGAGCCTAGGGTCACTTTTCGGTAAAGCTCGAATTGACCATGTCGAGGAGCCTTCAAGGGGATTGAGCTTAGTTACTTCGCCCTTGCGCGTGGAATCGGATTGTAGACTATTCCCCCAGCTTGTATTTGTTACTATTGGTAACCTTAGTGTTCATAAGCTTAAGATTATTTCCTAAGGTGAAGGTGAAGGAAAGATCTCACCGTACTTGGAGCAGACGTCGACTAGACTCACTTGGACTCTCTAGGGGGGTTCTCTTCACACGATATGGTTTTGTGAAGAAACTTGTGCCATCTGTTTCATTAAGCTATGTTGTCTGGTAACTATTCCAACTACCCTTTTCGTATTAAACTTCTACTAAGTTGGATTTCATCACCAACTAGTGTTTTTAGTACGGGAAGTTACCGTTTGTGTGTGGTTTGAACTCTTAGATTTTTTTTAGGCATGTGATTTAGTCTGTTTTTTTTCTTTAGAGAATTTAGGTTTTTTTTATTGAAATTTTCTTTGTTTGCGTGTGATCGATTAATATTTAATCGTAGGGCGAATCACGAGACAGGCCCCGAGACTTCGTGGTAAGCCCCTTGAGTATACACCAAGTCAGCTTGAAGGGCTACGTTCTCTAGTATCATCTAGTAGCGGTAGAATTAGATCAATAGAAATTGGAAGTTCATCTATAGTTGTTCATCCCGATCATCAAATACCCACAACGTAACATATTCAAGAACCGATTTCAGCTTTTTGAAGTTACTAGCAGTATTTCTCCTTCCGTTGAACTAGTCGAAGAAGCTAAAATTTCCAAACCCGACATTGAACCTTTTGTTTTGGAAACATCCTCGTGGATTTATTACCCCAACTTCTAGCGATCCCGGTTCACCTAGGGTAATAAATATTATTATCGAAGATCTTCAATCCGGCCTCATTTCCATTGAAGAACTTGTCGATCCCGTATGAAGATATATCTCTTCCCGAATCTCCACGCTCTTTGAATCTTAGGGAGCATGAATCCATTTTCTATAGCCCTATTAGGAGTGATGCTTGGTACTTATCTTTAACATTTTTTTTAGAAAATTCGGGTCTTTCTTTTTCTCCACCTCGAATTCCATTTCATCCTACGCCTAGAGGTTATTATCCTTTATCTATCATGTCGGGGATAGTTATCAATGTTTTCCCAAACACCGAAAGCATTTTTACATGGTGGTCCTTCCGTTCCTTCGGGTATCGTGCTCTCTCTAGTACTTTCTCAGGGAGCGACTCCCCGACCGATTGAACAAGTAATATCATCCGGTCTTAATGGAATTAAAACTAAAACGTCAAATGCAAAGCAAATCTTTATGATGTCCGGTAATATTCTGAATCCTCAACCTCAAGGTAGTCGATCATCGCTCGGGGGAAAACTTCGAGGGAAATCGACTCATCGCCTAGGGAGCAACCTCAAGGTAGTCGAGCTACCACCGGGGGCCAACCTCATGCGCCGCCACTACCCCGGGGGGCAACCTCAAGGTAACTTTTTTCCCAGACAAACTATGGCACAATATTATTTTGGAGAACAACCTCAAAGACAAGACATACCTCAAGGTTATCAACCTTCGTGATAGTACATACCCCGGGTCAACCCCAAACTCAATATATCCCTTAGGGTCCTTATCAACCCCGCATTCGATGACGCACCCTCGGGGTTATCAACCTCAAGGTCGCACTCCAACTCAAGGTTTCCAACCACCTTCCGGGTCAATCATTTGTACAAGGAGCCGGAAATTTACCTCTTAATTATCAACCCTACGTTCAACCAGTGCTATGGTCCTTACATTCAACCTTCTACGAGACAATACCCCGAATGAACATGGTGTGGGATCCATCCCAAATTCAACAGACTATGCAACCTATTGTGCAGCTTATCTAATCAACCTTGACACCCTTTGGTTTCTTGTCCAACCCAAAGAACCTATCCAACCTACCATTCAAATCCCTACACCTAGTTCTATTCAAGATCCCGGGGTCTAGTACACCTCGGACTCCGCCTCAAACCGCCGCAACTACTACAACGTTTTTTTCAACCTATAACACCTATTTCCGGAGTATCTCGTAGCTCCAATTTCTTCTATCCCCCGCATCCGTGAAAATCCCTCAAGTCTCTGTACTCCCGCCCGAGACTCGTTGTAGCTCCTAGAGACAGACCTTGAGTTGCCAAAGACCAAAGTGCCTAGGACATCTTAAACAATAGGGAGTATAAAATATATTTCAAAGCTTATTATCGCCTTAGGACTCTCTACCTTATCAACTCGTGCAAAGCATCATCATATGGATGAGACCAAACTACCTTCGGATTTAGCAAGTTATAAAGACACCGTAAAGACGAGAAGGGAATCTTCAATACATATATACTTCGCATACCTTAGAGACAGCTTTCATCGTAGAGGGCCGCTTTCTCAAAGACATATAGGTATTTTAAACGGGAAGATATTTGATACGCAGAAAGTGAAAGGGGAATATTAACTACCAATGAAATGGTGCTCGAAAACATATTTCAACATAATATGGGCTTAGGAACTAAGAATCCATACATATCAATCGATTCAAGTAAGAGTAACATTTCACGATGTTTAATACGTAAGAAATATGAATGATGTGTTCAGCGGAACGACATATCGTGTATGAGCCATATTTAAAGCAACATAGACCAAGAAAAGCATGAGTATCAAACAACGATAAATTCATACCCGAGTCGGCAAGTTACTCGCATTCCAAGACACGATAAAAGGAAATTGAAAACGATGGAGAAAACAATGATACAATATCACAAAGAAAGAGTCACGAACTATACAACATTAAGATCGGAATCCTCATATATAACTAAAACTTCTCTTCGCTGAAACCCCACGGGCTCTGTGTATTTGCATTTTCGCTCCACGACAAGAATACAAAAACTTTTACACTCACGAGTTTCTTCAGAAATCTGGGAAACATTTTTTCCTCATTCGATCTTACTTATATAGGATTCTTCCTATTTCGGCGAGAAGATATTTTTTGGAAAAATATCTTCTTCGCATAACCAAAATTTGTTAAAGGTCATTCTCAAAATAGCAAAAATTCATGATGAGTAATCGGGCCTCTCATCATGGACAGTAGGGCCCCTTGGCCGTTTTCAAAAAACAGGAAATTAAACATCGCTTGATAAAAAGTAAAATGTCGGAGTGGGGTAAACAACCCACTCGAAACTTAACGAAACTAATCTAGTAAAAAGTAAATGGGCCGTTGAGGCCAATATCATGAGTTGACAAAATATCATAGGTGCGGAAGAGTTGAGGGCAGCTTGTTGATTCCGGTGGCAGCACGTTCGTAGATGAACCGGCATACCGGCTCGTGAACCGAGTGCACCTCTCGCCGACCGTCTCGCGTCGGTTCGGCATTGCCGAGAACCCCTCCACCTCGACAAAGGCCTCTGTGAGGACGTGGAAACCCGCCCCGCAGAGGAAGCTTATGTTTTATCAAATGGAGGAGAGTGAACTCTTTTCGAATGAATGAAACAATCGTGTCGGCCTTGAGTTGAGCAACTTTACTCCGTCCGGAGGTCGGTTCGATCTTTTTCTTGTTGCGTGCACACCGTATACTACGTCAAGGGAAAGAGTACGGAAGGGAGTGGTTGGGCCCCAACATGAAGGAAGTCCACTCGCCATGATCTCACCCCATACTCGCGTCGAATCGTTCCACGTTTGCGACCACTGTTGGAGAGCTCTCGAAGCCGTGACTCGGCCATCTCTTTGTTGATGATTTTTTCGACACTCAATAGCCTTCGTGAATCGGCTTGGAATACCGTGCTTTTCCATGTCATCTCGATCCCACTCATTCAGAACGAAATATATTCTTTAGCATGTCGGGCCCCGTTGGACAAATCGAGATCCGCCTCCCGCAGCTTTTCTACCGAGATAGGGTATAGCGAGACTTATTCTCTCCTATCATCCTTAAGAAGCCCCATTGTTCGAGCCATCGCTGCAATTATATCGTACCAAATCATACTCCCAGCTTCAAGGAGGGTGAGAATTCCCTTTGCACGACTTTTCATGCTCTGGCGATAGTTTTTTGCTGATCGGTACGTCATCTTCTTTTCCTCGCTTCTATTTCTCTCTCGCAACTCTTCTATTATTCCGGTGTTCTCAGCTCGTAGAGTTTTCTAAATTTGTGATCTTTTACCTTGCTCGTGGACGGCTACTTTTCCAATACCTCATTTTCAGCTCTTGCTACGGCGCAGTTGCTTAGAGAGCGAGTCAGTTCCACTTGAAGCCATGGTCGGGTCGGCGCATTGTGTGAGTCCCATCTAGCTTGTAGCTCGTTGCTCTTAGTCCCGTAGTATGGTGATTGTCTCAGCCATATTTTCTCTTCCTCTCTTTCCTTTTCGATAGCTTATGGGACAACTCGCTTTCTCTTGCTCTACTTGCACCACGCTTCAGCCCGTCTGGACATGGTGGGAGGCCGGTATGCGGGCTCGACTCTTTTGCCGACGCGACTTCCTTCTGCAGCTGTTCAATCAAAGACGCCTCGTGGGTTTGTTTCCCGTATCCTTTCCCTTGATTAGGTCTTGGAGGAAACGTACTCGATTTGCTCTGGCACGGCAACTAGTCTCGTTCACTTTTCAAGGTAGCCTTGACCTGTTCGTGTTTTCGCTCCAACTTCCTCGACGGGATGGTGACCTCATCAGCTCATATTTCATCATATCACACACAATCCGGAAAAGGTCACACATGTCGTTTGTCGGCACTTTCTTCATGTCTATCACATATTGGAGCACCCGATAGTCGGTGACACCTAAATTAGGATCCAAGATAGCTTCCCGCCATAGATAATACTGTGCTTTTCAGGTCCGCGTTCATGGAGGCGTGAGAGCCCTGGTGTGATATTTCTCAACGTACCCTCCCGCATGTCGCCTTATATTTTTTCTCGAATTGCTCTATTTGCCTCGATCCCTTTCAATTTCCCTTGGTGAGGTATGCTCTATGATGGCCTCGTGTGACCTCCGTGAAGCCTGACGAAGTGGTACCGTCCCTTAGCACTTTTATCCCGACTCGCCTTTATCTAATTTACCATACATCGTGAAGGATTCCAAGCAGCTGTTCCTCTCCTATGACTTCGCCCTCACCGGACGCCGTTTTTTTGCTTTTTTGTGAGGGGGAACTGCTCTCGAGGTACCGCTTCTTCTCCGCCTCGTGTCTTTACTGACGTTCTCTTCCTCCCCCGTGGCAGATGAATCGTTTCCATCTCGCGAAACCAAAGGCCAAATTTCGATATTAGCCCTCCATTCCATGAATGGCCTCGACTCATGAATATAAGGCGCGGACTTGTTCCTTTTTCTTTGTTCGAGATAATTTCTCGAGGGTCGTAAGCCCAAATTTTCGCCCTTAGGTCCGCACCTTGCAGCATTTTCTCAATGATTGGGAGGGCATGTCTTGAGTTCACCACAAAAGGGCCGATTTCAATGGGGAGCCTCGTGATGTAGCCCTTCTTGGCAGGACGATATGAAGCCGATCGGCCCTCGAGGGCCTCAACTGATGTATTCGAGCTCATAAACTCGACAAATAGGAAACACTAGCAGCAAGAAGGGGAAACTCCGGCTCCATAGACCCGAATTTTCGAGCAGTAATCATCGAATAGAAACCAATCCCGCTGCTCGGGATTTTTCTGCTTGCGACGCCTTTTCATTTCTCGGGAAAGACCCTAGGTGAAGGCGAGTCATGAATAATGGTATAGGCAATAGACATGAAACTATTCGCAAAACTCGGAATAACCCTCTCCCTTAGGTAGTTGACGCACAGTAAAAATTCCACCAAAGACTGGTCGGGGTTGGGAATTCTTCGGATATACTTTGTCTAAATCCAAACCCTCAAATTTATTAGTGTGATCGGGTACAAGAAGAGATAAAAAAACCATTGAACAAAAACGGAACTTACAAGTTTCCGGAAGCTCCCGGAACTCGGGGTTTCGAATGGCGGTGGCAAGGAAACCAGAATATCTAACACTACCCCCTTCCGAGACATGAGCCATAAGAGATGGACACAGATCGTGGAAATCTCTTCCTGGACTTCCCACCCCTAAAAGGCCACAATGAGAGAGAGGATGGGCCGAACTTCCTCTTCGAACAAACTTAAATGACAAGGCTCTATGGCGGTGAAGAGAAGTAACCTAATTGTCGTTATAGAGGAGATGAAGGCTTTCCGGGTCTCCCATGACCGCCCGGTGAACCTGGCGCTAAAGTCTGCCGCCGAACCGACATATGTGGCGCCGGTAGGAAAGCGGAGGGCTTGCTTCGATGGTATCTGGGGAAAGGGAAAAGACTTTGTTCCCCCGAGGAGAGGTGAAGGTGCCCCGACGCTCGTCGAATACATCTCTCGAGCCAAGAGATAAAATCAACCACAGAGTGAACTTGAGGGGCAATTTGGTGGTACAGCGACACGACTACTCCGTAACGGTCTTTCTCCTTGACATAGCATCCGAAAAATCTCATGCTTAATGGTGCGGACGTCAAATGGGTATTTAGGGTCACAGATATCGCCTAGCGTGTCGAGGAGAGGGTCGAACCGCGGTGGGTTTCCGGATTCATGGACCCGAGGGGGTCTCTCGGTTCGTTTTTCTTGGGCGTTCCCCGCCCATGGCCGACATACAAGAATTTGAAAAATCAAAAGGAAAATAGAGGGAGTAAGAATGACGAAGTACCCGAGCGGAAGGTAAATCCGCTCGGAAAGCGACGCAGGGAACTTTGACAATGATTGGGTAGACCGGTGCTTTTCCCCTACTTGGTATATGCCGTAGCTCCGAAACCCTCGCAACTTTTTACCGGAGTGAAATACGGGGAATTGTTATCTCCGGGACCGGGGTATTTTGAGGTAAAAAGATGGATGGGTAAAACGAAAGAAGGAAAGTGTCCTAAGGACACCGACATTGGGGCACGCGGCGCGTAGGGATTAGTAGCCGGAGTGCGTGGGCGCCCGTGTCGGTGTTTAATACTAGTACCCAGGCTTTAGTACCAACTGTTAGCCATCGTATACATGTTAGTGATGACTATATCCATAGCTGATTTTTCTAGAAGTCGAATTCCATATGTCAATCATGTCATCTAGAAAACCCTCATAAAATTGTTTTTCGCCCTCTTACTTTTCAAATTCCGCCCTGTCAAAGTTAAAATCCGCTATCACTATTTTTTCTAGCTTCAAAATCTCTCACCGGTCTCGCCCATCAACTCTAAAAGGCAAATCCAAGTCTGTTTCAAAAGCCTCCCCTAAGTTGGGAAGTGGCGCTTTAAGACATTTTACCCCCCGGCAAACCATCAAAAGGCCAAAAAGTCCTCCATCTCAGCTACAAACCAATCATGATTGACCTCCCACTCTACAAAACAAGTTGATCACAAACTCTAAGTCGCGCCACTTATACCCCTAGGTCTCGAAAGACCGCACAAACCATAGTCTCAAGTCGATTAATAGGTGTTTCGCATAGTGTTTATGGATTCTCGCAAAGACAAGAAATATAACTTCATCTCAGGAGAAATTTCTGAATCTACAGCTAGAAGAACAAAGTGCTTTCTAAATGTAACATGAGCCCGAGATATATCTGCAAAACAGAGAATCACTCATCAAGACCTTGCAGTCTTCCTTCCAAAGATGAAAATCACGAAGAGAAAGACACCACCGTCATCGCAAAATCGGTAAATTGTCATGGCCAAGAACCTCCTTCATTTACAAGCGAGAGGGTTAGGGCGCTCCTTCATCCACAAGCGAGGGCGCCGGCCAATATTGACTTTAAGGATTGCAAAAACCCGTGTTTGCTTTTTACCGAATAGATGAAACAGGACTCTAGGTTTTCTTGAGTATAAGTGGTAATCATAACGTAGTAGCGACCTAAGTATGCAGAGTTAAAGGGATAACGAGTTTTGGTCTTGTAAAGGAAGTCATTTGAAGTTTTCAAATCATGTGAATTGTTAAACGTTAGAGAGGGACATATCATTAGCAAAACAATCATAATCATAAGGGACACTGCACGCTCCACAAGACCCAATTGAAGAGATGCTCGACAAATCATGTCATTACATATGCGTAAGAAAAAGGTGTTTGTTTTTTCAAAAGGATGTCGACCTCCATAGTCACAAAGACTATCTTTCAAATAATTTGTCATAAGTTAACCAAGGCAAATGGTGACATTTCAGTTCCCCTCAAAGAAAGAGCAAGATACAGTGAGACAGCTGACACACCGACTAGGGGTTTTTTCTCAAGCACAAGTAGTAATCACAGTGAAGTAAAGGTATTAATGTTTTCAAGTTGGTTGCTTACCATCATAATCCTAGCAAACCATTGTCGTGCGCCTTATCAAACAATCTTCAAATACTTTGCTAAGTGAAAGGCATCCTCCATTTATGAGCGAGATGGCGAGGCATTGAATGATTGTTGAAGACTAATTGGTCAAAAGATGCGAAAGATACAAGGAAAGAAAGCAAAAGTCTTTACATAGGTGAAAGATGGTGTTTATAGTTTCAAAATGTATCAATTTTCCCGCTCATAGGGAAATGTCTTTCAAGCTATACTTCATAGTGGACGGAGACAATTTGAATATGCGAGGCCATTGATACAAAAAAAGTGCGTTTCCTTAGGAAAAAGAGGCCACACAAAGACTCATCGTCATATCCCAAGAAGCTTCAAAAGAGTTCTTTTCAAGAAAAACGAGAAAGATAGTATGAATGGATAAGTTGTGATCCGAAGTTTTGAAAAACTTTGAAATGCATGGAAAGAAAACCAGAGAGCAAGGGAAAAATTGAGTTCTATCACCAAGAGACATCACCCTTTTGAATTATTGTTCATCATGTTCAAAAAAGTCATTTGGCATATGTTCATTATGGTTTAAAACAAACACGTACTTTTATGATTCAAAAGAAAGTGAGGTATTGTATGATATATTTTGAGCGAGGAAGTTTTTTTTTGAAAAAAGGGGTGCCTTTCTTAAATCAAAAAACCATAACCAAATCCAAATTATGTCGACAATTTGGGCACCGCAAAAGAAAAAGGGTTTAAGAAGTTGTTAAAGACCCAGATCTGCCAAACACAGTTGACAAAACAAACCCTGTCCTTTCGAAACAAATCAAGTATTCGATGCATTTTCTTGACATTTTTAAAGAGGGGTTGCTTTACATCATAAATATCACTCGTATCATTAAACACAGGGACGGAGATAGTATGAAGGTTATTAAGTTATTATCCAAAGTTTCGAATTTCGATGTTGAATTGTCACCAAAAAGGACAAAATCAACGAAACCACCCTCGCACCCATATGCCTAAATTGACAGAAGTTCAGGGCCTTTTAAGAAAAAATTGTGTTTGTTTTCTTTGAAAAAGAGTTGAAAACTTTATTGACATTTTTGAAGGGCATAAATATTCGTGGGCCTAAATCATTTCAAAAAGGAGTACCCCTCAAATAAAGTCTACGTGTTTTCAAATTTCCGTAAATGCACCACAAGGCAGATACAGTGCCAACAAAAACGGAGTCGAATGTTAAAGTTTACATTTCAAAAGGTTTAAGACCGTTGGGGTTTGCCACATTAAAGAAGTGGGTCGAAGGTCAAAGCTTTCATTGATCAATACACCAAGCAAGAGGTTGAAGTTTGCCTCCGAAATCCCTCGCACATCAAAACAGCTTTTTGAGCAATTTCAAAGAGTTTCTGTTCGCTTTGTACGCGCGCACGCGTCACTCGGCGCAAATTTTTGAACCAAGCACAGTACAGCGCGACGCGCTGGCATGTAGCTGCGCGACGCGCCACGTACACAGCGCCCGACGACCCGACAAAGCCACCCGAGTGGGTTGTTTGCGCGCCGTTCTTTCCCGAAGAGTGTCGCGTGTGCCTGAAGACTCTCCGAGCTATCTCCGCTCAAGGATTCCCATCGAATTTGAAAGTATTTTTACATACCATTCGGTTTCAATAGCGCCTAAGCCATCATGAAGGTTTAAATCAAACCGGTAAGTGAGAGTAAGGGTTGGAAACCCAATTGTCAAAGTTTCGACCTAACGAAGCCATGTTTGAATGATAGACTCACTGCTAGAAGTGCCTCAAGAGAAACATGTTAGTAATAGACTTTTTACAAATTTCCTCATAACATAGCAGACAGTATCCTTTCAAAACTCTCACGTCACTATACTGCAAAAATAGTGTTGTTGGTCGTGTAAGTTTTCAAGCTGTGTAAAGCTCGTAATAAAATGCCGGATGTCATTTTCAAAGCACCGTTGCAGAAAGAATATATGATGATAAGGCAAGTAGTTCTCGCTTTAAAAGAAGTTTGTTGGTTGAGAGATCTTGACTCGCCACTTCTCAGAAGAAACCTCTAAAGAGGCAAGAAGAAGATTTTTTGTTATAGAGAGACAGTGGCTTTATGTCTAAAGAAAACATACTCAACACCGCTCAAACATTATTGCCATACTATTAAAAGCAAGAAGTGTGTAATTCGTAAAAGGGGCTTTGACAAAGAGTTAAGCTTATAAGTTGAAAAGACCGCAGGTGCATAGGTTGCTCCTCGGCCTCCCTACAAAGACATTTTTCAATCGTAGTACCGCTTTGATTGACTTTGGGTCTTCATGCTTGTTTGATAAAATCGGATGTCAAAGTCGAAGAAAGTGATTTTTTCTACAAATGAGCTAGGTCACATTTATAAGGGGCCCTCGATTGTTTTTGAAAAAAAGTAAAACTCACAGAGCCTCTCCGCCTAAAACTTTGTAGTCTTTTAAACTCGTCACATTTGCTCCGGTGCATGTGATATTGACTGCCTAAACATACTTTGCTGGTTGTTTGCAATAGATGCAAGTTTGTTTCACCTGCTGGGCACACTTAGACAAGGCAAGTTTTGGAATAATTGGAAAGTACACTATTGATCCAAGATACAAAGATGAAAGTTGTTAACTCTCCAAAGATCACCATGCAGGGAAATTTTGACGACCGGTGTATGCATCTCCTTCTTCATCCAATTCCTCGTCTCTTCATTCCACTATATTATATCATATTGAAAAGTTGTTGACCGAGATATTTTCAAGGTGGAAGGCCAATTTCTAAAAGAGCAGTGTTTTTAATGATTGGGAATTTTATCTTTCGAAGACACAAGACATAGGTGTGTTGATTGGCCTCTAACAAATTCACAAGAAAAAGTGATTTCTTAACACCGTGCACAAAGAAAATTACCTGCCATAGTCATGCCTCCTTTACTATATGGTATCCTATTGGAGAAATCATGTCACGAGGTGCATTCAGTTAGGTAGAAGGCTAGTTTTAAGAGAGCAGAGGGTCATGTGTATTATAAGAAATCCTGTTGCAAAACATCCAAATCACATTGTCTCTCCTCACAAAAGCAAGCAAATTGACACAGCTGACTCCAAGCAGTGTCGCTATTATCACACGCGTGAGGTAGTTTGTTTTCTTCCAAAGCATTATTTAGGTCAAAATGCCTCCAAGGCAAGACAACAGGAGCGGTCCGCATAAAAGATATGAGCCACCTCTGCTTAAGAGGTCACTCTCATCCATCCGCCCTTTCAGCTCTCCATGAAGTGGGGTTGCCCAGGAGTTTGCGTGCGGGAAGAAAATACAAGCAGCCAAGAGTTTTTCGCCATTAACACACTTATGCTGTTTCCGAGATTCAAAGAAAAAAACATTTCTCCAAGTGGCAAGGTGTCTTGATTTCAAGATTTCTCCAAGGTATGTGTCCAAGGCCACCAAGATTCCATATCATGGCGAAAAATGGCTCCAAATACAGCCTATCTTGATTCTAGAAGATTGACAGCTTTCTTCATCAAGCCTCGAAACATAGAGATGCTTTTCACCGTTATTTTTCCCTTTTTCATATCTCGCTCGTGCGCCTATACTTCCCTCTTATGAAAGTCATAATGAAATATTTCACTTGTCAGAAGGGGAGGTTTTGATCGAGTTTATGCTCACCATGTCCGATTATCGATGCATTTTACCAGAAGCGTGCAACTAAACCCTCCTTATTTTTGTTCACATAGAGAAGATGGCATTCCATCGGTCTTAAGAAGGCCCCACCTCTCGCAAATCCCTTCCTTTCCATCATTCTTTGATCAAGATTATCTTCCTCACACCGCCTAGCGAAGAAAGAGGTTCCGTGGATTTATTCATCGCCCATCCAGACACTGCTCCTCCCGTCCATGTATTTTCCACTCAGCTCCGGTCTATCGCCCCGTACCTTGTCCATTAGGCCTACCCTAGAAGGCTCAAATGACTACGTGACGCCCAAGTCAACAGAAGGGGAGGAGGAGGGAGGAATGGGAAGACAAAGAGGAAAGGGATGAACAACAACAAATATAAGATGAAGAACAAGAAAGAATGTATCCCATGAATGGAAGAAGAAAATAAAATGGAGGGACAAAGAAACAGTGTACAAGAGGAAGAACAACAGTTGGGCAGAAATTGAGCCACATCTTTGAGCTGACAACAAATAAGGCATTGATGAAGAACAAGCAGAGCTAATGTTGGCGAACAGTGCAAAGCAGCACACAAGAAGAGGAAGACATCCAAACAGCCCTTTGCAAGGAGAGCAAGAAGTTCAGAAGATATCAAGTGGGGTAAATCGCTATGTCTCCTCCCAAAAGAACAAAGCTCAAGACAAGAAGGAAGACAGGGTCTAAGGTTGCCACTCTATCAAAGACAAAGGTTGTTCCTAGCCAAAGGAAATTGCCCAAAAGGACACCTACTAGAATGCCAAGGAGGAAAAAGCGCAAGATTGGCCTTCAAAGGGAAAAGCAAAGTTGGAGAAAGTACAAAGCATGGGAGGTGTACTTTGGATGTCATCCTCATCCAAAGAGATGATGAAGTGATACGGTGAGGCCCGCCTTCTCGAAAACCTCCTAATTTATAAAGAGGGGAAAATTGAGGCATTAGAGGAGGATTCCTTCAAAGGGCAAGGAATCCCCAACCACTTGGAGATTCAAAATAAATGTAGATGAATGTTCACACAAACTTGTTCATGAAGACCAAGTGATTAAATATAAGAATGAGGCAAATTAAGGGCACAAAATGAGGATAGAAGAACTCATTGGTGAGTTTTATGAGGAAGAAGATGAGACCACTTAGGCGAAAGAGAGGCCTAGGACTAGGGGGTTTAAAAGAGCCTTTGGAAAAGAAGAAAGAAGAAGAACAAGCCCATCTCCAAGCTTTCTCCTCTCAATCGCACTCCTTGAGTAGGAAATTGAAGAAACAAAGAGGCATGGCTTGAAAGAGCCAATAAACACTTGGAGATGAAGCTAGGAACAGAGATCTAGAGCTACAAAGAAAGAGGACACAAGACTTTCAAAGTTGAATGGGCTGTTCTACAAACTCAAGGGGCACTTCAAGAGAAATTGAAGAAGGAAAAGGGGAGTCACACTGAAAGAAGGGAAAAGCATATCAGCCTCTTTGATATTTTGGCCTCAGCTTCGGAGCATGTTGCTATGGACCCCTGAGGGTCATATGTGCCAAGTTTGGGCCCATTTCGACAACTTTTTGTTTTTTGGCATTTTTTGGGTTTTTGGTCGAAAACTCATAAATTCGCCATTTCAGTTTGAAGATTTGTCAAAGGAGAAGGATGATACCAATGGATGCCATAATTCTATGAGCAGGTCCCCAGCGATTTTCAGAGCATTTGGAGATCATTCGCCCCCTCAAATTGGCGAAAAATGCTCGCTTTTTGCACATTCTGCCCCTCATATCAGCAGTCTGCTATTTCCTGGTTTTTTACACACAGGTACAGTTTTGGAGGACTTCCGGGCATCAGCTTGAGGTGATTTCAGTTGCGCCGGAAAGTAGACACAGAAATATTTCCAACGAGCTATCATGAGCCTCGTTTCGACACCGGGAAGGCTGCCATTTGTCTCCAGCAAGTCAGGGGACCTTTTTCTGATGTAAATTTGAAGTATTTTTGCAATTTTTGAACCTCAAAAATCTGCTTTTTCCAAATGTGCGTTTAGCTATTTTTACACTTGGAAAATGATGCAAAGTCAATATAATTTCTGTTTTTAGCATTTTTTTAGATATTTTATGGGATATTTTGTGCCTTGGGCTTTGCAAAGCCTCAAGGACAAGTTTAGATATTTTGATTAGGCCAATGGGATAGCTAGTTGCTCCATGAGGTTTTCCTCACTCAAGCCTATTTATTCCACAAGGCTTCATTGTAAAACAAGGCTGAACTTGAGAGAAGAATCAATGTATTGGTCATATGAGCTTTGAAGAACATACTTATGTTATGATTTTGGACTGCCTCTTGGATGCTTTTGATGAATGATGAAGGGTTGTTGATGGATTCCATGACATGGTAGAATGGTATAGTGTTTCTTGCTTTGTTGTTGTCTTCTAGTTTCATTCATGATACATAATTCTTGCTTCTATAGATCAGTAGAGATTAGTTTTGAGATATGCCCATTGAGGCACCTCAAAGTTCCTGAATCTTCATAGCTTTATGTTTTCTTCTTCCTTAGTTATACTAAAGAATTCTTAACTGCTCTTTAGTAACTTAAGGTATTGTTGCTAGTTTTATTCATAAGTTCTATGCATGTTGAGTAGGATGTATGGTGTGCCCTACTTACCTATGATTGTCCATAGTTCTGTCCATGAAACTATCTCTTTGACTGATTAGTTTATCATCTTGTTGAACCAAGGAGGCCTAGTCCCGATCTAGCCCTTTGCCTAAAACTATGAAAGCTTGTTTGTCCAAGTGCCCAATAACTTAGAGACTGTGTTTAGGCGTTCCGGCATAGTTTTATGAGTTTTTAGTCCTCCTTATGTGTTTTCCCCAAAGTCTGATAGCCATTTCCCGAAGTTAGAAGGTCTTATACTTCTATGCATGGCTGGAATGTTTGATTTCTATGTATTAATTAGCTCATGGTTACATTTAGCATGATTAATGGCTTGCTATAACATGTTTATGTCTGCTATAAACTAGTTACACTTGAAATCCCTCGTCTTTCACAAACTTGATGTCCATTTACTCCATTTTGCCCAAAGATCCTTTCTACCTTGAATCAAATCGGCCCTACAGCAGCCTTATATCATCATCTGATAGCTTCCTTGACCTTTTTGACCCCATAGCCCAGTTGATCTGACTTCTTGTTACCTGTTTTATATCTTTGATCAGTTTTATCCCTCACAAACTTAAAAAACCAAAAAATCAAAAAACTCACTTCATAACTAGCCTAATATCAGAACACCATAAGAAAACACACCGACATCTTTTACACATATAGAGAGAGCCCTCTCTGAGTCCAGGAAGGCTAGGTCCTTGGGCTCCAAAGCTTGGTTTGATGTTACATCGTCATTTGGCTCGCCAATTGGCCAAATCACGGGACCCTAACATAATGGCGATCACGGTGGGACACTGAGTGATTAAAAAACTTAGTTTCCCTCATCTTTAGAGACTTTTTGAGATTACTAGCTGATTGACTTATCCCACCGCTCTCTAACATAATGGCGATCACGGTGGGACCTATTGAGTTCATGATAGTCTAGCAAACTTTTATAGACTCCTTAGTCCTTCAAATTTTAACTTAAACCATCAGCCTTTAGAATCATTTAGTGTAAACTCTCTGCTTCACCATCTTAGCAAAGTGATGAATCAGTTTTATAACACTCCTACATCCTAGGCTACACATAAAACTCAGAAAAAACCCCAAAATACTCCTTTAGATTGGCTTTTGACATTACTGGTGGTGGACCATACAAATATACCTCAAGACAACTGATAATCCACCTGGTGACGCCACTAACCTCTAGTAGGCCTTACTATTTTATCAAACTATAGGCTACTATCCGATAAACCTATCCCATCGCTCACTAACATAGCGGGAGATGGTGGGACACTGAGTACATAATAGTCCAGCAAACTCTTATAGACTCTTTGGTCTTTTAGGTACCATAAACAAGCAAGCAGTCCATAGATCCATTTGAAGTAAACTCTTGTTGTTCTCATCACCCTAGCGAAATGTTGAAACAAGTCTAGGATACTTTGAACCATAGGCTGCACTTAAAACTCAGAAAATCCAAAAACATTCCCAGATTAGTTACTGGTGGTGGACCATAGCTATCTTCACAACAACAACCCAGTTCCACCTGGCGACTCCACTAATCCATCCCTTTTTGACCATCCTTCACCTTAGTAAAATTTTAGAAAAAAACCACTCATCCAAAACATTCACCAATACCATTCTCTTTAAACTCTGGATCTAAAATCTGGCTTCACGAAGAATCAATACCAGAGCTCATCCAGACCCAAATCCCCCTATCATAGTAGATGACCCAGAGAAGATTCTGTGGCAAGCTTCCGAAACTGATCATCTAGCTACTGGTAGATCCATCCGTAAAACAAGATCTGTACCTAAACATATCACTATCCTAACAGATTCACCTTTTGAATTAGAGTCATCACAAACTCTTCCCAGAATTAAATCATATAGTAAGATAAAATTTGACGATCTTGAACCCCTAAACCCACCACAGAGTCCTAGTAGAGAAGCTTCACCTACCACTCCTCCTGATTTCCAGCTTCTTTATCAGTTTGGCTCCTATCATCCCAGATCTGCTCAAAACCAGATCACTAGTCCAAGTTCATCCGCCACACCTGGTAAAACCACCACTGTTCAAACCACTTCATTTCAGCCTACTAGTCCTCATCTTGCACATCATCCATTAGCTCCAGTCATGGCAGCCTGGTACGCACCTTTGGTGTTACCACCGCCCTTGGCTCCTCTCCCAAATAAATATCAAGACAAAATCCCACACTTTACTGGAGAAGACACCACTACACCTCAACAGCATATAAGTAGGATGACTGATGCTTATGAATACCTGGAGGTACAAGACGAGACTGTCAGAATGAGAATATTTGCCCAAAGTCTTGGTGGTGAACCCAAAGCATGGTTCAAAAGCTTGACTCCAAACAGCATCCATGATATCCCCGAACTACATCAAGTCTTCAGAAATAGGTGGGAAATCCGAAGAAACCCCATTCAAATCCTGTCAGAATATAACAACCTAAAACGGGAAAATGGGGAAAGTGTCCAAGCTTACTGCACTAGATTCAACAGTGTATATAACTCCCTCCCACCTCATTTCAAACCCCCACTTGGTTTAGCCTTGGCAAAATTCCCCGATGGTTTCGATCCGAACATGACATATCATCTAAGAGACAAGGATCCCCCTACCTTAGAAGAAATGCAACAAATAGCCATAAAAGCAGATGCCAACTTAGCAGAAAAAAGAGCTAGGACTAGATCAGAAAGAAAGGTCACATATAAAGATGAGGTCTCCACTTCATCACCTTCCCTAGATCCTAGAATAGATGACTTAGTCAAATCCATGGCCAAAATGTGGGAAAAGATAAATGAAAAGGCGCCTATTAGGGACAACCAGCCAAACCCTCCAAACAGAAACTGAAACCAAAACTTTAGGAGGGAACAGCCACAAAACAGACCAAGGGAGAATGACCAACAAATTAGGCCAGCATTCAATGAAAACTATGTGGAAGAAGATGACAGGGACACAGAACCTCTTGATGAACATCATTTAAACCTCATAGGATCTGATAATGAGAGTGATGTGTACCTCACAGAAGAAGAACAAGCGTTCTTTTCTCCTAATCAGGATGAAACCAACTATGAAGATCTCGACGACCCTGCCATAGATTTTCAGAATGCCATTATAGAAGCTCACAGGCAATATGACCTTAGAAGCAAAAGAAACCAAGATAATTCCAAGAAAGGTAACTCAGATACTGCTAAAACCCCTGATACCATCCTCAAGAAAGCAGTAAGCAGTGACAAAATCAAGGTTGAGAAGACTGACCAAAGCAAAGCTAAAGTTACCCAAACTAGTCCTCTCTCAGATACTCCTGGTACTTCTACAAAAGTCACCAAAACAACTATGGCAAACAAAATCCCAAAGCAAGGTCAACAAATTGAGAACATAGAGAGGGTCGTGGCTGAAAAAGCTGAAACAAACATATCTAAACTTCAGTTGCCTTTTAGCTTTGAAGGCGAAATCGCCAAGATCAAGATCACCATGCCTCTTACTGAACTCATTGCCCAAAACTCTTATAAATCACAAGTACTAAAAGTCTTAAATCTAGGGAATGATGCAAACATTGTTAATCTGGCTGATGACACTCCTGAAGTGTTGTTTGGTCCAAGGATTGAGGGAAAATTCCAAGAGGGAACTACTCTCCCATTTTACATCAGCATAAACATCCATGACCAAATCCTCCACAATGCCATGCTAGACTCCGGCGCCTCGCATAATCTTATGCCGAAGGTAGTAATGGAAAGACTAGGCCTAGAAATCACAAGACCATACAAAGAATTATATTCCTTTGATTCAAGTAGAGTCAAATGTCTGGGTTTGATCAAAGACCTTTGTTTTAGTCTGGCCCAAATACCTGCAAAACATCTCATCATGGATATAGTAGTGGCAGACATTCCTCCCAAGTACGGGATGCTTCTATCCAGATCTTGGGGAGCCAAACTCCAAGGGAATATCCAATTGGACATGTCATATGCCACCATTCCTGTGTTTGGCCAGACCAGAATACTCTACTGAGAATCACACATGAAATATATGATTAGCAGTCAAGATAGGCCTGACAACATTCCAATGTGTTCCTTGCGTTCCGACCTGAACTCTTTCATTATGCATATTGATGAAAACATGGAGGAAGAGTCAGAGGAAACTGATATAGACTTAGATCCACCATGTCAGTTGTCCTTGGTGCCTTATGATGAACTAGACACTCAAAACTACCATGATCATGAACAACTGTGTCTTGAAGAAAGTAAGTTTTCCCTTTCCGAAGTAGGATTAGAGCAAGAAGCGCAAACCCTTATGTACTATCAAGCAAATTGCTCTAGCTTTAGTCAAACACCAACAGTAACTTGTGGAAATTTATTCCGGGTAAAAGCTTTAGAATACCTACACATCATAAACTTGTTTGGAACCCGGGAGCAAGGGAGTTTAATGTTTCTACCATACCTCAAAGATTTACCATCATGTAACCCTCCTACTGCAAATAAAGCTTTAACTATAGCCTCAGCAGCTCAAAATATTGAGAAAATGCCAGATAAACTTCTTATGAGTAAAAATGATAGTTGCAATCCCAGCATACCTGAACTACTCAAATTGGCTCATATTCTGTCTTTTCATGAAGAACTTAGAAATGCTAAAATCAGAAGTCTCATACAGAATACCAATTTCTACAGAAAAAGCAAGGGAAACTACTGTGTCACTACCTTCCCCTCAAAGAACAGCTTTGACAAGAGAAAGCACAACAATCTGAAACAAACTGAAATAATCAGGGATAAAACAGATGGTCATAGAGTCTGCTTTGATTTTAGAAATAATACTGCATATCCCTATAACAGAAATTATGTTTTTTCTACCCAAGACCATGATTTACCAATTAAAAGTGCTTTTAATCATGTTTTTTCGCAAGATGATGTTTCAGGTCATGGTCATAAGATTCCCTTGCAAAGTAGACAACTTAAACATTTTTTCCAGTTTGCGGGAGGTAGATCTGATTTCAAGTTCAAAATTGCAAAACCACCCAAAATCAGAAATCTGTTCATGAAGGCCATGTTCCCAGTTTTAAATTTCTGCATTTTTGCATACCTTGATGATGTCATTATCTATTTCAAGAATGACCAAGAGTACATACATTACCTGAGGAAAGCATACAGTAGGGAAAGGAGTGGAAATCAGATATTCAAAGAGGTACAGAGGGAAGATACCGGGCTGTTCAGAGATTCTTGCATGAATCCCTATGTCATGTTAGAGAGAGAAAATTTCCCAAATTTTTCTTTTCAAGAGTTAAGTGGGCCAAGGGTGAGAGGAGATCCTTACGAGGATAAGATGCTTAAATTCCGTCATTTCCAAGATTTTTGAGTTTAGAACACTTTCAGTCATTGTACATACCATTGTCTGAGATATTAAAAAATATAAAAGTCAAAAACAGTAAAAGATAGGAAAGTCAAAAACAGTGAAAAACAGAAAAGAGGGCAAGTGAAGATAGAACAAAGGCCCCGTGTTCCAAAAAATAGTCTTTCAGAAAGCGAGCAAGTCTAAATGCCGCTAATAATGCTTCAATGTCTTGTTCAGCTATCTAGCCTAATCATAGCTGAGCATGTTTAAATTTATTTCCTGATAAGTTAGTGAGTGCAAAGATAGTCAACATTGTGTAAGATTGACTTATCACAGAGCTTAGATTAGGGAGAGATTCTGGTTCCACATGCCTAAAACAGAACCAAAGAGAGAAGTGAGGGATGAAAAATACATTGTACATCTTAACCCCGCTTGTCTAGTTTCCCTTTATTGCAAAATAACATTTGTGTGTAGCTCGTCTTTTATGCCGCAAATGCATGACAAATCAGACTGCCTAATCCTGATTTGATCATTTTTGAATTTCATGTTTTAGATTAGAGAATAAAATCCTGTCAAACTGCTTAATCTTGACAGTCGATCTAGCTTTAGGTAGAGTAATGAAGGAGTTCATCAGTTTAATCTGAACTCCCGACAGATATAAGAGTAGAAATAGATAGGTTCATTTTGCAAAAAGAAAAATATACTTTGTCAAAAGGCTGCTAGTTCAAATGCGCCAAAGAGAAGAAAAAATGTTAGGAAAGATAGTGGGGTAGGTAGAAGTATCATTGATGTTAATCATGCTGTCATTTTTCAGAAATAGCATCAAAGAAAGGTGAATTTTGCACCAATGGATAAAGCACTGGTCTTCATAAGCCAAAGATCTGAATTCTGGACACCTCCTGACGAGGAGCTGCCCTCCCCAAATGGAGCCACTGTTAGCCATCAGTATTTTTTACATGTTAGTGATGACTATATCCATAGCTGAGTTTTCTAGAAGCTGAATTCCATATGTCAATCTGTCATCTAGAAAACCCTCACAAAACTTTTTTTTTTCGCCCTCTTACTTTCAGTCCGCCCTTGTCAAAGTTAAAATCCATTATCACTATTTTTTCTAGCTTCAGCCCTACTGGTCTGCCCATCAGCTCCAAAAGGAAAAATCCAAGTCTGTTTCAAAATCCTCCCCTATGTTAGGAAGTGGCTCTTTAAGACATTTTACCCTTGGCAATCATCAAAAGGCCAAAAAGCCTCCATCTGCTACAGACCAATCATGACTGACCTCCCACTCTACAAATGAAATTGACAACAACTCTAAGTCGCGCCACTTACACACCCCTAGGTCTCAGCACTGCATAAACCACAGTCTCAAGCTGATTATTAGGTGTTTCACAGTGTTTTATGGATTCTACAAAGGCAGGAAATATAACATCATCTCAGAAGAAATTGCTTGAATCTACAGTTAGAAGAACAACTGCTTCTAAATGTAACATGAGCTTGAGATATATCTGCAAAACAGAGAGTCACTAATAAAGACCTTGTAGTTTCCTTCCAGCATGAAAATCACAGTAAGAGAAAGACACCACTGTCACAGCAAACTGGTAATTTGTCATGGCCCAAAACCTCCTTCATTTACAAGCAGAGGGTTAGGGCGCCTCCTTCATCTATAAGCAGAGGGCGCTGGCCAGTATTGATTTTAAGGATTGCAAAGTCCAGGTTTGCTTTTTACTGAACAGTGAAACAGAGACTCTAGGTTTTTTGAGTGTAAGTGATAATCACAGCAGGGCTATAGTCTGAAGTATGCAAGTTAAAGGGAAAACAGAGTTTTGGTCTTGTAAAGGAAGTCATGAGAAGTTTTCAAAACATGTGAATTGACAAAACCTTGGAGAGACCCATCATTAGCGAAAACAATTCTAATCATAAACAACCTGCTTTTCCACAAGACCAAATTGAAGATATGCTGACAAAACATGTCATTACACAGGCAGAAGAAAAGGTGTTTGTTTTTCAAAGGGTGCTAATCTCCATAGTCACAGAGACTATCTTTCAAATATTTTGTCATAAGTTGACGAAGGCAAATGGTGACATTTCAGTTCCCCTCAGCAAAGAGCAGTGCAGTGAGACAGTGACACCTTGACTAGGGTTTTTTCTGAAGCACAATGGTGATTTCAAGCAGAGGTGCCAGTATTAATGTTTTTCAAGTTTGTTTGCTTACCATCACATCCAAGGAAAATATTTGTCAGGCAGGCTTATCAAACAATCTTCAGATACGCTGCCAAGTGAAGGGCCTCCTTCTTTCATGAGCAGATGGCCAAGGCATTGAATGTTGTTAAAGACTGATTGGTCTAAGATGCAGTGGAAAGAGACAAAGGAGGAAAGCAAAAGTCTTTACACAGGTAAAATATGGTGTTTATGTTTCAAAATGTATTGGTTTTCCTACTCATAGGGAGATGTCTTTCAAAATATACATCATGATGGACAAGAAACAATATGAATATGTATGCCATTGATACAAAAGGGGGGAGTTTCCCTAGAAGAAGAGGCCACAAAACACCTCACTGTCATATCCCAAGGAAGTCTAAAAGAGTTCTTTTCAAGAAAACAGAGAAAGATAGTATGAATGGATAAGTTGTGATTTGAGTTTTGAAAACTTTGAAATGCATGGAAAGAAAACCAGCAGGCAAGGGAAATTTGAGTTCTATCACCAAGAGACATCACCTTTTGAATTATTGTTCATCATGTTCAAAAAAGGGTCATTTGGCATATGGTCATTATGGTTTAAAACAAATACATCTGTCTCATTATTAAAAAAAAACAGAGATATCATAAATGATATAAGCAAGAAAGTATGTTGAAAGGAGGCGCTTTTTCTTAGATCAAAGGTCCAAGAAGACCAGCAAGTTTGACACCTGCATTGGAGAAAAGGTTGAAGAAGTTGTTAAAGACCGAGGCTGTCAAAACAGGTTGACAAAACAAACCCTGTCCTTTCAGAAACAAATCAATATTCAGGTATTTTCTTGACAGTGTTAAAGTGGGGTTACTTTACATCAGGAATAGCACCAGCATTATTGACACAGTGGCAAATATGGTCGAAAGGTTACCGAAATGATAGTTCAATGTTACTAAAGAAGGTAGTTTCCCCATGAAACAATTCGAAACACCCTGCTATTTCATTTTCAATAAAGAAAAAAATCTTGGAAGGAAATGCCACTGTTTGAAAAAGAGACTTTGCTGTGTTAAATGGCCAACCGTAAGTTCTTTTTTGCATTGCAAATAAATGATGAAAGTGACCGTTGAAGCATTTGAAATAACATAAGAGTAAATCGAAGAAGGAAATTTCATTTTCAAAGTGACAAGCAAGGTTTTCTCGGCATCAAACAAAACAAATTCCGGGTCAATTTGCAGAAGTTTGCATCAGTTTACACTGCGCGACGCACCTGGCAAACTGCGCGACGCGCCTGGAAGGGATTTTGCACAGGCGGTCAGTGTATGCGCGACGCGCCTGTACAATTGCGCGACGCGCCTGTAAACGGCGACCGACCCCCGACCCGACAGGCCACCTAAGTGGTTGTTTGCGCGCCGTTTTTTCCCTGAAGAGTGCCACGCATGCTTGAGGACCTCCAGAGCTATCTCTGGCTCTCCACAAGGATTCCCATCGAATTTGAAGGTATTTTTACATACCATTCCCCTCGGTTTCAAAAGTGCTGAACTTACATGAAGGTTTAAATCAAACTGTGGTGTGAGAGTAAGGGTTGGAATGAATTGTCAAAGTTTGACCTAATGAAGCCATGTTTGAATGATAGATTCACTGCTAGAAGTGCCTAAGAGAAAACAGTGTGTTGGACCTTTGCAATTTCCTCATAACATAGCGTACAGAACTTTCAAAACTCTGTCACTATACCAAAAAAAATAGTGTTTTTTGCTGTGTGAGGTTTTGAAGTATAAAACTGTGATAAGATGCTAGTTGTGTTATTTAGGACACCTACAGGAAAAATTTGGTGTTGAAACTAAGAGCAACTTGTTACACCTTCAAAGCAACCAAAGGACAGAGGTTAAAACTATAAACTACAGAAAGAGCAGTTTATTCCTGAGTTTTTCAAACTTGACTGTTTTGTTCTTCAGGCTTATTTTGACACAAGTTGACATTCAGATAAGGCAGATGTTTTTTTTTCTACAAAGAACAATGTTTACATATTAAACAGGAGTTTGGATTGTGGGGAAGAAATAAGCTGCTATAGCCCTTATTGAAACTATAGAACTTGTTTCAATGTTGTCACCATTGTTCCAAAAACAGTGAGATTGAATGTATGCCCACACTGAAGGTTAAATTTGTATGTTTATGATCATGTTTGGTGGAATGACATACATCTAGAGAACAATGAAGTTTAGTAGGAGAAAGGGTTCTTGATCAAGCAGAAATTTATAGGTTGAAGCTACAGGGGAGGTTGCTCACACTTCTCACAAAGGGACAGTATTCACTATGTTTGTTGGTTGACTGCCTTGTGTTTTTCAAGCTTATTGATAAGTTGTTATCCATCCAAAGTAAAGGTTTTTCTAACATAACCAGAGGTGTTACATTGGTAAGAGGTCTTTCTTATTTTGCAAAGTAAAGACTCTTGCAGGCCTTGTTGAAACTTTTTGAGGCATTTTCCAAAACTCTGTCAGCTTGTTCAGAACTGTGAATTGGATTGTTTAAACTGCACTAAGGGTTGATTGCATATATGCAAGTTTGTTGAATATTGGCACACTTAGACAAGGCAGGTTTCTAATGATTGCAAAGGTCTACCATGGGCAAGGATTAAGATGTATTGAGTGACCCCTTAAAAACTCACAAGGACAAGGTAATTTTGACATTTCTCATAGCAAATTCCTCCTAACAGTCTGTCCTTCATTCCACTGTTTGGTCTCTTATTGAGAAGTTCTGTTGACAGAGATACATTCAAGGTAGAAGGTCATTTTCTAAAGAGAGCAGAGGTTGTGTATTATAAGAAACCTGTTGTAAACCATCCAAATCACATTGTTTCTCTGCCAAAGCAGTACATTGACACAGTTTGACTCCAAAAGGGCAGTTTACACACAGTGAGGCAGTTTGTTTCTTCCAAAGCATATTTAGGTCAAAATGCCTCCAAGGCAAGACAGCAGAAGCGGTCCGCACAAAAGATATGAGCCTATCTCTACAGAAGAGGTTAATGCTCATCCATCTGTCCTTTTCAACTTCCATGAAGTAGGTTGCCTAGATTTCTGCTAGAAGATAGAAGAGGTCAAAATTTTTTCGCCATTAACACACTTGTGCACCCTGAGATTCAAAGAAAAACATTTCCAAGTGGCAGGTCTTGATTTCAATATTTCTCCAAGGTATGTGTCCAAGGCCACCAAGATTCCATATCATGGCGAAAAATGGTTCAAACAGGCTCATCTTGACTTAGAAGATTACAAGCCTTTCATCAAGCCTGAGGATAGAGATGCTTTCACTGCTATTTTCCCTTTTTCATATCTCCTTGACAGCTATGCTCCTCTTATGAAATTCATAATGAAATATTTCACTTGTGAAGGGACGTTTGATCGAGTTTATGCCTACCATGTCGATTATTGATGCATTTTACTAGAAACAGGCAACTAAACCTCCCTTACTTTTTATTCAAGAGCATCGAGAAGATGGCATCTACTGTCCAGAAGAAGGCCCCACCTCTGCAAATACCTTCCCTTTTCCATCATTCTCTGATCAAGATTATCTTCCTACACCAGCTAGAGAAAAAAGAGGTTCCATGGGATGTATTCATCAGTCATCCAGATTTCTCTACTGTTCCTCCTGTCCATGTGTCTTCCACTTAGCCTATCCATCGCCCGGTACCTTTGTCCAGCAGGCCTACTCCTAGAAGGCTCAGAATGACTACAGGACAGCCAAGTCAACATGAAGGAGGAGAGGGGAGTGAACAGCAGCAAGAGGAAAGGGATGAAGGACAACGAGATAGAAGATGAGGAATAGCAGCAAATAGAAGAGGTGGAAAGGCAATGAGATAGAAGATGAGGAACGACGAGAAAATAGAAGGTGAAACCAGTAGATACAAGATGAGGAACAACTGACAAATAGAGGTGAAGGGCCAGTAGGTCAAGATGAAGAACAACGACTTGACATTGGAGGACAAGAGCAACGACTTGGGCAGGAAATTGAGCCACATCTTGAGCCACAAAAAGAGCAGGAAATCCAAGCACAACAACAGCTTGATTTTGGCGAAGGAGGGCAACAGTTTGAAACACCAAATGAACAAGGCATTGATGTAGAACAGCAAGTTAAGGTTGGAAAACAGGAGCAGCAAAGTGAACAGCAAGAAGAAAACATCCAGCAGCCTCAAGAAGAGCAGCAAGTTCAAGAAGATGTCAAGGGTAAATCAGTTATGTCTTTTCCTCCCAAAAGAACAAAGCTCAGCACAGCAAGGAAGAGAGGGTCTAAGGCTGCCACTCTAACAGTGACAAAGGTTGTTCCTAGCAAGAGAAAATCGCCCAAAAGGACACCTACTATCATGCCAAGGAGGAAAAGTGTGAGATTGGCCTTCAAAGGGAAAAGCAAAGTTGGAGAAAGTACAAAGCATGGAGGTGAGTTGACTGTCATCCCAATCCAAAGCGATGACAGTGATAATGAGGCCCGCCTTCTTGAAAACCTCCTAATTCATAAAGAGGGGAAAATTGAGGCATTAGAGGAAGATCTTCAAAGGACAAGGAACTTCAACCACTTCTTAGAGATTCAAAACAAACAGATGAATGTTCACACAGTTGTTCATGAAGCACAGGCGATCAAATATAAAAATGAGGCAGCTAAGGCGCAAGCAAGGATAGGAGAACTCATTGGTGAGTTTGATGAGGAAGAGGAGGAAGACCAGCCTAGGCGGAAGAGGCCTAGGACCATCGGGCTTAACAGAGCCTTGGAAAAGCAGAAAGCAGAAGAACAAGCCCATCTCCAAGCCTTTCCTCTCACTGCACTCCTTGAGCGGGAAATTGAAGAAAACAAAGAGGCATGGCTTGAAAGAGCTAACAAACACTTGGAAATGAAGCTTGAGAGGGCGAACAGAGATCTAGAGCTGCAAATAAAGAGGACACAGCACTTTCGAAAACTGAATCAGTTTGCCCGGCGCAAACTAAAGGCAGCCCAAGAGAAATTGAAGAAGGCAAAGGGGAAGCGCCCAGCACGGAAAGAGGAAAAAAGCATATCAGCCCTTGATATTTTGGCCTCAGCTTCGGAGCATATTGCTAGGGACCCCTGAGGGTCATGCATGCCAATTTTGGACCCATTTCGGCAACTTTTTGTTTTTTGGCATTTTTTGGGTTTTTGGTCGAAAACTCATAATTTCGCCATTTCAGTTTGAAGATTTGTCAAGGGAGAAGGATGATACCAGTGGATGCCATAATTCTATGAGCAGGTCCCCAGCGATTTTCAGAGCATTTGGAGATCATTCGCCCCCTCAAATTGGCGAAAAATGCTCACTTTTTGCACATTCTGCCCCTCATATTAGCAGTCTGCTATTTCCTGGCTTTTTACACACAGGTACAGTTTTGGAAAACTTCTAGGCATCAGATTGAGCTGATTTCAGTTGCACCAGAAATTAGACACAGAGATCTTTCCAACGAGCTATCATGAGCCTCGTTTCGACACTGGGAAGGCTGCCATTTGTCTCCAGCAAGTCAGGGGACCTTTTTCTGATGTAAATTTGAAGTATTTTTGCAATTTTTTAACTTCAAAAATCTGCTTTTTCCAAATGTGCGTTTAGCTATTTTTACACTTGGAAAATGATGCAAAGTCAATTTAATTTCCGTTTTTAGCATTTTTTAGATATTTTATGGGATATTTTGTGCCTTGGGCTTTGCAAAGCCTCAAGGACAAGTTTAGATATTTTGATTAGGCCAATGGGATAGCTAGTTGCTCCATGAGGTTTTCCTCACTCAAGCCTATTTATTCCACAAGGCTTCATTGTAAAACAGGGGCTGAACTTGAGAGAAGAATCAATATATTAGTCATATGAGATTTGAAGGACATACTTGTGTTATGATTTTGGACTGCCTCTTGGATGCTTTTGATGAATGATGAAGGATTGTTGATGGATTCCATGACATGGTAGAATGGTATAGTGTTTCTTGCTTTGTTGTTGTCTTCTAGTTTTCATTCATGATACATGCTTCTTGCTGCTATAGATCGGTAGAGATTAAGTTTGAGATATGCCCATGGAGGCACCTCAAAATTCCTGAATCTTCATAGCTTTATGTTTTCTTCTTCCTTAGTTATACTAAAGAATTCTTAACTGCTCTTTAGTAACTTAAGGTATTGTTGCTAGTTTTATAAGTTCTATGAATGTTGAGTAGGATGTATGGTGTGCCCTGCTTACCTATGATTGTCCATAGTTCTGTCCATAAAACTATCTCTTTGATTGATTAGCTTATCATCTTGTTGAACCAAGGAGGCCTAGTCCCGATCTAGCCCTTTGCCTAAAACTATGAAAGCTTGTTTGTCAAAGTTCCCAATGACTTAGAGACTATGTTTAGGCGTTCCGGCATAGTTTTCTGAGTTGTTAGTCCATCTTATGTGTTTTCCCCAAAGTCTGATAGCCATTTCCCGAAGTTAGAAGGTCTTATACTTCTATGCATGGCTGGAATGTTTGATTTCTATGTATTAATTAGCTCATAGTTACATTTAGCATGATTAATGGCTTGCTATAACATGTTTATGTCTGCTATCAACTAGTTATACTTGAAATCCCTCGTCTTTCACAAACTTGATGTCCATTTACTCCATTTTTCCCAAAGATCCCTTCTACCGTGAATCAAATCGGCCCTACAGCAGCCTTACATCATCATCTGATAGCTTCCTTGACCTTTTTGACCCCATAGCCCAGTTTATCTACATCTTGTTATCCAGTTTATATCTTTGATCAGTTTTATCCCTCACAAACTTAAAAAACCAAAAAATCAAAAACTCACTTCATAACTAGCCTAATATCAGAAACACCATAAGCAAACACACTGATATCTTTTATACATATAGAGAGAGCCCTCTCTGAGTCCAGGAAGGCTAGGTCCTCGGGCTCCAAAGCTTGGTTTGATGTTACATCATCATTTGGCTTACCAATCGGCCAAATCACGGGACCCTAACATAATGGCAATCATGGTGGGACTCTGAGTGATTAAAAAACTTAGTTTCCCTCATCTTTAGAGACTTTTTGAGATTACTAGCTGATTGAATTATCCCACCGCTCTCTAACATAATGGCGATCACGGTGGGACCTATTGAGTTCATGATAGTCTAGCAAACTTTTATAGACTCCTTAGTCCTTCAACTTTTAACTTAAACCATCAGCCTTTAGAAACATTTAGTGTAAACTCTCTATTTCACTATCTTAGCAAAGTGATGAATCAGGTTTATAACACTCTTACATCCTAGGCTGCACATAAAACTCAGAAAAAACCACAAAAACCCCCTTAGATTGGCTTTTGACATTACTGGTGGTGGACCATACAAATATACCTCAAGACAATTGACATTCCACCTGGCGACTCCACTAACCTCTAGTAGGCCTTACTATTTTACCCAAACTCTAGGTTACTATCCAATAGACCTACCCCATCGCTCACTAACATAGCGGAAGATGGTGGGACACTGAGTACATGATAGTCTAGCAAACTCTTATACACTCTTTGGTCCTTTAGATACCTTAAACAAGCAAGCAGTCCATAGATCCATTTAAAGTAAACTCTTTTTGTTCTCATCACCCTAGCAAAGTGTTGAAACAAGTCTAGGATACTTTAAACCATAGGCTGCACATAACTTCAGAAAATCTAAAAAATATTTCCAGATTAGTTACTGGTGGTGGACCATAGCTGTCTTCACAAAAACAACCCAGTTCCACCTGGCGACTCCACTAATTCATCCTTTTTATTTTGACCATCCTTCACCTTAGTAGAACTTTAGAGAGATCACTCATCCAAAACATTCACCAATACCATTCTCTTTAAACTCTGGATCTAAAATCTAGCTTCACGAAGAATCAATACCAGAGCTCATCCAGACCCAAATCCCCCTATCATAGTAGATGACCCAGAGAAGATTCTGTGGCAAGCTTCCGAAACTGATCATCTAGCTACTGGTAGATCCATCCGTAAAACAAGATCTGTACCTAAACATCTCACTATCTTACCAGATTCACCTTTTGAATTAGAGTCATCACAAACTCTTCCCAGAAGCAAATCATATAGTAAGATAAACTTTGACGATCTTGAACCCCTAGACCCACCACAGAGTCCTAGTAGAGAAGCTTCACCTACCACTCCTCCTGACTTCCAACTTCTCTATCAGTTTGGTTCCTATCATCCCAGATCTGCTCAAAACCAGATCACTAGTCCAAGTTCATCCACCACACCTGGTCAAACCACCACTGTTCAAACCACCTCATCTCAGCCTACTAGTCCTCATCTTGTACATCATCCATTAGCTCCAGTCATGGCAGCCTGGTACGCACCTTTGGTGTTGCCACCGCCCTTGGCTCCTCTTCCAAATAAATATCAAGACAAAATCCCACACTTTACTGGAGAAGACACCACTACACCTCAACAACATATAAGTAGGATGACTGATGCTTATGAATACCTGGAGGTACAAGACGAGACCGTCAGAATGAGAATATTCGCCCAAAGTCTTGGTGGTGAACCCAAAACATGGTTCAAAAGCTTGACTCCAAACAGTATCCACAATATCCCAGAGCTACATCAAGTCTTCAGAAATAGGTGGGAAATCCGAAGAAACCCTATTCAAATCTTGTCAGAATATAACAACCTAAAACGGGAAAATGGGGAAAGTGTCCAAGCTTATTACACTAGGTTCAACAATGTATATAACTCCCTCCCACCTCATTTCAAACCCCCACTTGGTTTAGCCTTGGAAAAATTCCTCGAGGGTTTCGATCCAGACATGACATATCATCTGAGAGACAAGGATCCCCCTACCTTAGAAGAGATGCAACAAATAGCAATAAAAGCATATGCCAACTTAGCAGAAAAAAGGGCTAGGACTAGATCAGAAAGAAAGGTCACATATAAAGACGAGGTTTCCACTTCATCGCCTTCCCTAGATCCTAGAATAGATGACTTAGTCAAAACCATGGCCAAAATGTGGGAAAGGATAAATGAAAAGGCTCCTGTTAGGGACAACCAACCAAACCCTCCAAACAGAAACCGGAACCAAAACTTTAGGAGGGAACAACCCCAAAATAGACCAAGGGAAAATGACCAACAAATTAGGCCACCATTCAATGAAAACTATGTGGAAGAAGATGACAGGGATACAGAACCTCTTGATGAACATCATTTAAACCTCATAGGATCTGATAATGAGAGTGAGGTGTACCTCACAGAAGAAGAACAAGCGTTCTTTTCTCCTAATCAGGATGAGACCAACTATGAAGATCTCGATGACCCTGCCATAGATTTTCAGAATGCCATTATGGAAGCCCACAGGCAGTATGACCTTAGAAGCAAAATAAACCAAGATAGTCCCAAGAAAGGTAACTCAGATACTGCTAAAGCCCCTGATACCATCCTCAAGAAAGCATCAAGCATTGACAAAATTAAGGTTGAAAAAACTGACCAAAACAAAGCTAAATTTACCCAAGCTAGGCCTCTCTCAGATACTCCTGGTACTTCTACTAAGGTCACCAAAGCAACTATGGCCAACAAAATCCCGAAACAAGGTCAACAAACTCAGAACATAGAGAGGGTCGTGGCTGAAAAAGCTGAATCAAACACATCTAAACTTCAGTTGCCTTTTATCTTTGAAGGCGAAATCGCCAAGATCAAGATCACCATGCCTCTTACTGAACTCATTGCCCAAAACTCTTATAAATCCCAAGTACTAAAAGTCTTAAATCTAGAAAATGATGCGACAATTAATCATTTGATGACACTCTTTGAAGTGTTGTTTGGTCCAAGGGTGAGGAAAATTCCAGGGAACTACTCTCCCATTTACATCAGCCTAAACATCATAGACCAAATCCTCCATAATGCCATGCTAGACTCCGGCGCCTCACATAATCTTATGCCGAAGGTAGTAATGGAAAGGATAGGCCTGGAAATCACAAGACCATACAAAGACTTGTACTCATTTGATTCGAGTAGAGTCAAATGCCTGGGTTTGATCAAAGACCTTTGTTTTAGTCTAGCCCAAATACCTGCGAAACATCTCATCATGGATATAGTAGTAGCAGACATTCCTCCCAAGTACGGGATGCTTCTATCCAGATCTTGGGGAGCCAAACTCCAAGGGAATATCCAACTGGACATGTCATACACCACCATTCCTGTGTTCGGCCAGACCAGAATCCTCTACCGAGAATCGCACATGAAATACATGATTAGCAGTCAAGATAGGCCAGATAACATTCCAATGTGTTCCTACGTTCCGACCTAAACTCTTTCATTATGCATATTGATGAAAACATGGAGGAAGAGTCAGAGGAAACTAATATAAGCTTAGATCCACCACATCAGCTGTCCCTAGTACCTTATGATGAACTAGACACTCAAAACTACCATGATCATGAACAACTGTGTCTCGAGGAACGTAAGTTTTCCCTTTCTGAAGTAGGATTAGAGCAAGAAGCACAAACCCTTATGTACTATCAAGCAAATTGCTCTAGCTTTAGTCAAACACCAGCAATAGCTTGTGGAAATTTCTTCTGGGTAAAAGCTTTAGAAGACTTACACATCATAAACCTGTTTGGAACCTGGGAACAAGGGAGTTTAATGTTTCTACCATATCTCAAAGATTTACCATCATGCGATCCTCCTACTGCAAATAAAGCTTTAACTATGACCTCAGCAGCTCAAAATCTTGAGAAAATGCCAGATAAACTTCTTATGAGAAAAGATGACAGTTGCAATCCCAACATACCTGAACTACTGAAATTGGCTCATATTCTATCTTTTCATGAAGAACTTAGAAATGCTAAAATCAGAAATCTCATGCAGAATACCAATTTCTACAGAAAAAGCAAGGGAAACTACTGTATCACTACCTTCCCCTCAAAGAACAACTTTGACAAGAGAAAACACAACAATTTGAAACAAACTGAAATAATTAGGGATAAAACAGTTGGTCATAGAGTCTGCTTTGATTGTAGGAATAATACTGCTTATCCCTATAACAGAAATTATGCTTTTTCTACCCAAGACCATGATTTACCAATTAAAAGTGCTTTTGATCATGTATTTTCGCAAGATGATGTTTCAGGTCATGGTCACAAGATTCCTTTGCAAAGTAGACATCTTAAAGATTTTTTCCAGTTTGCGGGAGGTAGATCTGATTTCAATTTCAAAATTGCGAAAACACCCAATATCAGAAATCTGTTCATAAAAGCCACGTTCCCAGTTTTAAATTTCTGCATTTTTGCATACCTTGATGATGTCATTATCTATTTCAAGAATGACCAAGTAAATAGACTACACCGAGGAAGAATAAATGGGGAAAATTAAATCGGATATTCAAATGAGTACAGAGGAAGATACCAGGCATTCGGAGATTCTTGCATGAATCCTATGTCATGTTAGAGAGAGAAAATTTCCCAAATTTTTCTTTTCAAGAGTTAAGTGGGCCAAGGGTGAGAGGAGATCCTTACGAGGATAAGATGCTTAAATTCCGTCATTTCCAAGATTTTTGAGTTTAGAACACTTTCAGTCATTGTACATACCATTGTCTAAGATATTAAAAAATAGAAAAGTCAAAAACAGTAAAATATAGGAAAGTCAAAAACAGTAAAAAACAGAAAAGAGGGCAAGTGAAGATAGAACAAAGGCCCCGTGTTCCAAAAAATAGTCTTTTAGAAAGCGTGCAAGTCTAAATGCCGCTACTAATGCTTGAATGTCTTGTTCAACTATCTAGCGTAATCATAGCTGAGCATGTTTAAATTTATTTGCTGATAAATTAGTGAGTGCAAAGATAGTCAACATTGTGTAAGATTGACTTATCACAGAGCTTAGATTAGGGAGAGATTCTGGTTCCACATGCCTAAAACAGAACCAAAGAGAGAAGCGAGGGATGAAAAATACACTGTACATCTTAACCCCGCTTGTCTAGTTTCCCTTTATTGCAAAATAACATTTGTATGTAGCTTGTCTTTTATGCCGCAAATGCATGACAAATCAAACTGCCTAATCCTGATTTGATCATTTTTGAATTTCATGTTTTAGATTAGAGAATAAAATCTTGTCAAACTGCTTAATCTTGACAGTCGATTTAGCGTTAGGTAGAGTAATGAAGGAGTTCATCAGTTTAATCTGAACTCCCGGTAGATATAAGAGTAGAAATAGATAGGTTCATTTTGCAAAAAGAAAAATATACTTTTTCAAAAGGCTGCTAGTTCAAATGCGCCAAAGAGAAGAAAAAATGTTAGGAAAGATAGTGGGGTAGGTAGAAGTATCATTGATGTTAATCATGCTGTCAATTTTTCAGAAATAACATCAAGAAAAGGGTAAATTTTGCGCCAATGGATAAGGCACTGGTCTTCATAAGCCAAAGATATGAATTCTGGACACCTCCTGACGAGGAGCTGCCCTCCCCAAATGGAGCCACTGTTAGTCATCAATATTTTTCAGATGTTAGTGATGACTATATCCATAGCTGAGTTTTCCAGAAGCTAAATTCCATATGTCAATCTGTCATCTAGAAAACCCTCATAAAACTTTTTTTCGCCCTTCTACTTTTCAGTCCGCCCATGTCAAAGTCAAAACTCACTATCACTATCCTATCTAGCTTCAGCCCTATTGGTCTGCCCATCAGCTTTAAAAGGCAAATCCAAGTCTGTTTCAAAAGCCTCCCCTATGTTAGGAAGTGGCGCTTTAAGGCATTTTACCCTTGGCAACCATCAAAAGGCCAAAAAACCTCCATCTGATACAGACCATTCATAACAAACCTCCCACTCTGCAAATCAAGTTGATCACAGCTCTAAGTCGCGCCACTTACACACCCCTAGGTCTCAGCACTGCATAAACCACAGTCTCAAGCTGATTATTAGGTGTTTCACAGTTTTTTATGGATTCTACAGAGGCAGGAAATATAACTTCATCTCAGGAGGAAATGCTTGAATATACAGTTAGAAGAACAGCTGCTTCTAAATGTAACATGAGCCTGAGATATATCTGCAAAACAGAGAGCCACTCATCAAGACCTTACAGCTCTTTCCAGCATGAAAATCACAATAAGAGAAAGACACCACTGTCACAGCAAACTGGTAATTTTTCATGGCCCAGAACCTCCTTCATTTACAAGCAGAGGGTTAGGGCGCCTCCTTCATCTACAAGCAGAGGGCGCTGGCCAGTATTGATTTTAAGGATTGGAAAAGTCCAGGTTTGCTTTTTACTGAATAGTGAAACAGAGACTCTAGGTTTTCTGAGTGTAAGTGATAATCACAGCAGGGCTACAGTCTGAAGTATGCAAGCTAAAGGGAAAACAGAGTTTTGGTCTTGTAAAGGAAGTCATGAGCAGTTTTCAAAACATGTGAATTGACAAAACCTTGGAGAGACCCATCATTAGTGAAAACAATTCTAATCATAAACAACCTACTTTTCCACAAGACCAAATTGAAGATATGCTGACAAAACATGTCATTACACAGGCAGAAGAAAAGGTGTTTGTTTTTCAAAGGGTGCTAATCTCCATAGTCACAGAGACTATCTTTCAAATATTTTGTCATAATTTGACCAAGGCAAATGGTGACATTTCAGTTCCCCTCAGCAAAGAGCAGTGCAGTGAGACAGTGACACCTTGACTAGGGTTTTTTCTGAAGCACAGTGGTGATTGCAAGCAGAGGTGCCAGTATTAGTGTTTTTCAAGTTTGTTTGCTTACCATCACATCCAAGGAAAATCTTTGTCAGGCAGGCTTATCAAACAATCTTCAGATACTCTGCCAAGTGAAGAGCCTCCTTCTTTCATGAGCAGATGGCCAAGGCATTGAATATTGTTAAAACTGACTAGTCAAAAGATGCAGTGGAAAGAGACAAAGAAGGAAAACAGAAGTCATTGCACAGGTAACAGATGGTGTTTATGATTCAAAAGGTATTGGTTTTCCTACTCATAGGGAAATGTCTTTCAAACTATACATCATGGTGGACAGGAGACAATTTGAATATGCATGCCATTGATACAAAAGGGGGCAGTTTCCTTAGGAGAAGAGGCCACACAGCACCTCACTGTCATATCCCAAGAAGTCTAAAAGAGTTCTTTTCAAGAAAACAGAAAAAGATAGTATGAATGGATAAGTTGTGATCTGAGTTTTGAAAATCTTGAAATGCATGGAAAGAAAACCAGCAAGCGAGGGCAATTTGAGTTCTATCACCAAGAGACATCACCCTTTGAATTATTGTTCATCATGTTCAAAAAAGGGTCATTTGGCATATGGTCATTATGGTTTAAAACAAATACAGTTGTCTCATTATTCAAAAAAGACAGAGATATCATAAATGATATAAGCAAGAAAGTATGTTGAAAGGAGGCACTTTTTCTTAGATCAAAGGTCCAAGAAGACCAGCAAGTTTGACACCTGCATTGGAGAAAAGGTTGAAGAAGCTGTTAAAGACCGAGGCTATCAAAACAGGTTGACAAAACAAACCCTGTCCTTTCAGAAACAAATCAGTATTCAGGTATTTTCTTGACAGTGTTAAAGTGGGGTTACTTTACATCAGGAATAGCACCAGCATTATTGACACAGTGGAAAAGATGGTCGAAAGGTTACTGAAATGATAGTTCAATGTTACTAAAGAAGGTAGTTTCCCCATGAAACAATTCGAAACACCCTGCTATTTCATTTTCAATAAAGAAAAAAATCTTGGAAGGAAATGCCACTGTTTGAAAAAGAGACTTTGCTGTGTTAAATGGCCAACCGTAAGTTCTTTTTTGCATTGCAAATAAATGACGAAAGTGACCGTTGAAGCATTTGAAATAACATAAGAGTAAATCGAAGAAGGAAATTTCATTTTCAAAGTGACAAGCAAGGTTTTCTCGGCATCAAACAAAACAAATTCCGGGTCAATTTGCAGAAGTTTGCATCAGTTTACACCGCGCGACGCGCCTGGAAAACTGCGCGACGCTCCTAGAAGGGATTTTGCACAGGCGGTCAGTGTATGCGCGACGCGCCTGTATAGTTGCGCGACGTGCCTGTACACAGCGCCCGACCCCCAACCCAACAGGCCACCCGGGTGGTTGTTTGCGTGCCGTTTTTTCCCTGAAGAATGCCGCGCAGGCTTGAGGACCTCCAGAGCTATCTCCGGCTCTCCACAAGGATTCCCATCGAATTTTAAGGTATTTTTACATACCATTCCCCTCGGTTTCAAAAGTGCTTAACTGACATGAAGGTTTAAATCAAACTGTGGTGTGAGAGTAAGGGTTGGAACGAATTGTCAAAGTTTGACCTAATGAAGCCATGTTTGAATGATAGATTCACTGCTAGAAGTGCCTAAGAGAAAACAGTGTGTTGGACCTTTGCAATTTCCTCATAACATAGCGTACAAAACTTTCAAAACTCTGTCACTATACCAAAAAAAATAGTGTTTTTTGCTGTGTGAGGTTTCGAAGTATAAAACTATGATAAGATGCTAGTTGTGTTATTTAGGACACCTACAGGAAAAAGTTGGTGTTGAAACTAAGAGCAGCTTGTTACACCTTCAAAGCAACCAAAGGACAGAGGTTAAAACTATAAACTACAGAAAGAGCTGTTTATTCTTGAGTTTTTCAAACTTGACTGTTTTGTTCTTCAGGCTTATTTTGACACAAGTTGACATTCAGATAAGGCAGATGTTTTTTTTTCTACAAAGAACAATGTTTACATATTAAACAGGAGTTTGGATTGTGGGGAAGAAATAAGCTGCTACAGCCCTTATTGAAACTATAGAACTTGTTTCAATGCTGTCACCATTGTTCCATAAACAGTGAGATTGAATATATGCCCACACTGAAGGTTAAATTTGTATGTTTATGATCATGTTTGGTGGAATGACATACGTCTAGAGAACAGTGAAGTTTAGTAGGAGAAAGGGTTCTTGATCAAGCAGAAATTTATAGGTTGAAGCTACAAGGGAGGTTGCTCACACTTCTCACAAAGGGACAGTATTCACTGTGTTTGTTGGTTGACTGCCTTGTGTTTTTCAAGCTTATTGATAAGTTGTTATCCATCCAAAGTAAAGGTTTTTCTAACATAACCAGAGGTGTTACATTGGTATGAGGTCTTGCTTATTTTGCAAAGTAAAGACTCTTGCAGGCCTTGTTGAAACTTTTTGAGGCATTTTCCAAAACTCTGTCACCTTGTTTAGAACTGTGAATTGGACTGTTTAAACTGCACTAAGGGTTGATTGCATATATGCAAGTTTGTTGAATATTGGCACACTTAGACAAGGCAGGTTTCTAATGATTGCAAAGGTCTACCATGGGCAAGGATTAAGATGTATTGAGTGACCCCTTAAAAACTCACAAGGACAAGGTAATTTTGACATTTCTCACAGCAAATTCCTCCTAACAGTCTGTCCTTCATTCCACTGTTTGGTCTCTTATTGAGAAGTTCTGTTGACAGAGATACATTCAAGGTAGAAGGTCATTTTCTAAAGAGAGCAGAGGTTGTGTATTATAAGAAACCTGTTGCAAACCATCCAAATCACATTGTTTCTCTGCCAAAGCAGTACATTGACACAGTTTGACTCCAAAAGGGCAGTTTACACACAGTGAGGCAGTTTGTTTCTTCCAAAGCATATTTAGGTCAAAATGCCTCCAAGGCAAGACAGCAGGAGCGGTCCGCATAAAAGATATGAGCCAATCTCTACAGAAGAGGTTAATGCTCATCCATCTGTCCTTTTCAACTTCCATGAAGTAGGTTGCCTAGAGTTTTGCCAGAAAATACAAGAAGTCAAGAGTTTTTTGCCATTAACACACTTATGCACCCTGAGATTCAAAGAAAAACATTTCCAAGTGGTAGGTCTTGATTTCAAGATTTCTCCAAGATATGTGTCCAAGGCCACCAAGATTCCATATCATGGCGAAAAATGGTTCAAACAGGCTCATCTTGACTTAGAAGATTACAAACCTTTCATCAAGCCTGAGCATAGAGATGCTCTCACTGCTATTTTCCCTTTTTCATATCTCCTTGACAACTATGCTCCTCTTATGAAAGTCATAATGAAATATTTCACTTGTGAAGGGAGGTTTGATCGAGTTTATGCCTACCATGTCCAATTATTGATGCATTATACTAGAAGCAGGCAACTAAACCTCCCTTACTTTTTTTTCAAGAGCATAGAGAAGATGGCATCTATTGTCCAGAAGAAGGCCCCACCTCTGCAAATCCCTTCCCTTTTCCATCATTCTTTGATCAAGATTATCTTCCTACACTAGCTAGAGAAGAAAGAGGTTCCATGGGATTTATTCATCAGCCATCCAGATTTCTCTACTATTCCTCCTGTCCGTGTGTCTCCCACTCAACCTGTCCATCGCCCGGTACCTTTGTCCAGTAGGCCTACTCCTAGAAGGCTCAGAATGACTACAGGACAGCCAAGTCAACAGGAAGGAGGAGAGGGGAGTGAACAACATCAAGAGGAAAGGGATGAACAGCTGCAAATACAAGATGAAGGACAGCAGAAAACATAAAATGATGAACAACAACAGGTACAAGATGAGGAACAGCAGCAGGTACAAGAGGAAGAATAGAAAGTTGGGCAGGAAATTGAGCCACATCTTGAGCCACAAAGAGAGCAAGAAATCCAAGCACAACAGCAACTTGATTTTGGTGAAGGAGGGCAGCAGTTTGAGACACCAAATGAGCAAGGCATTGATGTAGAACAGCAAGTTAAGGTTGGCGAACAGGAGCAGCAAAGTGAACAGCAAGAAGAAAACATCCAGCAGCCTCAAGAAGAGCAGCAAGTTCAAGAATATGTCAAGGGTAAATCAGTTATGTCTCCTCCTCCCAAAAGAACAAAGCTCAGCACAGCAAGGAAGAGAGGGTCTAAGGCTACCACTCTAACAGTGACAAAGGTTGTTCCTAGCAAAAGGAAATCGCCCAAAAGGACACCTACTAGCATGACAAGGAGGAAAAGCACAAGATTGGCTTTCAAAGGGAAAAGCAAAGTTGGAGAAAGTACAAAGCATGGAGGTGCATTGGCTGTCATCCCTATCCAAAGCGATGATAGTGATAATGAGGCCCGCCTTCTTGAAAACCTCCTAATTCATAAAGAGGGGCAAATTGAGGCATTAGAGGAGGATCTTCAAAGGGCAAGGAACTTCAACCACTTCTTAGAGATTCAAAACAAACAGATGAATGTTCACACAGCTGTTCATGAGGCACGGGCGATCAAATATAAGAATGAAGCAGCTAAGGCGCAAGCAAGGATAGAAGAACTCATTGGTGAGTTTGATGAGGAAGAGGAGGAATACCAGCCTAGTCGGAAGAGGCCTAGGACCATCGGGCTTAAAAGAGCCTTGGAAAAGCAGAGAGCAGAAGAACAAGCCCATCTCCAAGCCTTTCCTCTCACTGCACTCCTTGAGCAGGAAATTGAAGAAAACAAAGAGGCATGGCTTGAAAGAGCTAACAAACACTTGGAAATGAAGCTTGAGAGGGCGAATAGAGATCTAGAGCTGCAAAGGAAGAGGACTCATCACTTTCAAAAGTTGAATCAGTTTGCCAGGCGCAAACTAAAGGCAGCCCAAGAGAAATTGAAGAAGGCAAAGGGGAAGCGCCCGGCACGGAAAGAGGAGAAAAGCACATCAGCTCTTGACATTTTGGCCTCAGATTCGGAGCATGTTTCTAGGGACCCCTGAGGGTCATATGTGCCGATTTTGGGCCCGTTTCGACAACTTTTTGTTTTTTGGCATTTTTTGGGTTTTTGGTCGAAAACTCATAAATTTGCCATTTCAGTTTGAAGATTTTTCAAGGGAGAAGGATGATACCGATTGATGCCATAATTCTATGAGAAGGTCCCCAGCGATTTTCAAAGCATTCAGAGATCATTCGCCCCCTCAAATTGGCGAAAAATGCTCACTTTTTGCACATTCTACCCGTCATATCAGCAGTCTGCTATTTCCTGGTTTTTTATACACAGGTACAGTTTTGAAGGACTTCCAGGCATCAGATTGAGGTGATTTCAGTTGCACCGGAAAGTAGACACATAAATATTTCCAACGAGATATGATGAGCCTCGTTTCGACACCGGGAAGGCTGCCATTTGTCTCCAGAAAGTCAGGGGACCTTTTTCTGATGTAAATTTGAAGTATTGTTGCAATTTTTGAACCTCAAAAATCTGCTTTTTCCAAATGTGCGTTTAGCTATTTTTACACTTGGAAAATGATGCAAAGTCAATATAATTTCCGTTTTTAGCATTTTTTTAGATATTTTATGGGATATTTTTTGCCTTGGGCTTTGCAAAGCCTTAAGGACAAGTTTAGATATTTTGATTAGGCCAATGGGATAGCTAGTTGCACAATGAGGTTTTCCTCACTTAAGCCTATTTATTCCACAAGGCTTCATTGTAAAACAAGGCTGAACTTGAGAGAAGAATCAATATATTGGTCATATGAGCTTTGAAGAACATACTTGTGTTATGATTTTTGACTGCCTCTTGGATGCTTTTGATGAATGATGAAGGATTGTTGATGGATTCCATGACATGGTAGAATGGTATAGTGTTTCTTGCTTTGTTGTTGTCTTCTAGTTTTCATTCATGATACATGCTTCTTGCTGCTATAGATCAGTAGAGATTAAGTTTGATATATGCCCATGGAGGCACCTCAAAATTCCTGAATCTTCATAGCTTTATGTTTTCTTCTTCCTTAGTTATACTAAAGAATTCTTAACTGCTCTTTAGTAACTTAAGGTATTGTGGCTAGTTTTATTCATAAGTTCTATGAATGTTGAGTAGGATGTATGGTGTGCCCTGCTTACCTATGACTGTCCATAGTTCTGTCCATGAAACTATCCCTTTGACTGATTAGTTTATCATCTTGTTGAACCAAGGAGGCCTAGTCCCGATCTAGCCCTTTGCCTAAAACTATGAAAGCTTGTTTGTCAAAGTGCCCAATGACTTAGAGACTGTGTTTAGGCGTTCCGGCATAGTTTTTTGAGTTGTTAGTCCATCTTATGTGTTTTCCCCAAAGTCTGATAGCCATTTCCCGAAGTTAGAAGGTCTTATACTTCTATGCATGGCTGGAATGTTTGATTTCTATGTATTAATTAGCTCATAGTTACATTTAGAATGATTAATGGCTTGCTATAACATGTTTATGTCTGCTATCAACTAGTTATACTTGAAATCCCTCGTCTTTCACAAACTTGATGTCCATTTACTCCATTTTGCCCAAAGATCCCTTCTACCGTGAATCAAATCGGCCCTACAGCAGCCTTACATCATCATCTGATAGCTTCCTTGACCTTTTTGACCCCATAGCCTAGTTTATCTACATCTTGTTATCCAATTTATATCTTTGATCAGTTTTATCCCTCACAAACTTAAAAAACCAAAAAATCAAAAACTCACTTCATAACTAGCCTAATATCAGAAACACCATAAGAAAACACACCGATATCTTTTACACATATAGAGAGAGCCCTCTCTGAGTCCAAGAAGGCTAGGTCCTCGGGCTCCAAAGCTTGGTTTGATGTTACATCGTCATTTGGCTTACCAATCGGCCAAATCATGGGACCCTAACATTATAAACATTTGGTTTTAAATGAAACCCCAAATATTTCAAACCAACATCTAACCTAGAAGATTAAATGGAAATATATGAATAAGCTCAAGTTGCTCCTCATCCCTCAAAATATGAGTGGTAAGGGTTGATTTACCAGCATTCACCTCCATACCAGTAGCCTTGGAAAATAGGGCCAAAATCTCCCAACGAGTATGCACATCCCTCATAGAGCCAGAAAAAAAAAATAAGACATCATCCACAAAGAGGAGGTGGGTAATAAACATTTTTGGGGTGATCTAAATGCCCTTCAAGGATCCCTGTCTCTTAGCCTCCTTAAGGGCCTTGCTCAAACCCTTCGTAACCAACAAGAACAAATGAGGAGACGGGGGGCAGCCGTAGAGAATCCCTCTTTCAACATGAAAAAAATGGGAGGCCACCCCATTAATCAACACATAGAAATAAATTGTTGTAATACAGCTCATAATCCACCTGATAAAACTAATACCAAAGCCAAGATGGGTCGAAATCATACAAATATATAACCAACTTACCCGATCATAAGCTTTGGAGAGGTCAATTTTTAGAACCACCCCCTTGAGATTCTTAGTTTTCAGACTGTGAATTCCCTCCTGAGCAGCCCCAATGGCTTCATGGATTTTCGTCCCTTCCAGAAAGGAAAATTGTTCGCCAGATATATGTGCAGATAGGACACTCTTAAGTCTTCTAGCAATAACCTTAGAGACCACCTTATAAATACATCTGCACAGTGAGATAGGATGGAAATCATTCAGGGAAGAAGGATTATCAACTTTCAGAATTAAGGTAATGAAGGTAGAGTTAAAAATAGCTAGAATCCTCCCTGATACTCTAGTGTCTTCAACCACTTTTAGCAAATCCGCACTGAGCAGGTCAAAAAGATCCAAAAATAATTCAATTGATTAGCCATCAGGCCCAGGACTCTTGTCTTTTTGAAAGCTTTGAAGCAATTCCTTTAATTCCTTATCTGACATGAATTCCATCAAAGATATGTTTTCTTCCTCCTCCACAAACCTCGAGAATAGTTGAGCAACTCTAATAACTTCTGCTATGGAGGCCTGAATAGGAGCTTTAAAAAGAGCCTTGCAATCGTCTACCCCCAACTTTGCCTTTGCTTCAAAGGAATAATTTTCAGCTCCCTTCTCATCAGTCAAGCTCCAAATAATGTTAGTTTCCTTCCTACCTCTAGCATATGTATGAAATTTTTTTATATTATCTTCCCCACATGCCAGCCAGGTAGCCCTAATTTTTAGCCTACAAGAATCCTCCTTCCCCAAAAGAAGGGTGTTCCTTCTCCCTTCCAAACGAACAAGAGTGTCCTTTGCCTCATGGGACTGAAAACCCCCTCCATACCCTTCATAAATCATGAGTAGATATTATTACACTTGCTTCAACTCGTTGTCCTCCCTCAGCCTCTTTTTCACTAACCAATCCTTGATGACACCCGTGAGATGCTTAATATTATTAGCAAACTGAAAACCACACAACGAGTACTAACAGAATTAAATGGAATCCACCCAAAGTGAACCAAATTAAAAAAAGACTCATCCTTGAGCTAGATCTTATTATGCTTTAAAGGGCTTGAGGGCTTCAGAGGCCCAATTTTAAAATCCAGAAATATGGGAAAGTGGTCTGAAGCACCTCCACATCTGATCCACTACCTGATTTGAAAAATCCTGTCCACAACCTCTTCTGCCACCAGAAAATGATCAAGTCTCTTCGATACTCTACCTTCTCCACATCTGTTATTCTTCCGGGTAGGTTTGATCTTGATGGGTTCAATGTCTAACAGATTCCTCTCCTCCAATTTCTGGGTGAAATAACTAGTCATAGAATCAGCATGTGCATAGGGACCCCAAACCTCCGACTGACCCAGTGAGAAGTTGAGGTCCCCACCGAAGATCACCGAGTCCCCTTTGAGCAATGAGTTTCTAAATAGTGATTCCTAGAAGGGATAAGGACCATAAATATTAAAAATAGTGAAATATTCTCCTAACTCCATCACCAATAAATTAAATCCCAAGACCGACTCCATGCCCCAAGAGTTCAAATACTTTATAGTTCTTTCATTCCACCCCACCGCCAGCCCACCTGAACATCCTCTAACATCTAAAGTTTAAAAAATCCACCCCAGCAGCCAACTTTCCCACCTTGATTTTACTGCAAATCCTTCTCCTAAAGTCTCTTGTAACAAAATAATATCCAAGTGTTCGAGTGAAATCACCCTCAAAAAAGCTGATTTTTTATGGGTACCTGCCAAACCCCTATAATGAAAGGACATAATCTTCTTCTACAACCCATTTCTTTGGTTCTACCTGCTCTAAGCACCCTTTCAATAGATTGTTGTTTCCCATCATGAAGATCCATTTTAGCCCTACTCTAAGCCTTATCCAAATAGGATATCCTTCCCCTTCCTCATGAAGCCGAGATCTTCCCCTTTCCCAGACCTCTAGAAAATTTCTTAGGACTAGACCTCAGATAATACCTAGAATCCAAGGAATATGATGGTGAAAGGAAAGGATCCATCTCCCCTTCGATGGGATCGGGATCCAAAGAGGCTGGGAGACCCTCCACGAAAGTTTTCGACAAAACAGAAAGAGAAGAGGATGGACGAGGGAGACCAGAGAAAATTGAATGGTTCTTAAAACCCTCCACCCAATCCATACTAGAGATCGAGACATTATTGAGGAAAAAATGTATTAGCGAGGAGATAGGGATAGATGGGGATCCTAGGAGGGAAGGCCCCAGTCGCTTCAGAGCTACCAGAAGATTTCCATCATCCCCCACCGGATGAGAGACCTCTACGTCCTCCTCTTGACTGCTAAGATCCGTCGCTGCACTGACTGAGGCACTGTCAGGATCATGAGAAAATGTAGGCTGAGGAGAAGGTAATCTCGAACCTTCCCCCTCTGAGCTCTTCTCCACATCACTTCTGCGAGAACGCTGGTCATTAAAAGGGAGAAATGAAAGCCTGCAAATTGAGGTCGAATGGCCATAGGCATGATATCTTTTGCATCTGAAGGGCACATTTTCATAATCCAACACCTGCTTAATCTCATAGTTCCCCCACCTTAGATTCATCGATTTCGCAAGAAATTCTCTCACATTAATGCTTACCTGAATCTGAGCCACTCTCCTTTGTTTAGTTTCCAGAAAGGAGAGGTCAGCATCCAGAAAGGTCCCGAGGATATTCCCAATGCTCCTGAGGTGTTCCACAGACCAGTAATGGAGAGAAAAACTAGGCAGCCTCACCCACAAAGGGATCGAATCCACCCTCTCCCTACTAGCATCAAAAGGAGGATGCTAGGGCTTGAGAAGCAAAGGAGTGTGATCCAAAGCCAACACCCACTGCACATGATCTGTATGCAAAAAATTGAACGCGAACCACCCCCTCGAGAGAGTCACAACCTCTTCCACATAACCAATAGCTTCCTTCTAGTTTGATTCTACCCATAAAACCACTATTTATAGAGCAAAGGACCTCCCCATAGACATTCCCACCAGAGTCCAGTTAGTCATCTGGAGCACCTGCCCCCAACCAATATCTTCTCCTAGCACATAATTATAGTCCACCTTCTTTGAATTTATCCAACTTTTTCTGCTGAGCTTACCAGTTCCCCACCTGGGTTGTTTCCCTTCTGCATCACTGATTTGGCCAGGGCACTTTCCCCATACACCCCTGAGGCTAGGAAAACCATGCTGCTCTGAACACCCGAGATGGCCAGTTACAGACCCCAGTTCCTCATCCCCACGCAGCCAACCTCCCAAACCACATCACAGGAAAAAGAGATGCTCCACGACCCCATTCCAATAAAAAACAGACCCTTTGCCATCAATATCCCCTCCCTGAAATCATTCGAATTCGTTAGGAGTAGACCCATCCTTTGCCGACCAATGATGAATTTGCTCCACTTGGCTCCAACGCTGTAGCCCCTACACATGTAGCCCATTTTCCACAATTTGAAAATCTCGTGTGCCTCTATTCAAACCGTCCCCAAGCGAATCTCCCTTCATTCGATCGTTCCTCCTGGTGTTTCCTCCTCCTTGATGACTTATCCAAAGAAGTAGAAGTAGATAGCTTCGGTGATCCCCTCGCCAAGTTATTTTATCAAAAGGAGAAAATAATTTTTTAATTTTGATGGGTTGTAAGAATAGAAAATTTATTGGAGATTATATTGTGTGAGTTTGAGAAGGTCGTGATAATATTATGGAGCTAAGTGTAAAGATCTCTTTATCAGAAGATCGAATTGTTTGACCAGTGCATAGTAGGGGAGCCAAGTATACTAGAGGATTGTGTTCTCTTTCCCCTAAAATACTTAACTGTTCTATCTCTTTAAGGGTCGAATAATTAAAGTCCCAAGAATTATTCTTGAAAGAATCGAGGAGAATTTTGTTTAAACAATATTGATGTCAAGTCGCAGTTATCAAGGAGATCGAAGGGAAAAAAAGCATGAGTTCTCCCTTTATTTTTTAGACAAGTTTCTATAGCTTGGATGAGATTTTCTAAGAAAACAAAAAAGATCCAAATCATCTCATCTTTGTGGTTGGACGAGCCATTGTATTTCTGGGTCAAGTTTCTTTTCTTCTAGGACTACGTGAAAGCTATTTATCGGGCGTTGGATTTTTCTTTTACCGCCTTGATGTTTTTGTTTTCTTGCTAGATTCTTTCCATAGTATAAGGGGAGGATTCATGGAGTTGTTTTCAGATGAAAAGGTTAAACTACTTATGTTTGTATTTATGAAGATAAAGTTGAATCTTTATTTCTGGTCAAATCATTCCCTTGCTAATTTTACAGGTTACCTCTGTCATTTATTGTTGAGAAATCTATGGTGCGGGAGTTGTGTGACCACCAGGACCACAAATCATCTATTCTGGAATAATATTTCACTAGTACAAAATTACTAATTAGTTACTAAAAAAACGACTAAATTTTACATATAAACAACGATTTTTTAGTCGGTGACTAGTAGTAGCTAATTTACAGTATCTTATAACACGACCAAATTTTAGCCATTTTTAGCTCAGACGTTAATTGGTTGTCTCAATTTTATCATCTAGTAGTATATTTAGTAATTAATTTGATCATTAATTTGGTCATTGGTTTAGTCATTAATTGTCACAATTAATGACCAAATATATAACAAAATATATTACTATATGATCACCCGATAAAACCAATTAATGACCAAAAAAATATGACCAAAATGTTGGTCGCGTTAAAAGATATTGTTAATTATCTACTAATAGTCATATATATGAAAATTTTAGCCATCATTTGAAACCAATTAATTGTTAGGATCTTCCGACACATAGGAAATAGTTAAGAATAACTTAGTCTAGTGTAGAGTTAGGTAAAGTGTGTTTCGTTACTATGTACATTTGTAACTTATAATCTAAAGGTCACGATTTGTAGTGATCAGACGGTTCACTCTCTCCTCGGTATTAACAACACTTGATCCATGGCTTAACACCCGATTGGTCCATGATCTTTATTTAAAGAGCATGGAGGTTCATTTTTCTGGTAACCGTTTATGAGAGAAACATATGTAATCTTTCTTTTTATACTAATAAATTTACTGAAGTGGTCGCGTTGGCTTAGGCTGTGTAAATTCCTACATCGTATTAGGGCAATTTTTAGGGCCGCATCCATTGTTGATCCAAATCTGAAGCTTGTTTGACTGCATGTGACTGTTGTTTTCTAGATCTATTATTTTTGAACATTTTCGGGCCTAGAGAACTGCTTTGTTATGTCTGGAGCATCCGTTACAGTAAGGAAACCCTTTCATATCATGCGAAAAGGTTTCTGGTTGCCCAAGTTATGTTAGTTTATATCTGGAGGTATAAATTATTTGTTTTGCAATTATATTTGTTAATAGTTCTGCTTATTTCAGTTCCCTCTATTTATTTTGGTTTTTAGGTTTTATTCATTTGTCAGATCTATACCCTCTTCTCTTTGTATGCTCTTTGCTCTGTGCTGTGTGCAATCTTAGCAAATCAGAAACAGGAAGGAAGAAGGGAATTTTTTTGCTACATATGCTCTTTCCCCATGTCTTTGTGCGATCTCGGGAAATCAGAAGTAGTGAAAAATTAGATAGTTGCCGGTAAGGCTACCGAAAATCTAACGTTATGTTGTAAGGCTTGCCTTTAGTTTTTTTTTGCTCGGATTTTGTGTAGGGAAAAGAACACACACCGAAGCCTCTAAAAAAAAAAAAAAACCGTTTCCTCCTTTCAAAAAATTACATAATCCTTTTACTATCTCACTTGGTGAGAAGTTAGTTTATGAGAATAGAGGTCTTGGGTTCAATTCTCTTTCTCAAGCTTCTTTTGTAAAAAAAATTTTTGTTAAAGGGGTGGGATTTTTTGAACTTTATCATCAAATTTCAAACTATTCCCATAACTATTCGACATCTACAACTCAGTTTTTTCAAAAAGGCCTAACTTCTTCATCCGGAAGCCGTTTTTCGAGCCCTTTTTTTTCCACCAGCCTAATTTTTAGAGATATTTCCATTGGAGTAATTAGTTTTAGCCCTTTGCAGCTTTAGTTTATATATATATATATATATATATATAAAATGGAAAGTGCAAGCTCGGTTATTCTTAATAGCACCAATTATTTCCAATGGATACCTCACATGGTAGATTTACTTAGAAGTAAAGGGATTTATAGAATAGCCACAAGACAATAAAATAAAACTTTCGATGATGATGGAGCTATTAAATGGGAAAATAAACAAGATCAAGCACGAGGGCTGATAGGAATTTCCATTGCTCAAGATTTTCGATTTCATATCCTTGAAATTGACACCCCTGATGAAGCCCTGAAAAAGCTAAATACTATTTTTGGCATTCAAAATCAAATCAGGGCCTACTAGCTTGAAAATGAGTTTCTTACTTTGAATTTCTCCTCTATTGAAGATTTTTGTCCAAATTCAAGACCCTTAGACTTCTTTTAGAAGGTTGTAAGGTCAAAAAGTAAGATGGTAGCCTCATATATTCCATTCTTTCTAAGCTTGGCCCTGCATACTCTGTTTTTTTTTCCACCTTCCATTCCACTAGAGAAGTCATCATTTCTTCAAGAACCGCCTACAAGAACCCCTTTTTTGATGCCTTTTTAAATTCTTTGATAAGATAACAAGAAAAAATCCTACACCTTGGTCTTATCACTTCTGAAAACGCTTCTAAGAAAGCCTTATGAGCCCAAAAAGAACCATATCAAAAGAATACCAAGAAGTAGTGTTGGAGAGGTAAATCCCCTCTGCGGACAGAGGTGATCCCTACTAGCCCAGAATGGGTCTAGCAACAATCATCAAATGCTACAGCGCAAGTTCCTAATTGCGAATAAACAGACCAACGATGGAGGCCTACCTGGAGTCCAACGCTATGATTCGTAGAAGAAACAGTGTTCCCGTTCCTTAGCCTCGGCAGATCACGATCCCCACGATCTCCGTGAATGGACACCTACACATGCAAGAAACAATACGAATACAAGCATAAAATACAGAATACGCAACTATATATCAGTCAGAAAGGATATAACTCATCATTATCATAAGTGAAAAACAGAGTGGAACCATAACCAATAGTCATTCATTAATAAACAATCGAAAGAGAGTACAACCAATGTTCTGACGCTGAGGTCTCCTTCGGAGGGGTCTCCAGTAGAACACGTCTCGCAAAGCCTACCAAGGATGGGACAAGACTCTCTTAGAGTCTCTCGATGATAGTCTCCTTGCTCGAGTTTGGCCTTAAGGGAAGAATGAGGGCTCTTGCAGCATTAAGGCTCTTGGGAATTTGAGAACTTGAAGATTCAAGACTTGGGCACTTCAAGACTATCTTGCAATGGAAATGGGCAAGCTTTTATAGATGGAGGAAGGGGAGTTGGGATCCCTATAATTATGGGATTGGCCCTATCTTCAAGGAAGCTTCCATGAGAGGTGGCAAACCACTTCCCCTACATGGAATTCCCGGAGCCAAACCTCCCAACTCAATATAGATAGTAGTTTCTGAGTCTGTTGAAACGAAACTTCCGCCATTTTATTTAAAAAACACTCCTTAAATTGGCTGGCGCGACTGCGACTCTGGGACAGAGCGCCAGTTGGCGCGGCCTCTTTGTAGGATTTTCCCCATTGGCGCGAGTGATGAATTGGCTACCCGCACCAATGCAAAAAGGGATGTTTTTGTGGTTTTTTGCAAGGAGATGTCTTCAGAGCAATTGAAGCTCATATTTAGAGGAATGCAATGATAGTGGTTTCAAGGCATGACATTGCTCACAGGTCACAGAATGGGCCCTCCAATGTGCAGGATGGGGAATGGTAGGGACGGTGACAAATTACTGTGTAACAGATGCCCCCTAAAGCATGAGGCCCGAGAGAGAGAGAGAGGGGTGAAATGCTTTATGAGAACGTGTCCAACTGAAACTCCGCCGTCGAAAAACTTGCGTGGAGAAATACAATTGATATCTCAAGTACATGATGTATATGTGGTATGGGCACAGCCATCCATAACAGAGTATACAATAATCCAGATCCAAGGTATGGACGCAACCATCCAATGAGGATTGATAAATAGACTCAGGTATGGTCGCAGCCATCCAGTGAATAAGTCATAATAATCCACAAAATCGCAGCCTGGATTACAACAGACACAATCCAGGGTCTTGCACTCCATCTCGACCTGAACAAAGTACAAGTTCAAGCATTTGAATGAGTGAGCTGAAGTCGAGCATGCAAGAACATCGTCTGATTACCAGCCAATGATGAAAGTTGTTAACAGATGCGAGAGGAACCACCAATAATGACGATGGCCCTCAAGGTACTACAGGTACAATCTACGGCATGTGAATCAATGAGCTGGCGTCGAACACCCGTAGAATCACTCGATCGGAGGCCAATGATGAAAACCTCATGTCGAATGCGACGAACCTTCCATTGAGGCATGCAGGCTCCAAGGTACCATAAGGGAGTCTCTAGATCAGCTTCCTGGATAATGAGCTGAAGTCGACAGGAAGTGACCCTGATCGAAGGTGGGCCATAATGTTTCCCACATCATCGACACGAGACAGAGGAACATGATGTTTTGTTGTGAATCAGGACCATATGAGAATCAGAGGAAGGTTAATATTTGCAGAGGTCAACTTCTCTTGAACATATAACGGCACAAATAGTGGTTTTGGCAGTATTTCACATCAACGGATCAGAGGTCATGGTGACGAGGCAATGAGCAGAAGAGAGGCCAAAAAGGATTATCCAAACCCACGGAGGTAAGTGAAAGAACGAGATGAGATATCCCCAACCCGACACAAATGCAGACAAGTGCCATGTTCAAGAGCGACATACTACCGACACGACAATGATGATGGTTCCATTTTTCCCCCACCATTTCTAGTGAGTACCCCAATTATTTTTGATAACAAGCTTGAAGGGGATAGCATATGCTTGTAATATAAGTCCACCCTTCGGGTGAATCCATCCTAGTACATTTAACGAGCCCTAGGAAGGAGAAACTCGAATACCGTCATTACGACTGAATCCAATGTCATCAGGTTTTAACGAGTCTGACAAAGGAAGAACTCGGCATCTTTTCATATTTAGAGAGTTTGAAAAGACAGCTGAAAAGTAAAATCCAATGGTCCCTTTTCGTAAATAGTTCCTCAGATCCGAAAAGGTAGAAAAAAATATCCGAGAAAACCTCCTAGTCATGATAGTCTAGGGTATTCCTTTTTCGTAAATAATCCATCCCAGCCCGAAAAAGGGGTAAACGTATACTGGGTAGATGTCGTTTCGCAGCCACTTTAATGAGATCGAAATGACAAGGGCCTCGGCAATCTTTTCACGTTTAGAGAGTCAGAAAAGAGCTGAAAGATGACTCCTCCTGAAGGAACGAGTGGTATAAAGGGTAGCAACTGGTTCTGGTAATGGTGGAACTGCTCAGAACAAGTAAAGGTTAAGAGGCTGGCTAACAAGACCACTCATCGCAACGGTTTCTCAGGAACGGGTAAAAGTACCAAGTGAAGGCATATGATCGGCCAAGCAGATAGTGACGATGGAGTGAGAAAACCAAGGCTCATCTGGCAAAAAACAGGCTGATAAAATGGCCATCACAAGAGGTAAAATGGGAATGGTTTCATTTTTACACAAGCTTGAAATCAAGAAACTCTGCTTGAAGTTGGTTTCATTTTTACACAAGCTTGAAACAAAGATAAACTATGCTTGAACCCAGTTTCATTTTACACAAGCTTGAAACGAAAATAAACTATGCTTGAAAAAGCAAGCATGCCCCTAGCATGGTGACTCAATTCGAGGTACATTCCCCCCAAGCTTAAGTCCATATGAAAGGCAGATGGAGTGAAGGTTCAAATTACGCGATCAAGAGAAAGACTCGACTGGGATTTTTATGAGATTTTCACAACCGCAAGTAGAAAGTGCCATTCCTGAAGATGGATCCCCGTTGGGATTCGAAACGTCGACAAGTGTTTCGTGAAACTGTGGATAATCCGGAAAACTCTTCAGTAAACAATTACCACAGGAACTTGAAAACCAAGAAACTTCACCGTTTCATGTTTTAAGAGTCGAGAAACGGTCGAAAAGGTGACTCTATCTCTTTTAGATTTGACACAATCGTGAAAGGACAAGCGCTTGGTGATCCTTTCAAATTTAGGGAGTCAAATAGGATCAAAATGACTACTCAGGAATATTAGGCAAAAGGGTGTACCAAATAACCGTGAACTGCAATATACACCTTGGTTTCAATAATGAAAAAGAAATCAACCAAGTACTTTCATACGTGCAGGAAATCTCCCCGAATGCTGTGTCCAGTGTATCACGGGTATAGGGCGGCAGACTCGGCTTCCTATGGATAAAGGTTAGAAACCTAGTGGGGTCTCCCTTTATATATGTGACGGTAGGGGGAGCACAAGTCCGTACTAGCGCTGTCTAAAGCCAAGAGGCGAATGACAGCTGCTAGGTTTTAAGACGCCGGAACACGTCTCTAGCCTAGACCTCTAAATGTGTTTCATTAGATTTCAATGCTGCCTTAGTGTAAATTGAGTAGATTTTAAAGTTGATCTTCAATTACGTTTCAGTTTTCAGGCCCTAACAAATGTGATACCTCAAAAAATATCCTAAATGCAAAACTACATGCCACAGTACATCATTTCGTTCGATGAAAGCTAGCTACGAAAGAGTTGAGAGCTTTTACACAAACAAAATGATCAGAAGACAATCAATGATATCTCTAATGCAACTAATGAAACTAAAAACTTTTCCTTAAAATTCACTAATTACTAGTAAAATTGAAAAGATTTCAATTTGTACTAATCAACCAAAAGCAAAAGAGATTTTTTATTTTCAATGTTTGATAGCTAGATGCACTAAACAAACCGAAAACAAACGAAAAGCAATTCGAGAAATGATATTAAAGAGTAAAACGAGCGGATTTCACTCAATGGCACAAACAATCAGATCTCAAATCGACCAAAGTCTCTCAAAACCAAGAAAAAGTCCCAAGGGCTCCAATGGACCATGTGATCTAGGCCCAAAGCAAGACCAAACGAAATTTTAATGAAGAGAAGAACAATCACCCAAAAATCGCAACAAAACGGTGAACAACCACTAAGAGGATGCGGAGGAGCAATCAGAGAATTGACTGGACTAACAAAATACCAAAACTCCTAAGGAGGGCTCGACACACAAAGCCACTAGATGCCCTAGGGCTTAAAACGTGAAATCGATGGAGAAAAGAAAACAACCAAAGGATGAAGGCAAACTCCCAGTCAAACAGGACTCCAACACACTCAGGTAGCCGAAAAACCAAAAAGAAACACACTGACCAGACCCAGAGAGCTCAAAACTGAGCGAGCCCTAATGCCTCACAGGAGTGGCGCGACTGTGAGGTTGTAACAGGCACCAGAAAGCAATTGGCGCGGGTAATACACAAGCAACATGCGCCAATTGGCGCGACTGTAGAGCTAAAAAGCATGCCAGTCGAGTTTCTCAGACAAAAATAAAAAGAACTACTCCAGAAGCAGATCAATGATATCCAAGCAAACCAAGAAGCAAAAACAGAAAAATAACCCAACCCAAAAGGCTAACCAAGCAAGGAAAACCGCGAAACAATCAAAACGAGACAATCAAAACTAGACGATCCCCAGCGGAGTCGCCAAATTGTTGGAGAGGTAAATCCCCTCTGCGGATAGAGGCGATCCCTACTAGCCCAGAACGAGTCTAGCAACAATCATCAAATGCTACAGCGCAAGTTCCTAATTGCGAATAAACAGACCAACGATGGAGGCCTACCTGGAGTCCAACGCTATGATTCATAGAAGGAATAGTGTTCCCGTTCCTTAGCCTCGGCAGATCACGATCCCCACGATCTCCGTGAATGGACACCTGCACATGCAAGAAACAATACGAATACAAGCATAAAATCCAGAATACGCAACTATATATCAGTCAGAAAGGATATAACTCATCATTATCATAAGTGAAAAACAGAGTGGAACCATAACCAGTAGTCATTCATTAATAAACAATCGAAAGAGAGTACAAACAATGTTCTAACGCTGAGGTCTCCTTCAGAGGGGTCTCCAGTAGAACACGTCTCACAAAGCCTGCCAAGGATGGGACAAGCCTCTCTTAGAGTCTCTCGACGATAGTCTCCTTGCTCGAGTTTGGCCTTAAGGGAAGAATGAGGGCTCTTGCAACATTAAGGCTCTTGGGAATTTGAGAACTTGGAGATTCAAGACTTGGGCACTTCAAGACTAGCTTGCAATGGAAATGGGCAAGCTTTTATATATGGAGGAAGGGGATTTAGGATCCCTATAATTGTGGGATTGGCCCTATCTTCAAGGAAGCTTCCATGAGAGGTGGCAAACCACTTCCCCTACATGGAATTCCCGGAGCCAAACCTCCCAACTCAAGATAGATAATAGTTTATGAGTCTGTTGAAACGAAACTTCCGCCATTTTATTTAAAAAACACTCCTTAAATTGGCTGGCGTGACTGCAACTCTGGGACAGAGCGCCAGTTGGCGCGGCCTCTTTGTAGGATTTTCCCCATTGGCGCGAGTGATGAATTGGCTACCCGCGCTAATGCAAAAAGGGATGTTTTTATGGTTTTTTGCAAGGAGATGTCTTCAGGGAAATTGAAGCTCATATTTAGAGGAATGCAATGATAGTGGTTTCAAGGCATGACATTGCTCACAGGTAACAGAATGGGCCCTCCAATGTGCGGAACGGGCAATGGTAGGGACGGTGACAAATTACTGTGTAACAAGTAGTATCCTAAAAGGTATGGTCCTAAACCAAACAAGGGTCCTAAGCAATTTCAGTCACAAACTGAAAAAGCAACTCACCAAACTGATAAGGCAACTAAAAACAAGGGGAAGAAAACAGATAGAAATTGCAACTTTTGTAATCATGAAGGCCACGCAGAGTCTAGATGTTTTAAGAATATGGAAGCCTTGGAAGTAGTAATGAAGAAGCACCACATTAATTTGGATACCTCTTCAACTTCATCTTCAGGAATGGCACTTTCTACTTGCGGTTGTGAAGCATCTAGTTATGCATTAAATGTATCTTCTTCTTCTCATTCTCATGAGTGGCTTATTGATTATGGAGCTTCTTACCACATGGCCAAAAATAAAGCCATGTTTCCTTCTTTAAATGATTGTAACACCAAACATATTTATGTTGGTGATGATAGATCTCTTAGTGTTGTAGGATCTGGAACCATTCATCTAGATAATGGTCAGTTTATGATGTACTATGTGTTCCTACCTTGTCATGCAACCTTTTATCTGTTTATCAAATAACTCATTCAGGTGAAGGGAAAATAATAGAATTCTCACCTCATGATGTTGTAATCAAGCACCTCAAAGATCCTAGACATATTTTAGCTACTATAATTGTTGATGATTCCAAAAGGTTGTATAAGTTTGAAAATTTTGGGTCATCATGTATTCCCTCCATTTTGGTTGCTCATAAGGATGAAGTGAGAAAACTTTGGCATGAGCGATTTGGTCACTTAAACTATCGCTCTCTTAAAACTCTATGTAAGGAAAATATGGTGACGGGTCTTCCTATGGTATCTTGCCGAGATGGTGTTTTCTCCGGATGTGTATTTAGAAAACATCATTGGGATAGGTTTGACAAACGTGCCTCTTGGCACGCTTCAACCCCTTTTCAGCTTGTGCACAGTGATTTATGTGGTCCACTTCCTATTGTTTCTTTCTCTGGTTGCAAATACTTCTTAACTTTCATTGATGATTTTTCCAAAAGAACTTGGGTATACTTCTTAAAACTCAAGAGTGAAGTTTTTAACATGTTCTTGGCCTTTAATTCCTTTTTTGAGAAACAATCTGGACATCCAATTATTAAGTTAAGATCAAACATAGAGGAGAATATGTTAACAACAAATTTATCAACTTTTGCACTGAGCATGGAATTCAATTGCAACATACTGTTCCATATACTCCACAACAAAATGGTGTAGCTGAAAGGAAAAGTCGCACCTTAAAAGAAATAGCTAATTGTATGCTTCAATCTAAAGGACTTGGCCTCAATTTTTGGGCAGAAGCAATTAACTGTGAAAATTACATAGTAAATCGCACTCCTACTAAGGTTTTAAAGAATATAACTTCAGAAGAAGCTTGGAGCTCAATCAAACCAGATGTAAGTCACTTTCATTTTTTTGGGAGTGATTCTTAGACCCATATTCCAGATGCGAAACATAAAGCCTTAGAGCCTAAGAGTGAAAAATGAATTTTTGTTGGATATTCTAAAGATCTCAAAGGATATAGACTTCTTCAACCAAAATCCAAGAATATAATCATTAGAAGAGATGTAGAATTTGATGAAAATATATCGGCCTACGAGCCTAGTTCGATGAGTGTGCCACCTTTGGCCTGCGAGCCTGATTCGACATATGTGCCACCTCTCTCTATCTCTTCTATTTTTACAGAATTCCTTCTAGTTCAGATGACGACAACGAGGATGACAATCCTCCTCCACCTCTTGAATATTTTCCTTCAGCTCCGCAGCTTCCATGATGGGTCCGCTCTACTCGGGATGTAGCAGGTTCTCTTGAAGGTGACCCTGCAGATCGACGACGTACACGTTCTCAATTCGAAAGAGCCTCTTCCTTATTGGCTCAAGTTCTAGAAAATCCTGATCCAGACACATTTGAAGAAGACTCTAGTCATCTAGATTAGGATGAAGCTATGAATGAAGAATATCATTCCTTATTGGCGAATGATACTTGGGATCTTGTTCCTCTTCCAAAAGGAAGAAAACTTGTCAGATGCATATGGGTTTACAAAAAAAAGTTTGGACCAGATGGAAAAGTGGATAGACATAAAGCTCATCTTGTTGCTAAATGATTTTCACAAATTGAAGGCATTGGATATAGTGAAACCTTCTCCCCTGTTACCAAAATGAATTCTATCCGCCTTTTTCTTTCCCTTGTTTCATCCTTTAAATGGGAAGTCCATCAAATGGATGTTAAATCCGCCTTCTTACATGGAGATTTGCATGAATAAATCTACATGGAACAACCCCCTGGCTTTATACAAAACGAATCTAGCCTTGGTTTTCGCCTTAGGAAGTCTCTCTGTGGTCTCAAACAAGCTCCTCGGGCTTGGTATGCCAAAATGGATAGATTTCTATTAGATAATGGCTTTTCTAGGTGTCATTCTGAAAACATTGTCTACAGCAAGAAAGTGGGTAAGTCCTTCACCATCCTTATTCTTTATGTTGATGATCTTATCCTTACTGGTAGTGATCCCAACCATATAAACCATGTGAAGTCTAGCCTAAAAAAGAAGTTTGAAATGACAGACTTAGGACACTTGCATTATTTCCTTGGTCTTCAAGTCTTACAATCCAAAGGAGGTATTACCCTCTCTCAGTCCAAGTATGCCTGTGATCTTCTATACCACTTTCACATGGAAGACTGTAAGCCAGTCGCTTCTCCCTTTTAGTCTAGAGTCAAGCTTTCAGTAACTTGTACTACCCCTAAATTTGATGCTGCCTTATACCGTCAACTTGTTGGTAAACTTCTGTATCTAACCCATCCCCATCATGACCTTTCCTTTTCTATTGGTCTTGTTGCTCAGTTTATGCACCAACCTCATGAAAGTCACTATAAAGTAGATAAAATAATACTTCTATATATTTGAGGTACAGTTCAGTTTGGGATTCATTACAGTGTGGGAGCATCTCCATTGTTGATTGGTTTCACTAATTCTTATTGGGCTGGTGACCCTGATGATCGAAAGTCTACTGCAGGATATGTATTCACTCTTGGTTCAGGACCTATTACATGGTCTTGTAAGAAACAAAGTTCCATCTCTATTTCTTCAGTAGAAGTAGAGTATCATGGTGCAATTGAAGCCAACAAGGAATTCATGTGGCTTCATCAGATCTTGTCTGAATTTTGTCTTCATCAGCAGCATCCAACTACACTTTGGTGTGGTAATCAGAGTTCCATTCAACTATGTAAAGATCCATTTCAGCATCAGTGTATGAAACACATTGAGCTCCACATACACTTCATCAGAAAGCCCATTCATGATCATGTTCTTGAAGTGTAGTGTTATCACCCTTAAAAAATTTCTAAACTTTGGAAAGTTTACCTTGTTTCTAGTCATGGTCTTATAATAGGTTTTGAGTCATCTCATCTCAATTGTGTCATTCTCATTTCCAAATAAAATTTGACCACCTCATTCCATGGTTTAAAGTTATAAGCCATATTTAAAAACACTTGTTCCTAAGTCATAACTCTAAGATAGGGTTAGAGTCATTTTTATATATTTTTAAGGTCTAGATCATGAGTTAAAGGCCTCATTCCATCACCAAATAATGTTCATCAACCTTGTTTCATTCTTCAAAGATATTATGCCATGTTTTGAAACCCATATTTAAATTTTTTTCTGAATATTTGATGAATAAGCCACGAAACCACGTTTTCGTAGCGTGCTCAGTGTAAAAAATTGATTTTGCGCTATGAAAACGCTGGTGATTTCGTAGTGCAAAAAACCGAATTTGAAAATCATGCGCTACGAAATCGGGGATTCTCAGTTTTGTGTCTGAGCTGTCACATCTGTCAAATATAGTTAAGTTTTTCATCATTACGTGTCATTCATGAGTTCTCATTCGCGCATGCAACCATTTATTATAATTATTAGGGGTCATTTGTCATCGATTAGGGGCCAAATTGTCATTGGTACTTTCAAATTTGAAAACAGTTGGTCATTTTCGACTTCATTTGTCTCATGCAAGACAAATAGTGCATGCATGTTTATGTTTTGGAGAAGCAATTAGTGGTGAAGGACCAAAGTTCACTGAAACTATATTTCAAGTGAGGTAGAACTGAACTCATTTATCAAGCGAGGTTGCTCTTTCAACAGTATTTTCAAAATTTTCTATCAAGTAAATTTGAAATTCATTGCTGATGGAAGCAGGATTTAGCAGGATTTTTATTCAAGCAAGGCATAATTCTTATCAAGAGAGGCTGAAATCATTTATCAATCAAACCGGTTCATTCAACAGTTTGATTGCTAATTTGCCGAAGACACATGGTTTTCAGAGAGATTCTCATAGATTTCTGAAGATACAAGGTTTTCAAGAAAAAAATGGCTGAAGAAAGGAGTCATAGGTCTGGTAATTGCCTAAGAATAGAACCTGAAGGTGTATAAGCCCTTACAAAAGACAAGTTTGTTGAAGAAGCCTTTAAGAAAGTAGGTTGTTGGAGGTTTTGTGAAAAACTTCAAGGAGGGCACACTCAAATCACCAAATAATTTGCCACAAACTTCACAGGTTCAAACTCAAGGATTGGATTCCTAAATTTACCAATTTCCCCTAAAGTGATATCAGCAGTTACAGAAATTCTGAGAGGAGAAGACAGGTGGTTTAAAACTTTCAAGTTTGACATGGTACCCTGCAAAATCTTTCTAAAACCAGAGTTTTCAAAGGTTGACTTGAACAAGGTTGTGGCAAGAAACTATGTCAAAGATACATTTTCCAATTTTCTCTACAATATTTAAAGGTACTTCACCTGTGAAGGAAGATACCACAAGGTGTATACCTATCACTTTAAACTTTTGCTTCATTTCACAGGGATAATATCTCTAGATTACCTTTTTATCTTTTTCAGAAGTTTTGCTAAGATGTCTGATAAGGTACAAATGAAAGCTGAGTCATGTGAAACCTCATTATTTCACCATGGCTTAGTTAATTTAATAGTCTTACATGAGCTGCAGAAATCAAACAGAGATTGGGCTGAATTCCTCTTTTTGAGTAGAATTGGGATTGAAGGAACAGGTGTTAGTCCTTAAGCTAAAGAGAAAAGTCCATCAAAGGTTACTGCCCCTGTAGAAACAAAGTCAAAAATATTTGTTAAGCTCAAGCCTCGAAAACAAGTTAAAGAACCAATGATAGGAACAACATTGAAAATCCAAGATACTCCTAAATCCGCACAGAAGAAGAAAACTCTGGTTAAGGATACAATTCTAGAACAGTCAACTAGTAAAACAGATCAAATGAGGTTGAATAGGAGTCAAAGGTTAAAGGAAAAAGGTAAGGTTGTAGTTACAGAGGGGTCAAAAGTTAATTTGAATGATATACTTCAAGCTATTGACATTACAGAGTCTCCCCTAGTATAAGAAGACTTCATCAAACTAGATATAGGTGGCAATAAATCAAAGAAATTGAAGACATCCAAAAGGTTAGATTTTCATGATGATGTGGTAGAGTTTATCTTAAAACCAAAAAAACCCTCAACTAGACACTCCAAGAAGTTGAAGCGGTCAGACATAGAGAAATATCAAACAGGAGGTGAAAGTGCTAATGTTTTTGAAGAAACCACAAATATATCTTTTTCAATGCCTGAAGAAGATAGAAACAGGGTTTTCAATATTTAGAAGGAAAAGAGAAACTATGAAGATGTCAAAGACAAAATTAGATTGGAAAATAATGAGATTGATAAGTTGAAGAAAAAGGTGAGAGTGCATGCAAAATAAAGGGAAAATTTTGAAAGGATGAAAGGACTGTGGGAGTTGGAGAAAAATCCAAACCCTGAATTAATTGATAGTCAAGCTAAATTCTTCATATGGACCCTACCTGCAACCAAAGAAGAAAAATTCATTAGGATGGTCAATACCAAGCTAAGGGAAAAAAATAGAAAGCTTAAGAGGAGAGTAGAAGACTTGGAAATACAGCTAGCCCAATTTGAAGATCAGCCACAGCTAAAATAAGTGCAAATAGTAAGTGTCATCCTTTAACAAATTTTTGAGGTTATATGAATATATCTCATTTTTGGAGTTGTTTATATATGATGTTATGGGTTATGAAGGTTGATATACACCTGAAAATATAGTATTAAAAGGGTTGAAAACCAAGTTTTTGGAAAGAAGCTGTGAAAAGTGAAGACTCAGCTTTCTCATAGCGCGTTGCGAAACTTCTGAAGGTGACACATAGCAGTTTCATAGTGCGCTACGAAATTGCTGTAGAATGCAGTTTGAAATATTTTTGCAAATTTTTAAAGGTGACAAGGGTTTTTTTTTGAGCTTTGATGCTGGTGGGAGGTATGGAGAATAAAAATGAAGATCCATAGGATTGGCACATATAAAATGGTGGTTTGAAGTATGATTTAAAAAGGAAAGTTCTGCACTACGAAAACAACAGACTCAGTAGTTTCGTAGTGCAGTAGTATTGACAATTTTTGCACCATTTTGGAGGTTGACAGTTGCACAACTGGAAGGTCGAATTCAAGTGAAAGACATAAGACATTTGCAACATGTTTTAAGCACCATTTCTTCAGCAATTGATTTGAATGAACAAAAATGAAGCATTCAGCTATTTTATAGGAAACATGCTCCTATTTTGCAGGAATGGATAAGAAGCAGGTTGATGGGGTTTAACAACAAGAAGATGAACAATGTCATGGTTGAAGTCTAGCTGTCCAGCATAGTTTTAATGATTAGATAAGGTTGTTAAAGGTTGTTAAGATATAATAAATAGTGTTTTAGTCCTAGTTGTATTAGGACTATAAGACAGACAGTTTAACTTTCAGTTTGTAAATAAAGTTTGTTGAAAAGTTGATAGGTGTCAAATTCGAATTTCTTCTCAAATTTTTGGAAGGAATCCAAGGATGTAATGACCACTCTATAAGAGGGAAGAAATCAAATTGCATAGGGTTGGAATTTTCATTGAACAAGCATACTTTTTTTGATATCAAAGAACTGCGTTTATATCCTAATACAGAGAATTTTGTTTCATTACTTAGGATTCAAAAGGGGTTATGGATGTTTGATTGTCTCATTATGTTTCTCTTCAAATTACTTGCAGTGGCATGAATGTATATTACTTAGAATTCACTGAAGGTGCTCTAACTTCCTATATATGTTCATGAACTGTGTTTATCCTCTGTCCTATTGTTCTATTGATGCATTTAAACCCTGAAATGCACCGAATTCCATATGAAACTGATCTTTATGTTTTGTGAAAGCACATTTGACTCCATTTACCCAATAGATGTTTGTTGACTAGTAGTACAACCAATTATTCACTTTATTAAGTTTATTCATAGAGTTAGCCATCTGATCTTTATTTGTAAATCATTAACCTATTGAGAGAGCCGCTCAGGTTGAGGAGGCTAAGCCTCAACTAAAAGTTTGGTTTGAAATAGTTACTCAGGGTCTACTTGACTAGCAGCCTATCAGGGTCTAATTTTGAGATAACATGTAGTACTGTCCAACCAACGATCAAGTAGCTGATATATTTACAAAGGCTCTCACAGAAGTGGTTTGCCAAACTTCGATCCATGCTTGGAGTTCAGGAAAGTTATCATTAATGGGGGATAGGCTCTAATGCCTCCTTCCCTCTCCTATTGTGTCACCTTTGTAAATTCTTCAATCCTATCCCAATTTGTTCTTAAGGGGGGGTGTTAAGATATTTCGACACATAGAAAATAGGCTCCTTTTGTGTCACCTTTGTAAATTCTTCAATCCTATCCCAAGTTGTGCTTAAGGGGGGATGTTAGGATATTCCGACACATAGGAAATATTTAAGAATAACTTGTTCTAGTGTAGAGTTAGGTAAAGTGTGTTTCTTTACTATGTACATTTGTAACTTATAATCCGACGGTTCACTCTCTCCTCGGTATTAATAACACTTGATCCATGGATTAGCACCCAATTTTTCCATGATCTCCATTTAAAGAGCATAGAGGGTCATTTTTCTGGTAATCATTTATGAGAGAAACACATGTAATCTTTCTTTTTATATTAATAAATTTCTTGAAGTGGCCGTGTTGGCTCAGGCCGTGGACTGTTTCCCTCTTTGAGGGTTTTAACCACGTGATATACTAGTGTACTAATTTATGATATGTTTGTGAGTGGTGACCTTTGGTTTTTGATCTAAGGAACTTACCCTATAAATTCCTACATTAATGACCAAATAAATATGACTAAATTTTGGTATTTTTATAAGATATTGTAAATTAGCTACTAATATTTGTATATATGCAAAAATTAGTCGTCATTTGTAACCAAAAATTTATCATTTGTAGTGGTCATTTATCTTTTTTTGGTAGTTTCTTATTCATTAAATAAATGACTAATTTATTAGTTTAGCTTCATTTCATTTACTTTCATTAATAATCATTATAAATGACTAATTTAGTCGTATATTCATTTTATTTGTGTTCATCATTAATCAATATAAACTACTAATTTAGTAATTTTATATTGATTTTATGTGTTCATTATTAATCAACATAAATTAATTAGTATGATTTTGCGACTAAATTAAAAAGATACCATACAATGTGCATGTTCATCTAATATGAAAACACAAAGTTACATATGTTAATTACAATACTAAATAATATCAAGTACAACTATAAATCATTTCAACCACATAAATTCTATTATATGAAATGTCTATTATTACAATACAAGTTTCCAACTTAATATTGGTTGACTACAATTTACACATGAAATATTGTTTCATCACTTTAAAACATTATCATTGTGTTCCCAAGGCATTGAAGGTGAATTCACCAACTTTGAATACTTGATCATCAGTCTATATGTGTGTGTCTCATGTGAGATATTGTCTTTAAGGGTATCACTATACCGGTTCTCTTCCCTCTCTCTTTTTGCATTCGTTTCTCTAGTGTTATTGTTCTCCTCTTTCTTCAATTCCTATTTTTGACCATCAATATTGAGTTCCTCTTATGAAATGAGAGAAGATATAATGCAGAGTATAATACATGAAATACATTGAAAACTATAACATAAACTAAAGTAGACTATGAAGGATTTATATGACATATACCTCAACATCATCTATGTCAATGCCATTTTTCCCCAAAAAAGAAAGAAACTCGAACAAGTTTTCTTCAGCTGGGTGACAGAGGCCACTATGTGGTTTGATGACCTGTATAAACAAAACAAATAATACTTCACCATAAAAAAATGGAACCTTGGGAACTTAATAACAATCATGTCAGCTAAGTTACAATCTAAAAATATCGAGTTGTAGATATCTTGTAAAAACAAATGGAAAGAAAAAGACAAAATATAATAAATAATGTATAAGTAGCTAGAAAATTGCATCATAAAAGAAACAAATTCTCCTATGGTTACCCATACATGAGGGTGGGTAACATGCCCCAATATTCCATGATCCTTAGGGTCCATAGGAAGTAAACCTCCTAATAGCTTAATGATTGATTGGTTGAATCTTGACCTTGCCTCTCCTTTGTGAATCAAAAAAATAAAATAAAAATCCATCATTAAATAGTTGTACTCCATAGTATCATTTTTGCATGTTGTCTCTGCATACCTACCAAATATGTCATATATGTCAAACAAATGGCATTTTGGAATTGTCCCTAAACTACATCATTTATACCCCCTTCCAATATATTTAACCAAATGTACCCACTTGATTTTCTTCTTTCATATTCATTTACATCAAAAAAAATATTTTTTTAAAAACAAATCCCTAATATCTCCATATCCTAATGCTCATCCATATTTTCCATTAACCATAATAATTAATACTCTCTTATGATCAACATTGTACAACAATGAAGATACACAAATCTAACTATTCGTATAAAACAAAAATGAAGCTATTGGTATAAAACAAAAAATGAAGCTACACAATGAGGCTTAATTTATTGATATAGTGAAGGTTAATATCTATTTTTATAATGAATCTTAATTTATATTGGTAACTACAAAAAATAGAAATGAAGTTATTGGTATAAAACAAACAACAATGAAGCTACTCAAAACACTTAGTCAATCGGTATAAATTCCAAACATAATGATAAAAGGAGTAGTGCATCATTCTCTACCATGTGTTCTACCAAATAAAATGGTAAAAATACTAGAAGAAAAATCTCTTCTTTACAATTAATTTTAAGAAGAATAAATGGATATTCAGATCCTTATATACTATTTTAATAAATCCATTTGCATTCCAATATCAAAGTACCTCCACATAAAGAGATATAACATTTCAAGTTTACACATACATCATAGAACTTCAAGATGATACTTCCATAAAAAAAAATGAATTAGACCCAGAAAAATCACATACTTGTGACAAGAAAATGTATGAAAAGTGTTGGTTATCTTGCACATATCAAAAATTTTCATTGTTCTGTTTCTGGTTCCTGTAGCCAATACCCACTCATTGAAAGAATTTAACGCAAGACAATTAAACTGAATAAATAGGAATATGCTTTATCATAAAAAACCAAAATAATACCTCAACCCAGAACAAAACTCATACTACAATAGAAACACGAAAATGAACCTTATTGATATGTGCATGAATTGAAAGAGAAATGAGAACAATCACACAAGAAGGAAAGTGCAAGAGAAAATCAAATTGTACACTCTATATTATATTAGGTATATACAAGATTATAAAATTGGTGGATATAAATATATTATCAGTTAGGAGAGTGATAATATTTCACCCACCTCATTGTAATAAACTTGCATATATAATAAATATTGGACCAAATCAATTAGGCCTAAGTCTCATCACTCAACTAAGTTACTAAAATTACAACATGGAAGAATAGCCTAGCCTCAAAAGCAAGTTCTGATACAAAGAAAAAATGGGTTTTTATGAGTATTAGCTCCATTTTTTATCTACATCCTACACCTTATTTGGATGGTATTTATAAATTTCTCATTCAATCTAATTCATCACCTTATAAGTTACATCCTTTTTTATGCCCTGTATATTTCTCTTGGTTCATAATCTAGCATTCGTAACAAACATAGAAAATATATCCTAGATAATAAACCTTGAAACCTGGTATGATTTTCCACAATATTTCATGGTAACAGGGTTAAAAGACAAATTTTTGAGTTTTTTGAGTTAATGAATACGTTATTAATCCTTTTACCCTTTTCTATGTATCACCAAAAGAAAAACAGAAGTAGGGCATGTTATATCTATCTAACAAGAGATCCTATTAACCCCAAATCTATAATTAATGGTAATTTAATCCTTGGGCTACCTGATACATATCACATACAGTGAACAAGGTTTAATCAAAGGAACTCCCCTCCCTAAAAAATGAATCAGGAAGCCAATTAATGGGAATTTTGCAAATGATTCCTCACATCTCGAAGGAACATGAATGATTGGAAAATATGATGGAATTCCTTCAAACCTACCCAACTCCAAGATCATGAATGAAATGTGTCAAAAAACAACCAAGTGTTCCAGACAATGTCTATAGCTGATCAACTTTGATCCTGAATTCAACAGGCTTAGAGATGTAAATCCATTGGTACCCCCTTCAACTTCCAGGCTTGACACAAGAATATTTTGGACTTGGTCATTGAGGGAGTGGAAAAGTAATTAAATTTTTTTTGACCAAGGTAATGGCTAACACTACTAGCTTTCAAATATGAACTAAGGTTCTAGCTTCCACCCCATTTACATTCATCATGATGGGGTTCATCATGTAATGCATAAAAAATTCATGAGAAATCTCTCCAAACATCTATGGAATAATAAGGGAGGATGCAAAGGCTTCCATCACATTAATGAGACATGAGGTATAGGAATCACCAAAACCTATACCTATGGCTCAAGCCTTATCTTTCTTTTTTTCTTATGGATTACTTGAATTTAAAAAACTATTTTTCATAACAAACATACACAATCTATGTGCACAAGTACTTCACCTTGTTGACCACTATCTCATAACATTAATTCATAAAGGGGTTTTACAATTCTAAAAAATAGAATCAATATTTCAATTATATGGGGGAATTTATATGTATTGGGGGAATTCTAAAAAATGTATTTAGTAAAAATAGGGGATGCCTAGTAAAAATAGGGTTCTTTTATTGGAAAGATGTATTGGGAATGGGGCTCAATAGAAGACTTTTAGTAGAAGACTAATATGCCAATAATATATTCCTGAGGGAGGGAAGATATTTCAGGGGTGATTCTTCTCATATTTGGCACCATATATCAGTGTTTTCAGGAGGACAGATTGGAGATCAATCATCATATTCTGAAGCTGAGATAATATGCATGTTTCCTGAAGAAATTTGAGGCCAAATTCTTTGTATTTAGAAGCATCATTAAAGGGTTTGGAATTTCTAAAGGAGGCTATCATTTTGTACCTTCTTTATGAGTTTATAAAATTTTATACTAGTGGTCTGAGATTGGTCAAAAGTTGTCACCAAGTGAAGCTCCAGTTTCCTTGATCTTCCTATATTGTAACAACTCTCTAAATTAAAAAAAAAATTATTGCCTCTTATTTCTTCTTGTTGTAGTATTTCCCTTACTATGCACTATAAGTGTTTGATGAAATTATTACACTATAACTGTTTGTTAAAATTTATCAAAGAAAGTTTGTTTATGAAGGAAAATTTTGCATAAATTAGAATTGATAAATCACAATGGTATCAGAGCATGCTCCTGGCCAGCTGTGGGACTAGAACATATTGAAAATAAGAATACTGGAACTAGAATAAGAAGGTATAAGGTAACTAGGAAAAAAAAATGTTTCCATATTATAAATTTGAAGACTATATCCAAGACATCATAAAGGTAACAGAACTCTTTGAAGCCTGGGTATCATCAAGGGTTGCAAAGAAGGGAAGAAGTAATGAAAAAGATAAAGTTGATACAAGCAGGGCTGAAGGCTTTGTACATTTAGTTGAGAAGACAGATAAGGATAAAGACATGGAAGTAGTTGACTCCGTAGAGGATCCAGATGCAGTTGAAGATTTGAAAATACCATTTAGAGGGAGCCAAAAGGTAAATAAAGATATGGGAAAGATGTTAAATCCTACAAAAGATACAACACCTATATTTGAAGGTGAAGTCCAAGATTGAGATATCAAGGAGAAATTTGGAGGAATTTTTCATGTTGAAGAAAAGTATAGAACAAATAGTTACAAAATGTCCTAGCACTTTCAACAACGCACCCATTAGTGTCAATGTTTGCTGACCAAAATCCTTCTACTCAGTTACCTAACAACACAATTATAGTTTATGATCAAGGTAAGGGAATATATACACTTAAAAGGGGAGGTTGCAGTATCTTGATGGATTTCTAGGCCATAGAGGGTGGGCCATTATATAAATGTTTTGGAGGCAAAGAAGCTACAGTCCCATAATCCACAAGAGGTGGATAATTATACACAAGAACTACAAATTTTCCCAGTCCTGCAAGTTAAGTGGCTCATGGTTTCTCAACAAATGCAATAATAAAAATGATATGGTAGTATATATTATCAAAATAATGGAAAAAACTCTGAAACCAACATACTAGAACCCATTTCTAAGCAGTCAAAAAGGCCTGACAATCTAACAAATTGAATTGGTTTATGTTGGAACGGGGGCTCCTAGCCCTATTTGTTTCCATTTTTATAATATTTTTGTAATATTTTATCTAGTGAAAGGGGTTTGGGGTGGGCCAAACCCCTAATGGATTGTAATGGGCCAAGAAGGGTAGACCTAGGGTCCGCAAACCATGGCTTGTGGACCATAGGATAGCACAAGCTAAGGTGCTATAAATAGATGAATAGATCAAGTCTAGAAGTAGGTTAAGATTGATAGATGCTAGTTGCAAACTGTTGAGATCTGTCTTGGGTTGTGGTTGGGTAAGGACTCCTGCTGGCTATGTGAGCGAAGATCCTCATTCCTACTATGTGCGAACCCCACTGGATATGTGCGCAGGTGTTAATTTGGGTTTGTAATTGGGTTTTGACTGTTAATGAATACAGAATATGTTGGAGTATCTCTATGTCATATGAACTATCTATGTTAATGTTGAAGTATCTTTGAAATAGCTGCAATTTTTCTATTATGATAATTGTTGATGCGCACATGGATGCGAAGGTACTAATGAGATCTGCTTAATAATAGTTGCTTTTCTTATGTTTACATGTTGTCTATGGGTGTATGAGCTTCGCTTTCTATACAGCTAGAACTCTCTAATAAGGCCACTTCTATACAAACCTAGTAGATCTCAAACCAAGCTACCTCAATAACCCTCTTTCTCCCACGGTGCGGAAACCTGGTTCCAGAACCCACCCATACTACTTCGGGTAAGACTTTGGCCTGTGCAAGTGGGTCATTGTCGAAGGGGCCAGTAGTATAGGGGTTTATTGGTAAGCCTTAAATCTGAACCTGGGTTAGGACCCCTCAAGCCAAAAAATGATTCCGTTGCCAGGACCAGGACCATTTTGAGAGAAATAGGGTAATGCCACAAGGTCACTGGTGGCCTGAGAAGTCTAAGCTTGAAGACTGGTTCGAGAAAAAGATTCAAGAATTTTCCTTAAAAGATAATCAAATTACAAGGCTAACTGTTGAAGAGTGGAAAAACATGTATATCTTTACCAAAGTATATGAGATTTTCTTTGTAACCTTCGCACACGAACTACAAGAGTGGTTAGCAAGATTAGCAAAATTCCAGACCTGTGGAAAGGATGATCAAGTTACGCAGTGGACTCCTGAATTGATCTGATAGTTGGAAAATGTTGATAACAAAATCACCCGAACTGTGGACCACTGGGTGGATAGTGTCTTGGGAGGATTTGTAACAGAATTTGTAGTTGATTAGTTCGTATCTTATTTTGAAGCTGAGCAGAGATTCTTCAAATGGTTTAGAGGTAAGTTCTTAAAAACGCTGCCGCTATTAATTAAGATACTATTTTGTGAAAAATGTGTGTTGTGCAGTCATACCACTTGAATGACCTACGATTAGAGCGAAAGTACAACACGAAGTGGTAAATATTACAGGGTTAACCAAGAAGGGAACCGATCGGTATATTGTCGTCTAAGAGAGCCGCCCACACACGAAGGAACTAGTTCACCAGTCACCCCGCAGTCAAATCTGTGAAAGGGAAAGAAATCTCCTACCCCACCACCACCACCAGAAGACAATGTGGCCATGCACATGAAGCTACCTACCTTTAAGGGTGTAGGGGACAGGGACATGGACTGATTTTGGTTTGTGGCAGAATCGGTATGGACTGCACAGACTGTTGCCGGCGATGTTGTAAAAAGGGCGCAGCTATCCCTAGCATTTTAGGGAAGAGCCTTGGATTGGTTCATGGGGTACATTGGCCAGCATGTGGGTCCATCAATACAGGAAATTAAGGACGCCTTAAAACAAAATTTTCAAAAACCGAAGTCCTACTCTCAACTGGTGATTGACTTAAAATATTTCTGACAAGGACATACAGAATCGATATGGGAGGTCGATCAGTGGCTAAATAAATTTATCAGGGATGGGGATTTTAAGAACAAAGATAGAGCACAAATAATGGTTCATTTCCATGCTATTACCACACCTGTGTGGGCCTATGGGCTATAGGAAAATTGATACACAAGAAAAGGCCCTAGAAATTTCCATGAAGATGGAAGCTACGCTGAAGGATGATGCCCAGTTTGGGGTGAAGAAAATCCAGGGCCAACTGGAGGTGATGCACCTGGAAATCCAAAATATACGAAAAGAACAAGGAAAATAAGCTAGTACCAACATTTGGTGCATACGATGCAGGGTATCAAGCCACACCAAGGATCAGTGCCCTCTGCTATTAGACTACATGCAGGCTGGGGAACCTAACCCGTTACGCCCCAAAGAGGTTGCGGGACTAAGAAGTCCCATGTTATGGTGTTCCAACTATTGAGTAGTTGGGTTTCATGATACAAACCACTGCCCCCGACTCAGTTTCTATGTCTCAAAACTAAAGCAGCAATGGTGTAGATTCTGCTCATCTGTAAGACATGATTTGCACAATTTCCGAACATATGATTTGATGGTAGATAGAGGAAACCTATATAGGGTACAGGCTGATCCTTCTACACCACTATCTCCCTCTGGACGAGGCAGTTCCCCCGCACGAGGCCGGGGGGGGAGGTGGAGAGGTGGAAGCAAGGGATGGGGAAGAGGACAGTTGATTTGTTATAACTATAGAGAGGTGGGACACATCGCAAGGGACTGTCTAAACCCTGGATGATAATATTGAATATATTACAGAAAATTGTATCATTTGATCAAATATTGTATCCTAATAGCAAATATGCAGGAAAAAAATCAAATACCAACGCAGAATGTGCAAAGGGTTAAGGCATGCTCACGGGAGGAGCTGAGGAAAAAGCCATAGTCGAACCACTTATCAGGAAAGCCACTAACAAAAGGGAAAGCCTAGACTCACAAAAAGAAAAAGAAACCTTCCTTGAGGCTAGGAAATAATTTACCAAAAGAGAGGCACCCACATCCAAGACCCCAACAGAACTGAAAGAAGATGAAGAAGTAAAGTCATTCCTACAGGCATGTATGAAGTTACTACGCAACGAAAAGGCAGTCGAGAACCTCCAAGAATTGATCGACAGCTGCACCGAAAAGGTTTCCCCACCCACAAAAGTAAGAGATGTCAACAAAATTTATAACCATAAGAAGAGGATTAGTCGGGAAATGCGGCTAACTACGTAGATCGGAGATTATGAAATGGATCAGGTCATCCTTGATCTAGGATCCGATGCGAATGTCTTGCCTAAATAGACCTGGTAGAGGATGGGAGAACCCAAGCTGGAATGGTCTACTATACAACTCCGTGTGGCAAAGCAGCAGAAGATCATACCGCTAGGAAGGCTATCAAAGGTTATGGTAGACATCGCAGGAGTTAAGGTATATGCAGAATTTGAGGTGATTAAAATTGTAGATGATGCGGACCCTTACCCTACACTCTTAGGGCTAGATTAGGCTATCGACATGGGAGGTATCATCAATTTAAAAAGCCGAACCATGGTTTTTGAAAAGAAGGGCACATGAGTAATAGTCCCTCTAGATCCGGCAGAGGGCGAGCGGTATACAGAATCAGTGCGCGAAGGGGATGATGTTGACCAAATATACAAACTAACTACCCAGGCGTGCTTTGCTAGGAGAAGGACAGTGACTGTATCTCTGATTCAGACAGGGAAATTGAAAATTGGTAGAACCTGTTGCATGATGTATTTGCGCTACAATGCCTAAATATCACAAAGAGCTTTTGTTGCATCTCCTTAGAGGTAAGAGAGTTTCCCTATTTTGATGATTCTAGCAGTATTAAGGAATTTATTAAAGCATTCGAAGAAGAAGTCCCAAGGGAACGAAGGATGTGGCGCTTAACCTGGCTATCTGTGCAACCCCTGCACTGTGGTGGGAAAATCATAAGGGGACTTTCCAGGATTTGGAGGAATGTCGTAGGATGATGATCTTAAGATTCGAACCTCCGATCAATCCATATCTGGAGATTTTCCTCAGCCCCAGAGACCCACGCCAGCACTTTTCGATATGGATGGAAGCATGGTGTGAAAAAACTTGGGATGAATGGGTGTTTATCCATGCCTTGGGACCTATCCCCACTATGTGGTATTTGGATGCAGAGCTACACCAATGTACTCTCCAAAGGGATACCATGAGTGAAGATTTTTTGAGGACGTTCAGGTTGATAGGCGGGACTAAGAAATTAGAAAAAGCCCTGTAGTACATCGATGCTCTAGTGTTTGATGAATCACACCCTCACATAGAATGGGGGAACCCAGCTTGGGATGTGCAAATGCAGGATATTTCCAACTATAGAAACCTATCAATAGTAGAGTGTGATGAGGACCTGGAGAATGTCACTATTCCAGAGTCCAAGGGTGAATGCGCAGTTTTTGGGCCCCCAATACAACCAATAGACGCGACTAAGCCTCTCAGATTAAAGGAAGTTAACATTAGAACGGACGAACAACCCAAGATGGCTAGAATTGGGGATTACTAGGATGACAATACCGTTGGAAAAATCACGGAACTACTCACTGAATATCAGGATCTATTTCCTACAAAATTCTCAGAACTCAAAGATATTGTAGGGGACTTGGGTGTCATGCGGATCACCTTAAAACCATATGCTCGTCCCATCAAGCAGCGACCTTACCGCTTGAATACCAAATATAAGCAGAAGGTCTGAGACAAAATCTATAAAACAATAGCTGCCGGCATTATCGAATCAGTAGAAAAATCTCATTGGGTAAGTCCTATGGTGGTCTAAGAGAAGAAAACAAAAGGTGAAATCAGAATCTGTGTAGACCTGTGCAAGCTAAATGACGCCTGCGTACATGATCTTTTCCCTACACCATTCTCTGATGAAATTCTTGATAGTGTGGGCTGTCAGGAAGCATACTCGTTCACCGATGGGTTTTTCGGCTACCACCATATCAGAATCGCACCTGAGGATCGCAGCAAAACTACTTTTGCAACCGAATGGGGATCTTTCCAATACACCTTCATGCCCTTTTGTCTCAATAATTCCCCCGCCATCTTCTCACCAGTCGTAGTGGAAGTATTCAAATAATTTATTCACAACTTCCTGGAGGTATACTTTGACGATTGGACAGTTTTTGGATTGGTAAAGAAACATGTATTGAATCTGCGCATGATGATGGATGCCTACAGAAAGAACCAAATATCCCTAAACATTAATAAGCACATATTCTGTGTAAATTTCAGGATCTTGTTAGGAAATGTGGTATGTCAGCAAGGATTGATGGTTGATCTAGCCAAGGTAGTAGTGATCATCAATTTAACAGTCCCCACAACTGAGAAACAATTGCGCTCCATCCTCAGGCATACTGGCTAATATAGGAAATTTATTCAATGCTACGCACTGATCACGACACCCATGGAAAAACTTCTAAATAAGGACATCTCTTTTTTCTAGGATGAGGATTGTCAGAAGAGTTTCGAGCTTCTCAAAGAAAATATGGCCTCTGCCCCTATCCTCATATTTCCTAACTAGGCGAAGGTTCTCATGTCCATTTAGATGCTTTAGGAATTGCCTTGGTCGCAGTCCTCACATAGCCCAAGGAAGGGGACATTGACCACTTGGTTGCGTTTGCTAGTAGGAAACTTTCTAGCGCAAAATGTAATTACTCTACTACTTAACGAGAGGGCCTCACCATGGTGTATGCACTGCAAAAATACTGACACTATCTACTGGGATGGAACTTCAAGATGTTCACAGATTATTCAGCTCTAAAGTACCTAGTCAATAATCCTATGTTGGGGGGGAAGATTTGTTGATGGTTACTACTATTTCAAGAGTATGCTTTTGAGACAATTGTAAAGCCTGGGAGACTAAATTTTGGCCTAGACCACTTGTCCTGAATTGAGAATGGTGAAGAGCTAACTAACCTAGAAGAAGGCTTACCCGATGCACAACTCCTTTCTATTAAGGTGATTGATGAGCACTTTTCCGATATTATTCAATTCTTAACTATAGCGAGGGCACCTACAGATTACTCAATACAATAGAAAAAATAATTGGTCACCCGTGCCGTGGAATTTACCATCATTGCGAGCCAATTGTACAAGCTATGAGCTGATGAGGTGTTGCGGAGGTACATTCTGGAGCACGAAAGATAGGCCATTTTAGCAGAAGCCCACAGAGGGGTGGAAGGTGGTCACTATGTCATCAAAGAAACTATGTAAAAGATCCTAAGAGCTGGGTTTTGGTGGCCCACACTGTATAGTGACTCCCATGCATATTGTAAAGCTTGTGACGCGTTCCAACGGACAGGAAAATATTCACGCCGAGACAAGATTCCCTTGCAACCACAGACGTCCCTACAAGCATTTGATAAGTGGGCCATTGACTTCGTAGGCCCCATTAACCCCCCCTGGTAAGAAGACATTTGCTTGATAAATCATTATGGCCACAGACTACGTTACTAGATGGTTCGAAGCTGCAGCTATCAAGGACTACACTGCGGACACGGCGGTGCACTTCCTTTTCGAGAATATCTTAACTAGGTTTGGATTCCCCAGGGTCCTGATGAGAAACAGAGGTACGCATTTCATTAATGAAACAATTAAGGCTCTGGCTGAAGAATTCCAGATCCACCATGCCAAAAGTACCCCATACCATCCACAAGCAAATGGAACCGTAGAGGCTTTTAATAAAATCTTGGAACAACCAATCACCAAGGTCTGTAATGCGCAACAAAGTGATTGGGACGTGCGCATCCCCTCTGTCCTCTAGGCCTATAGAACCACATGTAAGAAGCTCATGGGAAAAACACCCTTCCGCCTGGTTTATGGGAAGGAAGCTGATATGCCTATGGAATACATTGTTCCTAGCTTGTGCATCTCAGCCTTCATGAATATGGTTGATCCTGACATTATGCAAGAACGCTTGGCGCAACTTGTAGCACTAGAAGAAGACTAGTTCATTGTCCAATTCCACCAACAGGTTCTGAAAGCCTAGGAAAAAGCATGGCACGATCGCCATATCTGACAGAAGGAATTTTGAGAAAATGCATTGGTCTTACTATATGATAGCCAGTTCAGGAACCACCCACGGAAATTCCAACGGCACTGGTTAGGTCCGTATGTGGTCAAGGAAATCACCAATGGCGAAGCAGTCAAAATGGCTACCCTGCGAGGTGAGTCCCTACTAGGATATGTTAATGGAAGTTGGCTAAAGCCCTACCAGGACTCCATGGTGCCGGCCAAATGACTATATGGCCAGATCAGTTGTACCAGGGACACTACATGTAGCAAGGATGCACAGGAACGACTGCACAGAGAGGACGCGTAGGACTGACAGCACAGGTGGCTACGAGAGAGGCACAGGGGCTACGTGAAACAGACGAAATTATCCATTGAAATGAAGCAGGCACATGCAAAACCACACTCTCCATTTAATGACGTGGGTAACTGGAAATTAATGAGGTGATTTACGAGGATATATTACCGTTTTTGTAATGATGGAAGGAAATTAAGGGTCCGAAGACCATTTATCTCTCAAGGATGCTATAAGGCTTGGAATAATTGTTCTACGGGATTCATCTATTACTCATGTTCGCCACACCTCGGCCCCCCTAATATCGCCCATTGTTCCTGTCTCTCTCCGACCGCATGACTGAGAAAGCTCCGCTGTCCAACAGTAGCCATGCTGAATTCATCTTTCAAGTGAGGATGCCTACTACCGACCCCAATGCACCTTCATCTGACACAACATCTGAAGAGATAGGCTCTCATGAGGTCCGAGAAGTCACCCCTGTTGCAAAAGAAATTGGCTCAACCTCAGCACCTTAAAAAGGAAATGAAAAGGCTAAACAAATGAAATGATCTAGTGGGAAACCTCGTACTTCCCCTCGAATCCGGCGATCCCCCTAGAAGGTGCCTAAGAAGTGATCGCTCTCTTCACTCCCCCACCCATTGGCACTCACCGTTGAAGGCCTACGGGCGACCCTCATGACTTGGTTACCCTCATATGTTCGGCCATGCAGAACAGCAGCTCGTCCACCCAACGTAGATGTCATCTATTCCTATCTGTCGATGCCTCTAGTCCCTAAGGAAGTGCCCCAGAAGGGTGATATGTTAGAACAGCTTCTTAACATCAAGCTTGATGACCATGACCTAGGGAACTTGGAGGCCTTCCCTTTGTTAGACCCGCAATTCTACTTGGAATAGGTAATCGAATATGGTGTGCCCAAAGTTGAGCCAATGCTGTGGGTCACGGGATTAGATGGGGTAGGCATCTTGAACTTGTCGCGCCTTCCCCATTTTGGACGCTATAACCAGCCTCATCATGCACCAACTATTGGCACTTATCCATGATGGCTTCTTGTGGCTCCAAGGCCACATACCGATTGATGCTGCCCTTATTCACCGCATCACAAGCCTCCCGATGAATGGGCCTGACCCTCGGGACGGAATGGGAAAGAAATGTGAGCACCATAATGTTGACTTTGTCTGGAAGTAGTACAGGATCGACCGCAACAAGCGGGGTTCCTAATTCACACCATCCAGGACCCAGGGACATGCATGGGCACCTTACTGCTTGCCTGTAAAATGATGCAAAAATTTCAGGCCGCCACTATCCCTACTCACATAATTCGGATCATTGGCTAGTGCAAGAAGGGAGTCTACTATAATTGGTCCCAGTACTTGGTGGAAGAATTTCTTGACAATGTGTGGAAGGCTCGGGAGCAAGGGAAAGTATTCTACTACTCATGGCTGCTCCTGATAATCATTTTAGTTACCTAGGAGACCTTGGAAGAAGCAGTATTCCCCCCTCTAGAAGTGGGCATGTGTGAAGGGGTGCGATTTTCCAATCTGTGGGACTCAAAGGACCCCAAGCGGGTGGAGAAAAGCAAGTTATTTTGGATACTCTACGATGGGGCTATCTATGCGGACATTGATTCCCAACCGTGCCTATCCTCTACCGTCTATGACAAGTATAAGCAAATAGCGGCATTTCAGATAACCATGCACAATGTGAAAAATCGAGCTCGAAAAGATCGCACTTGGCATAATATTCCATATATGACTACTGAGGTTGAAATAAACGAGGTAATCATAACTTGGCCACTAGAGTGGAAGGTCGTCACCCCGCCAACTGACCTACATGTAGCAAGTGCATCTAGCCCCAATGCAGTATCCAAGCCTACCGTTCTGCTCGGCCTAAACATATAGTCTGTGGCCCCACCATCCACGCTGCAAGTGACCCCCAGAAGCACCACCGCGTACCCAAAATCAGACTCCCCACCCGATCACCATATGACCAATGCTGATGACATTGGCACATCTATCCTACACACCCTTAAGTAGCCCTGCGAATTGTCTCAAGGGTCTAGAAAGAAGTGTAAGGCCACTAAGATCGGCACCAACGCGGAGTTACCCTCATAGCAGTCGACCTTGATCAGATTTCCAAAGCTGTCACCACTGCATTTGTTGATCAATGGAATCTTTGGGAAGAACAACACAAGGCTAATGTAGATGCTTTACAAGCTTAGTTGCAGGCCCTCCAACTCAAATCCAACACACTTCAAGCGAGCGTGGATCAAGCGAGGCAGAATTAGGCGAGCGTAGATCAAGCGAGGCAGACCCCTGTGAGCTCACTGGCCCCCATTACAACCTTGGCCACCATTGTAGATAGTTGGATCTACCCCCTCCCCAGTGCAGCCCTCATCCTGGAACCCACTGAATTCTGCACCCAAGTCCAGGTATGCTCATCCATTGGCCTTGAGATTGGCCACTTGGCTAGTGCGCAACTGCAAGGATTTTTTACCGTTGTCACCAGTGAAATCCAACACCGCGAACTCCGAGTATAGCAGCACCTCAGCACAACTGAGTAGACTATTCTAACCCAGGTCACCGAATTCGCTCAACTCCAGGCCGCGCATGTTGCCACCATCACGCAGTAGGCTGCTCTCGAATAAATGATTAATAGGCTTTGTGAGGACCTGCCTGAAGTCATTCCTGCTTCCGTTGAACCTCAAGCTAAGGTTGAAGGTTTGGTAACTTCCATGAAGGCATCCTGGACCGAGGTACATGTTGTCAAGGCTGAGTTTTAACTTCAGCTCACATCTTTATAGGCAAAGCTGCAGCCTGAGACCCCCCCGGAGGTACGCGCCTAGCGCGCCGCATTGGTTGCGGAAGCTACGAACACTATCACAATTCAGATCGGCCAGGGTGTCACTCTGCTTGAGTAGGATATGGAATTATGGTCTTAGGTCTAGCATGACCCTCTCCTCTGAGAGATCGATCAGGAGTTAACTTAGAAGGAAAAAGTCTTTGAGTAGCTGGAAGCTATGATGTCAACCCTTGTTCCCGCCTAGCGCTTAGCCCATCTTCGGACTGCCCACATGCTTCACACTGAAATTATGGGGCTGCAATGCAAGAAACAGGTCCTCAGTGACCATCTCACACCCTGGTTGGATGCCGCCCTCTAGCTCTCACAGGACTTAGATGGGGCAGTAAAACAATTGAACGAGACTCTTGATAGCATCACTGGTGCCACAGAAGGACCCACCTCGTAGAAGCTGGTGGACATTGCGCAGACTGCCACCGCGCAGAGCCTTGGTATTTTAACTCCGTTGACTACCGTGCTGGAATAGCTTAAGGACAGGATGAAGACCTCACCGACGCTGTGACTCCGGAAGAGTCACAAGATTCTGTTGGGGGCTTGTTGGAACGGGGGTTCCTAGCCCTATTTTTGTCCATTTTTATAATATTTTTGTGATATTTTCTCTAGGGAAGGTGGTTTGGGGTGGGTCAAAACCCCAATGGATTGTAATGGCCCAAAAAGGGTAGACATAGGGTCCACAAACCATGGTTTTAGACCATATGACAACACATGCTAAGGTGTTATAAATATATGAATAGTTTGAGTCTAGAAGTAGGTTAATATTGATAGATGCTAGTTGCGAACTATTGAGATCTGTCTTGGGTTGTGGTTCGGTAAGGACTCCGGCTAGCTATGTGCGTGAAGATCCTCATTCCTGCTGTGTGCGGACCCCGCTAGCTGTGTGCACGGGTGGTAATTTGGGTTTGTAACTAGGTTTTGACTGTTAATGAATACAAAATCTGTTGGAGTATCTCTGTGTTATCTGAACTATCTGCATTAATGTTGAAGTATCTTTGAAATACCTGCAATTGTTCTGTTATGATAATTTTTGATGCACATGTGGATGTGAAGCTACTAATGAGATATGCTTAATAATAGTTGCTTTTCTTATGTTTACATGATGTCTATGGGTGTATGAGCTTCACTTTTTATACTGTAGAACTCTACAATAAGGCCACTTCTATACGAACCTAGTAGATCTCCAACCGAGATGCCTTAATAACCCTCTTTCTCCCAGGGTGGGGAAACCTGGTTCCAGCATCCACCCATACTACTTCGGGTGAGAGTTTGACTTGCGCAAGTGGGTCATTGCCGAAAGGGCTAGTAGTATAGGGGTTTGTTGGAAAACCTTAAATCCAAACCTAGGTCATGACCCTTCAAGCCAACAGTTTATTAGAAATAAGATTTGTGCAAATGAGTGATGGTAATGTGAAACTTTGAAATATTAATCAGGAAGAAAGTGTTGTCCAGTTTCCACCAGGCTCTACATGGCTACTTGCATCCAGATATGCACATTATAAACTATATTGTGACGATCTTCGAAAGATAGATGGTGCATTTTGGCACATCACAGGAAAAATGTGGATAATGTCAAGTCTCTTGATTCGACCACCCTTGCCTCAGCTTCAGTTGATGGTACTCAAGCCTTGGAACATAGAAGCAAGTATAGGAACTGTACTTTGAAAACCTATTCTGACATATTTTGGGCATAAGAATGAAAATAACCTTGTGGGGTTTTCTACTTTTGATAGGTATAATTCTATTGGTTCAGAGTAAAATGAGGTGTTTTTCTATCATGATCATTTTCCAATACTAGTGGCATCTTACAATTTTAAATATGTAGACCTAGTGAATGGTCAAGAGGTATATGATTTCGATGGGAAGTTGGTTTCCTTTGTTTGCTAAAGAGGTTAAACCCAAACTTTGGTTGCATCACCACTATTGACATCTAGAGGCATCTATTACCCTTCATTTGTAAATAGACTTGATGTAAGGTGAAAATCAAACTTATTGCAGCTCACGCAGTTGTCAAGGCATATGCATATTGTTGCATGAAAAGCAGGTCTTACATTACATAATATTAGGTATTTGTACCATTTTTTTCAAATGATCCAACCTTCCTTGAATAATTTTGAATTGGGCTTCTCCAAAGTCATACACTTATATATATGTGTGTGCTCTCAAAGGATTACAATCTATTTTTTGATGGCACTCAATAAATAGCCATTGGATCAGTTGTGCTACCATATATACATGAATTCAGACCAATTATTCTTCAATATAGGGCTTTATATGTAACCCCAATTAATTTTATGCATAGAAACCCTTACACGCAAAATACCAAATAAATGAATTCACTAGATACCAACATGTGTGTTTGCATCATGGTTCAATTAGGAGTACAATATTTTACTTTTCTTTGGGGCCTTGCAATATTGATTTTGTGTGAGCAATGCCATGAAAAAGCATTACCATCCTTCAACTCTTGTATCTACATTATAAATGGAAAAATAGCTCAAGACATCCACACAAATGTAGACTCCAGGTTGCTCTCAAAACAATACTTTTATGACAAAGAGATGTTTTCCTACAAATTTTTTCTAGAGCTCTTTCATATGCTTATATGGGAAGTCAATTTAGTCTTATCAATCTTGGAACATGTTCTCAATTTTTATTTGGACGATCACGTAAACAATGAAATCACTTTATTTATTGCACCTGAACTTTGTATGTACTACAACATTTTTGGAAATGATAACTCTGATATTCCTAATCATGGTGATCTAATAGCTACCTTTTTAGGAATTGTTGGAACCCTTGAGTATTGGTTGGCTCATGGGTTGTTACTTTCAAATGTCCCAAACAACAGGTTTAAGCATGTTAAGCTTTTGAACAAGTGTTTGGAATTTTTGAATGAAAAAGAGCATTTGGTGGTTTGTGCATGTTCTCATGAACAACTTAATTCCATGATGAACATTGAAAGTGATGTGAAAGTTTGTTTTGTTGGGGACCTTCTTTCTATGATACAAAAAGATATGCTTGTCAACACTATTGAAGTGAAGGGATATGACACCGCAAAAATAAAATTTGATAGGGTTTCATAGATCTCAATAAACAAATTTCTGAAAATTGATGCTACAGGTTACGATGCTTTGCAAATTTTTCAAGTTGATAAGCATGGGAATTGGCAAATCCAAGGAAGGATTTTTTTTTTCATGTTTAACAAGTGTGTCATTTTCATGGGTTGACGTATTTTAAGGAATTTTTTCTTAAGGCCTATATTATATCTCAACATTTTTAATGGTCATCTCAACACTATACAATTGCCCTATCATTGTGATGAAATGATGCCAACCCTGCACAACACTTCGAAATCTGTGAAATATGTTCCACATCTATTCAATATTTCGGTGTCCATGTTATCTCTCAACATTGGATGATTGGACAACAATGTCAAAGAGTATGAATTCCATTTTACATACAAGGAAAAATTTTGAAATTAGGATTTCAAAAAAACAACATGAGCATGCAGGACTATTCAATTTGAATATTATAATAAAAACAAATATGGAATGGTGATTGCATCTAGGATTTGTCTAGAGTTGTATGAATTGAAGGAAATATACAAGGGCTTTCTTGAGGATATTTAATCACTTGGGATAAAATTCATTCCATGCCAAGCTAATTATCCCAAACACGGGTCCATTGTGTTTATATCTCAAATTGGTTATCAATAGTGCATTTTTGGACTAAAACTCGACGATAGTGAATTGGAAAATCTTAAAGACACAGAGTTTTCTTTTGCAGGTGAAAATGATCATCAGGAAGTGTAATTTTATCATACTTCAAAGACAAAAGAGCTGGATATTCTTATAGGAGATGTCTATCATAAAATGTTAGATATGGAAAGAGCCATAATAAGATATTTGGAATTGTAGCTTTAGCCTTTCTCAATTCATTTTCATATGACATCAAATTTCATTTAGGAGATGGACAACATGATCTCATTGGCATTATTTTCACACTAGTACATTTATGTCAGGCCAGTGCTCACAACAGAGGATGCACTTGAGAAAAAAAAAACACTCATTTTCTGTAGGGAATAATGCCTTCTCCCTCTTAGAAACCCCTTCAAGAATTGAAATCCTTCCTATACAGAATGTTGATGGCACTATTGTCCCTGTGATCAAAAGGTAAATACATAAAAAATTGGAGACTAAGGAATCTAATCTATCCTGTATTGGTTATGTCCAGAATGCTTACAACATAACACCATCAGACAATGAAGAAGGGAATCCTATTAAGTCAAGCCTTGGAGTATTAGCAAATTTTAATGATTATCTAGTAGAAACTCAGAACTAATTCATAAAGATAAAACAAGTAGAACTATAATGGAAAATGTTTCAAACTTCCAATCCACTATAATTTGGGAATAAATAATGCCATAGGTAATGAAAATATATTGTATTCATTATTTACTTTGTTGGTTGTATAAGAGGTTTTATCTGCATTGAAAAAATGATCTAAAAGGATTAAAACTTAATAGTTGTTTTCTCAAAAGATGTATTATTTCAATACTTTTACAAGAGCCTAAATGTATTATAAAATTTCCATTTACTTATATATAGTAGCTAAAATTCACTTTGTTGATGAGTAGAAGCACCCATAATACAATATACCTATAAGAAGGAATTATCTTTCATGTACATATTCAGTTAATTTCATTTTCACATGAATACCTTGACTATTATATTAATATACGTGGACTTGTTAATGGGTTCATAGTTCAACGGTGAATTTGGTGGCATGTCATGGAACCCATAAAAATTTTATTCTCTAGAAATACATATAAACAATTGAAGCTAGGTACAGAGCCTGGGTGAATTTGACAGAATAGTGCATGCCCTCTCATGGAAGATTAGCCGAACAAAAGTTCTTGTGACAATTGGCTTTCCCTTCGAGGGTCATTTTTCTTGTTTGAGGGGTCCACTCATGGTTCCATACCTCCTTAAGGGAGTTATACTTCCTATGGGCCAATTTTAATGCTTCCCTCCATAGTGAGGGAAGCACTTTCAAAATAACTAAGTAAATGTGAAATTAAAAAATGCTTCCTACAATTACCCAAATACCATAAAGGTAGCATGGGAACTCACCTTAAGAGTGTGAATTGACTCTCATGCATCCCTCTTCCAATGTATAATATTGGCTACATGTCACATCTTTTTCTAGGTTAGTCACCTCAAAAATAACTTACTGACATAAAAGACAAGTTTCTAAATAAACCAAATTTAAAACTAAGGCTGATGGTTATCATCTATACTGTAAAATTATATCTATTTTAAAAATATCTCTTAAAAGGCATATATTATGAAAAAAATTTATATCGAACAAATAGGCTTTCATATTACATTTATAGATTCATGGTGTTTTAAAAGGATATGAATACCTGGGACTAGGAGAGGATAAAAATTATAATGAGTCGTTCTGAACTTTCAATCCATTTCCTCAATAATGGAAATAGAAAAGAGACAACAACTAGTATATTTGGGAGAAAATATGCAACAAAAATGAATTTATGCAATGAAGGCATATTTCCTGTTTTTCCAAGCCACAACTTGATAGTCTTGATTATCCCAAATGACTTTTCCCAAGTATTCACATAACATGTGAAAAGGATAATAACCCTTGCAATAGAAACAAGTACCTTTCAAAAGTGCTTGACATATCAAATTGTCTCATGTTGTGATAAGCTTTAACTTGTGAATAATATCCAAGACACATGATCATTTGAATAAATATTAGTTTCAGAAACTCTAAATTTTGTAGGGTCCAAGTAAACAAATTATCGTAAAAATTATGCAGATGATTACCTTAATAATTTTAACCACGTCATGCTTAAATTTTTAGAATGATGATTATTTTACAAGTCAGTGATACAAGAAATTGTGATGATGAAAAATCGAATAACACATAATCTACTCAAGTGATAGAGAAAAGCTGTGAAAATTCATCAACATTGATATATGCAAAAGCTATGAATGTAAATATTAGGTAATACTAAAATGGGATAGCTTGTTACAATAATCTTTTGGAATTATAGGGTCATTTATTCTTGTTAAACATTCCTAAAGATTGTAAATTTAGGATCAAACTCTTAGGATCAACTTGATATAACTAAATTGAATAAGACAAAGTGTTGTTGTTGTAATGAATATACCCAAGGCCTGCTCAAAAATTTCCTTTTGAAAAATATCCATTGGAGAACTAGATCCATTCCAAGCAACAATAACCATTTCCTACAAAATACAAACAACTTTTTTTTTATTTCACATTTAGTTCCCATGTCTAATCGATATTGGACGTTTACATTGGTGAAAGGAGCTTCCATAGTATTTAAATGCATGGGGGGATCCTTACTAAAATTTTCATCTAGGTGACTTGTTCCTCTTTTGGGATTTTTTGTCTTTTGAAATTACCCTTTACTAATACCATGGTTTGAAGAATCTACTTTCTAATAAATTCCATCTTGTTCAATACTGATAATTAAGGCCACAAAATTAGAACATGAAAACTCATCAACAAATTTATAACTTGACACGATACCAGAAACTAAATAAGATTGGGGCATAATATCATTATCAATCATGGTCTTGTCGAAATATTGTACAACATTGTATTGAGACACACCTATATCATTGTTAAGCATCAAGGGAAATGGATCGTGATACAAGTCATATGCTAAATTACCTTCTTTTACAAAGACATAAATAGATGCCTCAACTTCATTACAAGATCTATCTAAACTCATCTCACCCCACTATGTTTTAGAAGTACTCAAAGGAATACATTGTTCAAATGCCGTTGTCGACAAGTAAGAATTTAAAGCAGTCTCTGGAATTTTTTCACCCATGACCCTTTGATCCATAGTAGGAAACTTAATATGAATATCCCCATCATGATTAAGAGTGGAATATTCTTCTAGAATATTATCTGATCCACCTTCCATTGCATTGGGCTCAGACCCGAGCATTGACAATTGGTTCATTATTCTAGATAGTTTTAATTCTTGCATGGCATCAGTAAGAATGCCTATGGCTCCCTTCTCTCCTGCAGTAATAGGCGAGTTGAGTTGACATTTTGTTGCCACAAAAGTTTTATATTTAAATTTTTTTGGTAAGCTTGATAACAATCACCCAAACTATAAAGAAAAAAGGTATTCATATTCATTGAACATTCTATGCCACCAAAGCTTCCAACTAAGTTGGCATTGCAACTCCCTGAAAATTCACTGATTTTCTCAACATCATTCCTTGCAAATTGATTTACTAATGTCCTCATATCAGGCTAAATTTTATCATCTTGGTCCAATGTTGTCTTCTGAAGAACCCTATAAATCTCATCTGACCTCTTATTAATATGAGAATTAATAGAATTTTGTTTCTCTCCACTCACTTGTTTAACTTTATCCCATTGCAATTGAGAAAATATGGGTGGACCTATATTGCCTTGATGAACAGTTTGAATTTTTCCATCACCCATATATTGTTGATCTTGGAACCACATAAATATTATTTGTGATGAGTTTGATTTAGAATATGAAGGCATTCTACTAAATGAAATTTCTGTAGGTTTTAACCTTGTACAGAAATTATCTGTAAATGAACTCCTAAAACAAAAAATAAAACAATAGCAAGAGCATAAAACATAAAACAAATATACACATAGATTTTCACCTAGATCCCAAAACTAGGACTACCAGCTTGATTTTTCATTATATTCCTTTCCATGTTACAACACATGTTCATACATGTCGAAGCATTCATAAACCCCAGTAACCCTGGATTAGAACATAATTGTAGTTCCCTTGACGAGATCTACAAAATACCATTATCAGAAAACCATCTTGCCCAAAACCATGTGAAAACCCATGCACAAAATTATAGGCGGGGCCGCCCACCTAATATCGGGTAAAAAAAAAAATTCCAAAACCCCTGGAAAGAATATAACACACACCCAACACTTTGAGCGATGACCTTGAAAAAAAGGAATTCCTTTAGACATAGGATGGCTTGAAATCACGACACTTGTTTGTAGTATAGGATCAGAAAGCACAAGAGGCAATGCTTGTCGATGAATTGATTGTTCATTCATATCTAGAATTTTTCCTTTAGGAATTGTCTGATAATGATAAAATTTCTCATCGAGATGAGAAACCTTCTCATGAGGCAAAGTTTGTTGATAAACAACATATTGAGGCAATTTTTCATTATAATGATGATATGTTGAAGAGAGAAAATATCTTCTAGATAGATCATTCTAATTTTTCTCCTTTAGGTCATTGTTCTCTTGTACAATATCTAAAGCATTGGGAGCTTGTTGCACCTATACATGTTGTATACCTTCCCCATATTAACATAAATATGGAGATGGATCCCCTTGCGTCATAAAAATTGTGATTAGATTGATTATTTAAAGTATATTTTTCAATATAAGAAACTCAAATTCCATCATCTTGAGACAACTGTGTTGGATCAACATATCTATGATCTGCAGAATCACGACTTGCTATCTGGTAAACGTTGCGATGAATAATTTGTGTTGTTTGTCGTTGGATATTATGTTTCACATCCACACCATATTTGATTGGAATGTAATCTAGTGGCACGTAGCTATATTGATCTGCATCCAGACGATACTACCACATGGTTTATTGAATTTTAGGTGAAATCTGAGTAAATTTCTTCGAACCCATAGGATATATCTCTTCTGACCTAACATCCCATATTGGCTATGCAATATAAAATTTGTCTTGCAGTGTGCTAGGATTTCCATGAGAGTCTAATCTTGGTAAATTGGCATCATTAAGTTTCTTGTCACCTTGGTACTTTGAATTTGGGTGACTTTGTAGCAATACATCATGAATTTGATTAATGGGAAATTTTAGGAATGTCTTAGTTGTAGTATGTTTATATTGGTTCTCATAGTCAAATGTCCTAGAATAGGATACATATGTTCCATAATTTGTTACATGGTGTCCCTCTTGTGGATAAACTATATAGTATGACTGACGATCAACTTGCAAGCCTTTATCAGGAAGAACATGGATAGAAGTATCTGCTACTTAAGATTACTGGACATGAACTAGAAGGGTAGAGGATGGTGGTGGAAAATTAGGTGACTTGGTTGCAAAATAAGAGGTAGATATATGTGGATTTGAAAAGTGTGGTATCATACAAGGAATTTTTGTAGTATTCACGCCATCTTTGAAAATTCAGGCAGCAATGTATCAAGGCAACCTTCTTGAGCTCCTTGAGTAATGCTTTGATTCTCTATGACATCCATCCCAACCAAATTCTTTGAATGTTGCAATGGATACTTCCAATTCTATCTAAATGCTTTATGAAGCCAATTTCATGGATCCCATTGACAACATGAACATATATTTTCTATGAGTTCCTCCTATCAACTAGTGTATCAAATTGGAAAGATCTTAGTCAACTGTAGTGAATAGAAAGATTTGGAGTCTAGAAGATCAATCACTATCTTCTAGTTTTCTGTATTCTTCAATCATATTATTAAGATCCTCCTCAGAGGTAACAGAAACAAGAGTATCAATATCCTCACTACATAGTTGATACTTAAGAATAAGAGCAGGGCCATAAATGTCTCTAATATTAGGAAAACGTTCCTCATAACTAATATCCTTATTCAAATTGATGATGTGGGTATATCCCCCCACGTACATGAGCTTCCCATGACTCAGCCTGGGCAGGATTACTCATCTAAAGCTGCACATGAACTTTTCCTTCCCTAAGGAAGAATCATCTGATGTCCTTGAAAGGTAAGATTAATATGTTGAATAAGAAGACATTTTTTGAAGTCGAGTTTTCCAAGAATAATGAGAAACAAATTTATATCCAGCTAATGCATACAATCATCAACATAGTGGGAAGAGTGCATTTATTTGATAGTTTCAGCATATGTAGGCTTCAATTTTCTCCCAAAATCATTGAAGTTTCATTTCTTTGTTCCCCATGTAGAAATAGCAAAATCGCTACCTAAATTTATTCAAATTATGCCAAGTATGCATGTTATATCCTCATAAACATAGGGGTTAGACTCAGGAAAAATTTCCTTTGAAATTGGCACCTTTCCAAATCCATATCTCTTACGGATCCTTGTTGCTTCTTGTGAAAATTCTAGAGAAAATTCCTCACCATTTTTCAAGGAATAATTTGCAATGTGCATTCATCCATTTGGTTTATTAAAGATTGAAAGACTTAAATTTGATGGAATAAAGTTTGAATCACATGATATCCCTTGCCCTAATTGTAAAAATGCCTCATTTGTGATAGCATAGGGTCTAGATCCATCCTACTTGTAAACGTCAGTTTTTTCAACTGGCCTCTCCACTTTTTCATCCAGCTCAATAATATTTTCTTGATGACGTAAGTCTTGTTGCCTTGTAATGGGCATGGAAAAAATTTCTCAATTGTAAAAAGAAGAATCATGGTCAACTTATGTGTTTCTCAGAGCAATGAATAAAAAAAGAAACTACTCCATTTCCATTTGTTCCCTCCAAGTCATTTCAACAGAGCTAAATATGTAAGGAACCCTCCAATCCATTATATTAAAATTTTATGAGTGTCCAGAGATAATCTATCTACATGAAAGTACCCTCAAAACTAATACTTCAACTCTACTTCATGTTTAATTATTTACAAAGCATATCATTATTAAACATACTCTCCACATAAAAATATAATATAATTACCAAGTATTTATAAGATGACGCCAAGCTATATGTTTGGGGAATGAATCAGACAAGTTTTGGAAACTGAGGCACTATAGAACTTGGCAGTTTACATATATGGAAAATATTAGATATATAAAAAAAGATGAAACTTATATTAAGAGAATAGACTATAAAAAATGGTTAATGGCTTTGGTTGGTGCATCATGAACAAGAACATTTGATCATGTACGTAAGGGCACTCCAACATAGGTCTAGCACCATCACATTTGAATAGAATATCTAAAGTGAAAAAGCAACAAGCATAATGAACACAAAGTAGAGATGAAGAGTACCACATGTAAAGATGCAGTAGTTATAAATTCAACATGATGTTTTATGAGCACATTGAGAGGGTATTTCAATAAATACATTCTATCTTAGAAGATTTGAAAGGCTTAGAAGTCTCTTAAGTTGTTATATTTTCTAGTGTTGAAAATGTTTCATGTGTTTAGTTATAAATTATGATACATGCACACCAATACTATGGCATCACATCCCAAAGAATAGTCAAACAAGGTTGGGGGATAATGTCTTAAAATGAATTCTTCAACAATGATTAGTATGTGGACCATTTTTAATTGGTTTTCATGAGGTACAAGTTCAGTTGCACAAAGATAATAACTACACCATGTTAAAATTCATGGAGAAAAATAAACTCTACAACACTCTAAAACAAAGTCATGACCCTCAATCCTATTAATGAATAAATATTGAAAATAAAATGAAAAATAACAAGTAAATTACAATCTCTAAATTAGGGACAAAATAATGACAACTCACATTCTATACAACCAAAAAGATAAACCTCCTTCCAATAAAGTAGGCCACATTCTTCAAAAGCATTCTAGAAAATAATTAGAGGAACTTATAAATGGTAAGTAACAATGTAATATTTTTGTGTGAAACTAATAGGAAATCCACCCGAAGTTGTACACACGAACAATAACACTAATCCCACACTCCCAAAACATAAAAATTTCCACAATAAGGAAAATAATTGGATTTAAGTGGAAACAGGTGTACCAAGCTAACTTAATGCTTACCTCCAAGTTTGAAAAATATAACTAGATCTTGTAAAGAGTATCTAGCTTATCCCATTGTACATTAACACCAGATATAGTTAGAAAAATAGTTTACTGCAGTGGAAGGGGTAGTAATTTTGTAACTAGTATACCTACACAAATGATCTCATCCCCAACCCAAGTTGGAATCTAAAAACGAAAAAATAATTATGAAATGTCATTTACAAATCTACTACAGTAGAGCATTGATACTATTAGAATCATAGTAAGCTTTCAAATGCACATGAAAATATTTATGTCCAAATAATGTACATAAATACAAAGGTTTGACATGTAACAATCAAGGTAGAGCACTCAGGCTAACATATTTTCATCACAAGTGGCTACATAAAATGAGAAAATCATAGAAGCACCAACTAACGATTCATTGTGATTTTTGGTAGATATTACAAATCATAATTTAACAAAATTTAAGTACAATTTGGCATATCAAAATGAAAAAATAAGTATGCAATTCTATTTGTAGCTCTATTGTATGTACACACAATACTTTTAGAGGCACAATAAGTTTTCAAATGCACATGAAAACCTTTCTATCCAAAGTGTGTACAAAAATGCAAAGGATGTACATGTATCAAGGTAGAGCACACAAAATTACATAATTTCATCATGAGTGCTTACACAAAGTGGGAAAATCGCAAAATCACCAATTAATGACTCCTTGTGCTATCTAGTAGACATTACAAATCATGATTTGACAAATTTAAAGTACAGATAAACATAATTGAAAGGTCATCAATTTGGATACTCATTAAATGCATGCATAATTCAAACCATAGTAGGAATATCTGTATACGAATCCAAATTCAAATATTATACACTATGGGAAGAAGAAGAAACAACAAAAATCTAGTACATCTCATAGATATGAAAATATATATTTTCTTTCACATTCTGGAAAATTTTCAACCTCAAATATCCAATAAAGAAGAGAAATAATCCATATTTTGGGTTTATGATCCCACAAAGATTGAATAATTAGGTTATAATATCAAATTCAATCTAATGTAATTTGATCGTACCATATTCGCCAAATTTCTATGGAAAAAAGGTTAATATCGCCAAATATTGCTAATTGTGGTTTAAACTTCAATGGAAATGCAGATAGAAGCAGGGAAAGGAGACAAGGATCTGAATCATCAAGAAAGCTCAGCTTAAATATAGAAATTAAATTCACCTTGACCTCTATAATATATATTTATATTTCATGATAAGGTTAACTGGCCATTTAAGATGAACTATATTTGAATTTCATGATAGGATTAAGTGGCCATTTAAGATGTTCTTATAGATATAACTAAAACAATTTCATAAATTGTAATTATGAAAGGTTTATAAATTATAATCCTCTTCTCCACTACTCCAAGCAATTTTCAGAACTCCAATTGAAGTAGTTAAAGTTCTCTTTTTATATGAGTTACTTGATCTTGCAAATACTCAATGTCACTAAGTGATTCAATCTTATGCCTTCCCTGTTCCTCAAACTTCCTTAATTCCTCTTTTTTGTTTATTGTTCTTTCCATATCCAGCTCAACTTCCTTTAAGCTTGCAAGAGAAGCTTCCATTTCTTTTCTTACTAATAAAATAGTTTCATCATTCTCAAAGATTTTTTCTTTAATATTTTGAGACTCAATTTCATTCTCTCCAGTTTTGACTTGATAGCTCCAGTTTCAAGATCTCCCTTCAAAGTAGACCATGGAACAACTTCTAAAACTTGTGTAACTTTCTTATTTTGAAGAATTTCCACCTCTTTCTCATTTTCAACAAGGGAAGTATGGAGATGACAACTCATTTTCCTTATCAAAAATCCTACAAAGAGAATCAACTAACTCTTTAAGTAGACTTTACTTTTTAACTTCTGAGTTTCTTTTTTCTAACATAAGAACCTCAACATTTATGTAGTGTTATTTAATTTTGGATTAATAAGGTTGTAGCTCACACTGATTCAAAGGTGATACAACTGCCCTAGCCTTGAAATTTTGATGCTTGTCAAATTGGGAGAGTGGATGCATTTCTCTTCTCGCTCCTACACTGTATTTTCCTACTGTTATGGTGAGGCACGATTATACAAAGTTGAGATAGACTTAGCTTTCAGGTGTTCAATGAATTCAAAAGGAAAACTGGGATGATTGAAAGAAAACTAAAAATTGTGGGATAGGGAAATACAGCAAGACCAAATGCAAAAGCTAAAATTTAAATATCATAAGTAATAAACCTTGACGGGCTTTCATAGGGGAAAGAAATATGAAATCAGATTTTACTTTTAGAGTTCGTAATACATTGATGGAATATTTTCAGAGTAAATTTTTTAATTGTAAGATACCTTAACATGATTTATCTACCTTTTTCGGACTCTCTTTAGTTCATGAAATATATATTTTCATTCTAGCATAGGAAAGGTTTCCTCCAGGGCCAAGAACTCTCTTATTTGTATCATGGCTTGGTCTCAAATAATGGTGCTCTTTCTGATCAGGAAACCTTATCACGTCATCCCTGATGTTTTTTTTTAATCAAACCTTTATTCAAACTTACAAAATTGGATTCGCGGAGAAACCCTTCATAAGGATGATTTGAGGGTCTTTTTATTGGTTATGAAATCTTATCTCTAACATTATTAACCTTGGACCTTTGCAAAAAATGCTTTCTTGTGTCCTCATTAGATGGAATTGATCACATTGTAAGTGAAGGACTGATGCAGGGGCATTAGACACTAGCCAGCGATGTAGGAAGTTTTGTCCACATGTTGTGGTTAGGAGGGTTAGAAAATATTTGAATTGTAATAGCTAGGTGTCAATACCTCAGCTGACTATATCATTTAGATTAGTTAGAATTTGTAGAAGTCGAATAGTTAGATTCGATCCATCTTTCATGTTTCAGTTAGTTGAATTATTGTAATTAGGCTTTTTGATTTCCTAAAACGGTCCTCACAGAGGAACCAAAGAGACGCACTGTAATGTATATAATTTGTATTCTTCGGATGCATTGAGAAGAAGAAGGAGAGGGAGAAGAGAGATTTATGCAATGAAATATGTGTGTTCACAATTTCTTCCAGTTAAATAATTTTAGTACGCATTGGCCATAGAATTGTCTCAAATCCTTATTTGTGAAGAAATTGTTTAATTGTGAGGCGATTGAACTCCGTGCATATATAATTATTGAATTGAACTATTGTATAGATTCTGCATATCTCTGTCCATTGTTTTCTCAAATTTATTCGAACAACCCCTGTGAATTAAAACCGCCGCAGGCGAGGCCTATGTAGAGGATCCATGGTCGTGAACACTGTTTAAATAGTAGAACTCCCGAGACAGAGTTGTTTGCTATCGGAACCCTGACCGAGGATTAGACGTGAGTTAATAAATAAAATAATAGCGTAACCGACTTAAACCAGTGGTCAATCACTGTTCTGAAATCGCAAGCAGAATTACGAAGCCAGATTGCCCATATCGCACCACCTTTCGGAGATAAGTGGTATTTCCTGGTTGGGGAGTGATTCCACTGAGAATTTGACACGTGGCGTTGGGCGAAGTTCCAAAACTACCATTGTTGTGCACCATTGCACGTTAAAGTCCGTATAAGGAAGCCGAGCGATATCGTGGAACGCCGTGATTTGGGAAGGAGCCATCGGACGGTGATCGTTTGATAAAGATGCGCGGAAGATAACCAGGTGCGGTACGAGCATTTGATTGGGCCGTCGATTATGTATGTGGGGCCGGAACCAAAGGTATATTTAAAAGTCATTTATTCAAAAAGTGTTAGTTATTAATATAAAGTTCAATTATATAATTTAATTGACAAAGGTTGTGGATAATGTTTGTTTATCAAATTCCACGAATTTGATAAATAAAATTCTGAGAAAGAGAAAGAACACGTGGAGAAAAGACCGGGTTTTAGAAGAGAAATGTTGACAGAGCCACGGCTGCAGTAGATCAGCTCTCCTTGGGGACGACTTTCAATTTTTTCGCCATCATTTGTGGTATCAGAGCTGTTGTTTTTGAGTTGTTTTTGCAGAGAGCTGACATGGAAATCCGAGTTGGTAGAGGTGCTGGCAAAAGGAGACCTGTTTCCAATGAAGAGGTGTTTGGGATGTTGCAGAGGGCCGAGGCCAGAATGGATGCCATAGAGCGAAGACAGCCCAGAGATCCTGAAGACATCAGTGAACCTGAAACAGAAGAAGCGGAAGAAAATGTTGAAATTCCTCCTGACATGAGGCTCCTCAGAACTGTTCTGGGGTCTAAAGTTAAGCCCAGGATTAAAGTATCAAATTTTTCAGGAGGATTGAATCCAGAGGATCTGGTGGACTGGATTAATGAAATTAATAAGTGCTTCGATTATGAAGAAATAAGTGAAGATAAAAAGGTCAAGTTTGCGGTGACAAAGCTGAAAGGACATGTTGCACTCTGGTGGGATGGAGTGCAGGCAGAAAGAAGGAGAGTTGGCAAGCAACCTATCAAAAGCTGGACCAGAACGATGGCTAAATTAAAAGGTAAATTCTTGCCTAGTGATTATCAGCTGACATTGTATAGGCAAATGCAGAACCTGAGACAGAGGTTGCTGACAGTAAAATAATACACAGAGGAATTCTACAGAGTAAGCATAAGAGCTGGGCAATTCCAGGACACACCAGAGAAGACTACCAGATATGTGAATGGTCTCAAGCTGGAGATCCAAGATGAGATTGGTCTCCTGTCTCCTAAGACAGTTGAAGACGCCTACCAGATGGCCTTGAAAGCAGAGGAGAAACTCCTGAGGAAACAGTCTACCAAGAAGAGAGGTACTTTCCATGGAAAGGGAAGTCAGGGTGGTAGAGGAAAGCCTACTACACCCAGGGATGGAGCTAACAGTAGCTCACCTCAGAATGCATCTACAGAGGATGATGCAAGGGGCAGAAGGGGTTCTTATAGAGGAAAAGGAAGAGGAGGCAGAGACAGAGGCAGGGGTAGAGAATTGAGGTGCTATAGATGTCAGCAAGTGGGACATAAGCACTATGAGTGTCCAAAGAATTTGGGTGTTGGTCCAAGAAATGTTGTTGTTTCCCAGGCTGGAGGAGAGGCAGAAATTGAAGAGGAAATTCTACCAGAGAGGGGAGAGTCCTTGGTGGTTAACAAAGTCCTGTTGAAGCAACCCAAAGAGGCCACTGAGCCTGCACAAAGGAAGACTTTGTTTAGGAGCATATGAAAAGTCCAAGGGAAATGCTGCCAGCTAGTCATTGATAGTGGCAGCACAGAAAATCTAGTTTCCACTGAGGTGATAGAGAAGTTGAAGTTGAAGACACGGGAGCATCCAACTCCCTACAGGGTGTCCTGGCTGCATAAAGGGCACCAACTGGTTGTAAAAGAACAGTGTGAGATAGAGCTGCAAATGGGCAAATACAAAGATAAGGTCCTGTGTGATGTAATGCCCATGGATGTGTGTCATATACTGCTGGGTAGACCTTGGCAGTTTGACAGAGCAGCAATGCATGATGGCAAGAAGAACACTTACAAGTTCTTCAAGGATGGGGTACATCATACATTGATACCCATGGAAGAAGGAGAGCCATCCAGCAAAGTGATTGATCCGAAGACCTTGTTGTTGAGTGGGAAGGAATATCTACAGTAGATAGAAGAAGGAGAGGTAATTTTTGCTTTAGTTTTCAAACCTAAAGTAGTTCTTACTTCTACAAAGATTTCTGATTTTCAAGTAGAAATCTAAGAGATGTTAGATGATTAGTGTGATATTATTGTGGATGATTTACCTGATGAGCTACCACCTGTGAGAAAGATCAGCCATCAGATAGATTTTATCCCTGGTTCAATTCTGCCAAATAAGGCAGCCTACAGAATGACTCCCACAGAAAATGAGGAAAACAGGAGACAAGTACAGGAATTGGTGGACAAGGGACTGATCAGAGAAGTTTGAGTCCATGTGCAGTACCAGCAGTATTGAGCCCAAAGAAAGATGGGGGCTGGAGAATGTGTATTGATTCCAGAGCAATCAATAAGATCACAATTAGGTACAGATTCCCTTTGCCCAGAGTTGAGGATTTAATGGACTGTTTGAGTGGTGCTAAATATTTTTCAAAGATAGATTTAAAAAGTGGATATCATCAGATCAGAATAAGAGAGGGTGATGAGTGGAAAACTGCCTTTAAAACAAATGAAGGACTGTATGAATGGATGGTAATGCCTTCTGGGTTGTCAAATGAAACTAGCACTTTCATGAGACTTATGAATGAAGTATTGAAAGAATTCATTGGTAAATTTGTGATAGTATATTTGGATGATATATTAGTTTTCAGCAGAACTAAAGAAGAACATTTAAGGCATCTTAATCATGTCTTGAAAAAGCTGCACCAAGAGAAACTGTTGATAAATTTAAAAAAACGCTCATTCATGAAAGAAGAGTTCGTGTATTTGGGATTTTTTGTTTCTGTAGAAGGATTGAATATGAACCCAGAAAAGGTTAAGGCGATTGTGGAGTGGCCTTCACCCAGGAATGTTTTTGAGGTAAGAAGTTTCCATGGACTTGCTATTTTTTACATAAAGTTTATAAGAAACTTCAGTAAGATTAATGCACCCATAATTGAGACAATAAAGAACAGCGAACAACCATTTAAGTGGACTACTGAAGCAGAAATAAACTTTAAACTTTTGAAGAAAAAGATAACTGAGAAGCCTTTTTTGATTCTCACTGATTTTACTAAACCATTTCAAGTAAAATGTGATGCCAGTGTGGAGACCATTGGAGCTGTGTTGAGTCAGGATGATAGGCCTGTAGCCTATTTCAATGAGAAGCTAAATGACACCAGGAGAAAGTATTCCTCTTATGAGAAGGAATTATATGCAATTGTTCAGGCACTGAAAAAGTGGAGACATTATTTGATGTCCAGGGAATTTGTATTGTATTCTGACAATCATGCTTTGCAGTATATTGTACAGCAACCTAAGTTGAAGCATAAGCATGCTAAATGGGTTGAGTATCTCCAAGGTTTTAATTTTGTTTTGAAACATATAAGTGGCCTAGAAAATAAAGTGGCTGATGCTTTGAGTAGGAGGCACATGCTTGTTCAAGAAACTAATTTTGAAGTTGTAGGGTTTGATTTTATCAAAGAATTGTACAAAACAAATTCAGATTTTAAGGAAGCATTTGAGGCATGCTGTAACCATGTTTTAACAGATAGAAGCCAGTGGCTAGATTATTTCTTGCAGGAGGACTTACTATTCAGAAGAAACCAACTGTGTGTACCAAAATGTTCCATGAGAGAAAATTTGATCAAAGAGAAGCATAGTGGTGGACTTGCTGGGCACTTTGGTACTGATAAAACCTATGAGCAGCTAAGTCACTTCTATTACTGGCTCAAGATGAGAACAGAAGTGGATAAGTTTGTGAATAATTGTAAAATCTGTCAATATGCTAAAGGAAGGAGCCAGAACGCAGGATTTTACACTCCCTTGTCTATTCCAGACAAGCCTTGGGACATGGTGAGTATGGATTTTGTTCTAGGATTTCCCAAGACCCAGAGAGGGAATGATGCAGTCTTTGTTGTGGTGGACAGATTCTCCAAAATGGCACATTTTATTCCATGCTATAAAACTAGTGATGCCACCCATGTTGCTAACTTGTTTTTCAAAGAAGTTGTTAGATTGCATGGGTTGCCCAGGAGTATTGTTTCAGACAGAGACACCAGATTTGTGGGTCACTTTTGGAGGACATTGTGGAAGAAACTTGGTACCAAACTGAGTTTCAGCTCAGCTTATCATCCTCAGACTGATGGACAAACTGAGGTAGTGAATAGGAGTCTGGGAAATTTGTTGCGAAGTCTTGTAGGAGAGCATCCCAAGCAGTGGGATCATATTTTTCCCCAGGTAGAATATGCATATAATGACTCACCAAACAGGAGCACAGGGCAGAGCCCATTCCATATTATCTATGGAATGCACCCCAGGGGAATATCAGAGTTAAGAAATCTGGGAAGGGCAGAGATGAGAAGTGCTGATGGTGAGGAATTTTCTTCAGAGATCCAGGCCATACATGAACAAGTGAAATAGCAACTTCAAGGCAGCAGCATCAAATACAAGGGCAGAGCAGACTTGAGCAGAAAAGAAGTTCATTTTGAAGTAGGAGATCTGGTTTTGGCACACTTGAGAAAGGAGAGATTCCTAAAGAAATAGTATAACAAATTGAAGTTCAAAAATATTGGGCCAGCAAGATACTTAGAAAGTTTTCTGCAAATGCTTATGAGATTGAGTTGCCACCTAATGTTGGAATATCTCCCATTTTTAATGTTTCAGATTTGTACAAGATTGAAGATGATGGTGAAGAAGAAATGTCAGCAGACCAAGAACAAATTGAGTGGAAAGAGAAGCTACCTCCAGCACAACCATTGCAACCAGAGAAAATATTGGACAAAAGAGTGTTCAGGAAGACCAGAGGACAAGATTACTTTCAGTACTTAATCAAATGGAAGGATAAGCCAGAGGAAGATGCCACTTGGATGACTGAAAGGATGTTGCAGAAGATAGGCAGATCAATGGAAGAGCTCATGGACAGGAGCCCATGAAGAAGATTTCCCTCGGGAGTCTGATGCAGGGGCATTAGACACTAGCCAGCAATGTAGGAAGTTTTGTCCACATGTTGTGGTTAGGAGGGTTCGAAAATATTTGAATTGTAACAACTAGGTGTCAATACCTCAGCTGACTGTATCATTTATATTAGTTAGAATTTTTAGAAGTCGAATAGTTAGATTCGATCCATCTGTCATGTTTCAGTTAGTTGAATTATTGTAATTAGGCTTTTGATTTCCTAAAACGGTCCTCATAGAGGAACCGAAGAGACGCACTGTAATGTATATAATTTGTATTCTTCGGATGCATTGAGAAGAAGAAGGAGAGGGAGAAGAGAGATTTATGCAATAAAATCTATGTGTTCACAATTTCTTCCAGTTAAATAATTTCAGTACGCACTGGCCATAGAATTGTCTCGAATCCTTATTTGTGAAGAAATTGTTTAATTGTGAGGCAATTGAACTCCGTGCATATATAATTATTGAATTGAACTATTGTATGGATTCTACATATCTCTGTACATTGTTTTCTCAAATTTATTTGAACAACCCCTGTGAATTAAAACCGTCGCAAGCGAGGCCTGTGTAGAGGATCCATGGTCGTGAACACTATTTAAATAGTAGAACTCCCGAGACAAAGTTGTTTGCTATCGGAACCCTGACCGAGGATTAGACGTGAGTTAATAAATAAAATAATAGCGTAACCAAATTAAACCAATGGTCAATCACTGTTCTAAAACCGCGAGCGGAATTACGAAGCCGGATTGCCCATATCGCACCGCCTTTCGAAGATAAGCAGTATTTCTTGGTTGGGGATCGATTCCACTAAGCATTTGACACGTGGTGTTGGGCGAAGTTCCAAAACCACCATTGCTGCGTGCCATCACACGTTAAAATCCATATAAGGAAGCCAAGCGATATCGTGGAACGCTGTTTATCTGGGAAGGAGCCATCGGACGATGATCGTTTGATAAAGATGCGCGGAAGATAACCAGGTGCGGTACGAGCATTTGATTGGGCCGTCGATTATGTATGTGGGGCCGAAACCAAAGGTCTATTTAAAATTCATTTATTCAAAAAGTGTTGGTTATTAATATAAAGTTCAATTATATAATTTAATTGCCAAAGGTTGTGGATAATGTTTGTTTATCAAATTCCACGAATTTGATAAATAAAATTCCGAGAAAGAGAAAGTAGACCACGTGGAGAAAAGAATGGGGTTTTAGAAGAGAAATGCCGACAGAGCCACGGCTACAGTAGATCAACTCTCCTTGGGGACGACTTTCAGTTTTTTCGCCGTCAAGGACTCACTAAAATGTTGAATTTGCAGGTAGGTCTCTGGTATGAGGACAGGTTGGAGGGTTTTCCAGCTATAGTCCTTGGAAGGAAAGGATCAGGTTGTTCTTGTGGTTCAATAGGATATGGGAGTTTGCCGAGAAAGCCATCAAGAAGCCAACCGACCCCAAGGAGCTGGAAACATATGAATATTTGGATACGAAGGTGAGATTGATCATCCTAGATGGTGTGAAATATTCCCTTATACCTCATTTGTCTCGGAAGGCTACTTCACATGATATGTGAATGAATCTTTAGAATTTGTTCTAGAATAAGAATGAGAATTAGGTACTAGTATTGGAGGATAAGTTGAAGTCCACCAAGATGATAAAGGGTGAAGGAGTAACTTCGTATCTGACAAGATTGTCTCAGGTTAGAGATGAGCTTGCTTCCATCGATGTGACTATTTCAAATGGAGATATGGTGAGGATTTCCTTGAAAGGGTTCACCGAGGAGTGGAAGCCCTTCATCAAAGGGATCATTGCTATAGAGAAATTGCCAAACCAGAATAGACTGTGTGGAGACTTCATTTAGGAAGAGTTGCGAGACAAGGATATTCATCCAATGAAGAGGGAAGATGAGGGCGTGGAACTTGCAGCATGAATGAAGGGTAAGAAGAAGAAGGACTTGAGTCAAGTAAGATGGGCCATTTTTTGTCGATATTTCCGACGAAGAAGAAGGGAGATGACGAGAAGAGGAAAGGGAAGAAGGTATTCGATGTTTCCACTTCAGTTGAGATAGATGATCTCACCAGGAGATTGGAGGAGGAGTACTTTGTTATGATCTCTCATTTCTCGTAGGGTACTGTCAATGAGGATGGATGGTAAGTGGATAGTGGTGAAATGAAACACATGACAGGGTCACGGGGGTTTTTGAGACTCTAGTTGAATGGGACTCGAAGTTGCGCATGGTGTTGGGCGACAAGAGTCAGTTGGAGATATGAGGATCGGGTTTTGTGCCATTCAAGATGGAGATAGGATGAGTGATGTGGGTCCAAGATGTATTGTTTGTACTAGGACTCAGATATAGCATGATTTCTTTCTTGATGATCGAGAAGAAGGGGTTTGAGGTCTTGTTCCAACATGGGAAGGAAAGAATCAAGCCTAGAGACTTTAGCTCCGACGGTATTATACTTGAAGTTAGAGAGCATGGTCTCTACATGTTGATGGACAAGACTAAGGATCATGGAAATAAGAAGAAGAAGTAGGTGGAGTAGGTGCAGGTTCCAGAGAAGCTGGTGCAGGTGTAGGTTTCAGAGGAGAAGGTACAGGTTCCAGCAAACAAGTTCCAGATTCTAGAGGCTCATAGGGAGTCGAGTTCTAGCGGGATCTTGCAGGTTTAGATAGAGAATTTGCGGCCCAAGAAGAGTGCATGATCAGTGGAGAGAAAGGGTGCTCCTACAACTTCCAAAAAGGAATCATGGAGAGATTGGAAAGCGATACAGGTGAAGAAGAAGAAGCAGGATGCTTCCAGCAGTGACAGTGACACTTCTAAGAGAGGCGTAGTTCACAGAACATGGATTATTGAGTGCCAAGAGTTGGGCGAGTGTTGCGAGTAGTGATGATGATGATGAGTTACTTACTATTCTTGGAAGTACCTCCCTTAGGAAGAGGGAGTGTTGATTTTTTAGTAGCTTGGGAGGTACTCCAAGCCCTAGGGTTTTAGGATTGGAGAAAAAAGTGCCACAAGAGTCACTTGTGGGCTTGTAACCCAAGGTAGGGTTTTTTCACCCATCATAATTTGGGCCAAAACCATGTGCACATTTCAACATGTGATGGGTGAGGATGATATCCCTCAGCGAGATGAATTCAATGCAATGAGAATCATCCAATTCCAAGTTGTATAAATGGAGTTATGAATTTTTTAATGATATTGTGGGTTAATGTGGCATCAAATGGAAGTTTCCTTGACAATTTGGAAGGCCGCAAGTTATGTCTTGACACCACATGAACTTGTATAAATATAGGTGACATTCGAGGTCACATTTCACTTATCCAAGTGCATCGAATTACCTCCATACTTCTTTGAGGCATCCACAGACATAATATAAGGACAACGTGGACATTTTCTGTGATTTTGGGCCTGTTTTTGGCTTGGTACAAGTTCGATTTTGCTGCAGGGAGGAGGTCGCACAACAGAGAGGAATTTAGGGATATTTGTGGATGGTAATAATGGTGACTTTCCACTTCTTTTAGGCCCACGGGGGCTTCACTGGGGGAGAAATACCATACCTAGTGGGTTCATATTGGGGGATATATATTGATGAAAAAATGACATAATATATTGGGGGATATATAGGGGTAAAGGGGTTTTATATTGGTCGGTATAAAAAATGGAGCTCAGAGTTAATAAAAAAATATAAAAGGGTATAAAAAATATCATTGAAAAATTGGATACCTACAATATCTAGTGAAATTATGGGTTTTTTAAATTAGGAAGGTATATTGGGTTCGTATTGGTAGGGGGTTAAATAATGTGATTTTTAGAGGTATTTTCCAATATGTAGTCAAATTAAGGGTATTGTTTATTATGCCACAAATTCAAGTGATACATCGAAGGTTCATAAACTGAAGCCCCCGTGGTTAGGCCACAGTCGCTTGGAGCCTAAATAGACTTGTTCGAGCTCTATTTGAGGTTGTTTGGGAGGGCCATAAGACTTTTAACTACTGACCAAGACAATACAGGTCTATATAGGTCATTTGAGAGGGTAAAAAGGCTAAGATAAAGGCTAAGTTGGAAGTGTATGGGAATAGGAGTTGAGGGAAAGGAAGTCACAATTTTTGGGTGATTGTTGGAGTGGTTTAGGGTTGTAACATATGCAATGGATTCCCTAACCCGTGTTGGACTACTACAGTATGAATAGGCTAGAAAACTAAGCTATTTATGGATGGTTGATGGTTTATTTGATGCTAGGGATGGTGGGCATGTATGCACATAATTGATTGCAGCTCGTGGGTGCCATTTGGAGGAATTTTCATGGAGGTCAAAAGTCCATCCTAGGAGCATAAATCGTAGTGAATTATTGGGTGCCATTGGTTTGTTTGAGGGCAGCATGTTGGCTACCCAAAGTATCCCTAGACAAGCTATCTTAAAGTTACAAAGAATATTTTAAGTTGGGTGAATGTTGGTGCCGAAAGTGCAGCATTTTGATGGACAAAAGTGACTACTAGCCTGACAGATTGGAGCTCGGGAAGTGGCCAGCCTAGAGAGAATATTGGATCAACCCATGTACACCAAACAAAAGTGACTCGCAACATTTTTAGGTGGAAGCCCTCCTGAAGACTCGTTGTATTGTCCTTTGAAGGACTAAGATGCAGCTAGTGAGAAGTACGAAAGCGAAGGACCGATTGTCGAATAAGATACGACATCGGGTCTGTGCAGAGTGTTTGTCATTGTATATTGTATACCATAGGTTGTTTTATTATTCATATTGGTTTAATATAAAAAATATTTTTTTGTACATTTTTGTAATGTTCCAAAATTTATGGAACATTAATTTTTGTTGAGGAGATGAATAAAATGGGTAGGGGACCCATTCTTTACATGGTTAGAGAATAAAAATCCTCTAAATATGAAAGGGGATAATTTTGGAGCTAGATTTCACACGTCCATGTGTGAAAGGAGGTTTTTACATAAAGGTTTGGCCAAGGTTGACCAAGTCAAACTACGTTGGCATGAGATGGAAAGCATTATGTGGGACAACGTAGGAGGGAAGATTCTAGGGGAAGGAAACCCTAATTCGAAGTAGTGCCCATGGAGGGAAGGCTCATTTTTTAAAAGAGGGGCAAGGCAGCCATTGAGATTATCTTGGATCATTTGATTATTTGTCTATTCAGACAAATTGCTACCTCTTGTTGTTTAGCAAAGCTGCAGTGCCTCGAGCATGAGGGAGTCCTGTTTAGGATTTCCTCTCCTTCTTGAGTATCTCATGAAGGATTGCACTCATCCTCCATATTCCAGAATTCAGGCCATAGCATCAGCCTACTTCATCAGTGCAGTGTCTGTAGCAGATTATTGTTCAATGTTGCTGGGTGTTGCTGGGGAGGTTTCCACACACCATCCAAAGCTTGTTTTTCAGTGGAGAGAGGTTCTATTCATTGGGAAATCAGAAAAGGTGGTTCTTGAGAATGTCCCACCATCTTTGGCATCAAGCCAATCAATTTCCATTAGAGGCAGCGCAGTCCCTCTCTTAGACAACGTTTTTCTGGGTGAATATTTGTTGTGAGGGATTAGCGTATTTTGGAGGGGAAGTCTTGGGTGAAAGGATCAGCCTTTCACTTCAGATTTTCATTAGAGAAGGGCTCTTCATCTACAATAGCCATTTCAGCCTTCTCCATCCATTTTCAACTCTTGAGTTGCAGCAACTACTGCAACTCTGACATTTATGTATTATAGTGTTTTTGTATAGATTTCAGCCAATCCTCTTAAACTATTGATGTTATGTATTTTCAGGGGTTGAGATCTTTCTCCCCCTTCTTATTTGAGCCTAAATTGATATATCATTGTATTTTCATCATTTATGCAGTATTTCCTCTCTATAAATGCACATTCATGGCCCAGGGCTTTATCTATGCAGCTATGTATTTCATATTTACATGTACAGCTTTCTTGAGGCTTCTAGTGCCTTGCTTGAGTGATCATTCAGAGGAGGGAGGTTCTCTACTTCCGGGAAGTTAGTGAGGATGGTTCTAGAGCTTATTCCACCATCATTGGAAAGAGGCCAACCATTTCCATCAGTTACAGTGCAGACCCTCTCATAGACTGCGTTCTAGTTGGAGCACATTTGCAGTGAGGGTGTTGCAGACATTTCAGAGGGTGAGATATTTGGTGTAGGGATCAGCCTTGCACTTTAGATTTCCAAAGGAGAAGGGCTCTTCATCAGCTTCAGCTATTCAGCCTTCTCCATTCCATTCCATGTATTGAGTTGCTGCTTCTACCCAGCAACTCCGACATTTCAAAAAAAATTCATATTTCAGCCAATCCTTCTAGGATTGACTTGAGGTAGTGATTGGGAGCATAGATCTTCTCTCCCAATGATGTATGAGCCATATCTATGCATATCCTATGATTTTTTTTCACTCAGTGTAGCAGTCTCCCTCATGTGACTGCGCAGTCCCTATTCATGGGCATCCTGCTATGGAGCAGCATTTTGTATTATGGCATGTGTATTCATGGAAGGCTTCTTGCCTTATTCTTTTCATATTCATTGTATCATTTTGCTGTTGTTATTTCATAATAAAATGGATCAAGGGTTTTCACACATTTTTGCATAATTTTTATTCACTACTATTTCCATTTTATGTCTTTATATTGTTGTAGCTGCATTTTTGGGTTATCTTGCAAGATTTCCAATCTTGTTGTATTTCCCTCTTGGGGATATTGTCCCTTGAAAACACTCTATAGATAGAGTCTGATAGTGGGCCAGGAAGCCTCTAGAGCTCACACTTCTTTATGAAGGTGACAAATCTAGTAAATTCCCTTTCAGTCTATCTCTGGAATAGATTTGCTTGTTGATTGACAATGTTTCTGAAAAAAAGAACATTACAGTGGTATCAGAGCATCGAACTGGCACAGCCTGTGAGTTCGATTTCAGAGGAGATTGATGAAGAAGATGAGACTGATATCATCTATTTTTGGAATAAAGAAGAGCCTCCCTAAGGAGGAGGAGAAGAAAAGGGGAGAAGAGAAAGGTCCATGCACTTCCTATTCTCTTGAAGACTAGCATGGGAGATGCTTGGATTTCCAGATCTTAAGCAAGTACCCGAGTGACTATAAACCCCATTCTGCAGCATTAAGGGGAGTTACAGAATTCCCACAGTATATTCAGTAGATGGAGGAGAGAAGGCCCTGTGGAAAAGAAGAAATCAAAGGCAATAGGCTTCTATTGTCTACATTTGATGGGGTTACTTCAGCTAGAGCTTGGGAGAAGAAGCTGGAGGCATTTTTATTGCTGCATCCAGTGGCAGAGAAAGACGCAGTGGAGATGGCAGTGTTGTACATGGAGGAGGAAAACTCCATTTGGTGGTTCAAACCCTTGCTCCATTAAAGGGTGAGTTATTTTTCAGACTTTTCTCAAAGGTTGATCCAAACCTTTGATGGAGAAAGGACAAAGGAAGAGAAGCTCACACCACCATGGGAGGAGGATTGCACCAACGCTGCTACATATTTGAAGGAGAAGCCTTCAACATCTATGGATGAAGAAGCCATTGGAGGAAAAGCCATTACAGCCACACAATAAGGTCCCAAGATCCACCAAGGTATGAGAAAAGTTTCACATTTTACTTCAGAAATTAATCTTAAGAATGGTGGAATTTCATATGAAGAGGTCCAAGGATCAAATCACATGGCCACTTTAGGGCCTCATGTTTGCACTGCACTGTGCAAAGGGTTCAAGGAGGAGAAGAACCCTCATCCTCATACATCTTTGATGATTTTCATTCAACCTTCAAGGTGGGAGTTTAAACTTTTGGAGGATGAAATAAACCATGACACCTCCATGGAGAATCATGAAGCAAATTGTAAAACTGGAGGAAGAGATAGCTGCTACATCATTGGAGGAATTAGCAACGTTGTTGAACATGGGTGGAGAGGAGACATCACCTCCATCACATTTGGATCCTCATAGATCCAACATATTCATGGGTGAGAGGCCTTTCCTAAGAGGTCTCCAAGGAGCTGCATTTCAAACTCTCATGAAATGCAGAAAGCAAAAAATTGGTTTGGAAGGATGGTAGCCCTCATGGGAGGAGTACCAAAGAAGAGGAGAAGTGGAAAGGTGTTTACATAATTGGGCAGCAAGGAGAAGGAATACATTTTTCTGATATACATATATATATCAGTCATGGTACCTTCATCATATGAGTTACATGATGTGAGCATGAGGAGGCAACAAGCACTTGAGTTGCTTGGCATTGATGGGAGAGAGCACAAGCAGATTTTATCTCACATGATTGATGGTGTTGCAGGAGTAGAGGAGGGAACTCTCATAGTGTAAGGGGATCACTCCTTAGATGGGATTTATTGGGAGGAATTTTCCTCTTGGGAGAAGCTTCATATTTGTAGCGGCATCACCAGAGTTGTTCTTGACAAGGAGCATGTCAAGGAACTAAGATTGGCATGGGCAGGAGCCTTTTTGCACGAGCTCACAGCGCTATCATTTGGGAGGAGGATCACATGCATACATACATCTATCATATCACTTCCATCCTATGGTGAGATTCTTGTGTGTACCTTTGTTGACTTACACACTCTTATCATTATGATGCAGTGCAGGGCTTCTCAAAGGGGCAAGCTTTTCAGATTGCTCCATGGATAAAATTTGGGCCAATTTGTATGATGGAGACAGACATATTTTATGTGGCCTTGGGCAAAGGTTTTCTCACTACATGTATTTTCAGCCAACTCATATACTTGATGATGTATTAAGAAACATTTTTCCATATAAATTTCTGAAGCAGCAGTTTGAAAAACTGCGCTGTTGCTGCTTGGGGGACTGTTGGTGCCATCAAGAATCATGTAAAAACATTATTACTTCCTCTATTTTTGATGAGTAGCATGTTTCCATTTTCTGATATTTTCCACATTATTGGAAGCATGATCAGAATATTGACACATGAGGTTGGTATGTCCTTGAGGGAAGGTGATTCCCACAGTTTATGCATGGCATGTTCTGATGGGAACATGAGGAGAGACATGGTCACCACAACCACTTATTTGCTTTCTCTGGAGGTGGACCATGAGTCTGATGATGATATCCATCCATTTTATTTATATGGGCATGTATTTTATTTTGTATTTCTGATTCACTCATCTATTTACTATTCAGTAGTAGAGGTGATATTTTTTGTACAATGCTTTCCATGCTCTTTTCTGAAGCTACAGTGGGTGAGATTGCGTTGTAACCCTATGAGACATTGTTTTCATTTAGTTTCACATGGTATAACCTATAGAATACATGTCATGGGGGAATTCTATGGTGATTTTTTCCTACTCATCATAGATGACATGTCTTGGGCCAGCTAGATTATCATTGATGGAGGGAAGATCTTTGGAGGATTTATCTTCATTTTTCCACTTGAGGGCAATATTTTTGTAGCCCAGGATAAACATACACTCCACACTTGTCATAAGTGGGGAAGAGGACAGCATGGGGAAAGTTATAGTGCTTGCCATGATCAGATTTCAGCCCACCTTCATTTCCGAAGCTCAAGGTGGAGGGAGATTTTCCATGAGTTTCCTTGTTGGGAGGCAGCTTATTTTTATGATTGATGGCTTGGGTATGAGAGACTCACATGGGGATGATTAGTCCCATTATATATCAGATCTCATGCCTCAAGGAGGCCCTAGACAGCTCTTGTTCCTTCATGGATAGTTGTTTCTACATGGTAGTTATTTGGGGATGTTCACCCAAAGGCTAGATTGCATATATTGGAGGGACAGTTTGGAGACTTGATTGCTGATATGGCATCCTTTTTCTTGAGGGGATCATCACATAAGGGTGCTACAGGATGAAGGGTAGAAAGAAACTCAGTTCATCCTTGCAATTTCTTGAGGGCAAGTATTTTGAGAGGGGAGGACTGTAATGTTCCAAATTTTATGGAACACTAATTTTTGTTGAGGAGATGAATAAAATGGGTAGGGGACCCATTCTTTGCATGGTTAGAGAATAAAAATCCTCTAAATATGAAAGGGGATCATGTTGGAGCTGTATTTCACACCTCCATGTATGAAAGAAGGTTTTTGCATAAAGGTATGGCCAAGGTTGTCCAAGTCAAACTACGTTGGCATGAGTTGGAAAGCATTATGTGGGACAACGTAGGAGGGAAGATTCTAGGGGAAGGAAACCCTAATTCAAAGTACGGCCCATGGAGGGAAGGATCATTGTTTAAAAGAGGGGCAAGGTAGCCATTGAGATTATCTTGGATCATTTGATTATTTGTCTATTCAGACAAATTGCTGCCTCTTGTTGTTCAGCAGAGCTGCAGTGCCCTCGGGCACGAGGGAATTATGTTTAGGATTTCCTCTCCTTCATGAGTAGCTCATGAAGGATTGCACTCATCCTCCATATTCCGGAATTCAGGCCATAGCATCAGCCTACTTCATCAACGCAGTGTCTGTAGCAGATTATTGTGCAGTGTTGCTAGGTGTTGCTGGGGAGGTTTCCACACACCATTTTGAGGTGATATTTCAGAGGAGGGAGGTTATCTACTTCCGGGAAGTTAGTGAGGATGGTTCCAGAGACATCATTGGGAGGAGGCCAACCATTTCCATCAGTTATAGCACAAACCCTCTCATAGACTGCGTTCTAGTTGGAGCACATTTGCAGTGAGGGTGTTGCAGACATTTCATAGGGTGAGATCTTTCGTGTAGGGATCAACCTTGCACTTCAGATTTGCAAAGGATAAGGGATCTTCATCAGCTTCAGCTATTCAGCCTTCTCCATTCCATTCCATGTATTGAGTTGCTGCTGCTACCTAGCAACTCCAGAATTTATGTATTATAGTGTTTTTGTATAGATTTTAGCCAATCCTCTTAAAGGATTGATGTTATGTATTTTCAAGGGTTGATATCTTGCTCCCCCTTATTATTTGAGCCTACATTGCTATATCATTATATTTTCATCATTTATGCAGCAGATCCTCTATATAACTGCGTAGTCATGGCCTATGGCTTTACCTATGCAACTATGTATTTCATATTTACATGTACAGGTTTCTTGAGGCTTCTAGTGCCTTGCTTGAGTGATCATTCCCTCAAGGATTTGTATTCTTATTTGCTGCTATGTATTAATGTGATGGCCATTGGATTCTCCAGAATTTTATGTGTTCATGAGTCACTGCTATTTCTATTTGATGTATTTGATTATTGTTGTAGCTGCAATGTTGGGGTTATCTTAAGAGATTCCCAATCTTGTTGTGTTTCCCTCTTGGGGATATTGTCCCTTGACAATCACTCTATAGACAAAGTCTGCTAGTGGGCCAGGAAGCCTTTGGAGCTCATCCTTCTTTATGAAGGTGACAAATCTAGTAAATTCCCCTTCAGTCTATCTCTGAAATAGATTTTCTTGTCGATTGACAATGTTTCTGAAAAAGGAACATTACAATTTTTTGAACAATTCTGTTAAAAATTGTGTATACGTGAGCATTTTTTATTTACCGATTTATATTTTTTGTTGTCCAAAGTATTTCTAGTTGAGATTATTTTTTGGTAGTATCATTGATTCTAAGACTTTAACCTAGATGCAAGATTGTGGAAATTCAACATATGTATACCAATTGCCCAAGGGTAGATAAATACTAAAGCAGAAAACCTAGACAAGTGATAAACATTGTCACACATCTACATCAATGCTTGAAGATGAATTGGAGGGGAAAACTGTGTCATCATCCACCACTTTGAAAGGACCAAAAAATATGATAACATCCATTGGAGAATACCTAGGGATGAAAAGGTCGGGCCAAACATCTCTTGTAGGAGATACGATAACTCTCCTCGAAACTCTCCTAACATCTAAGGCTAATCAAAATTTGTAGAGAAGAAAGGAAATAAATAATCCCCCTTGTGGCCCCCTATCCCAAAATGCAGGCAATAGGAACTGGGTATGGTTGAGAAAAAGCACAAATGGTGTACCAGTATCCAATCATTATTTTCAAGGCAATAATACTAATAGATACAAGTCACACAACTGACTCGTTCTCAAGAAGCATATCAATATTTTAATGTTCACATTCCAAGGCTATTCTCAGTTTATGTTTCCCTCCATATGGTTGAAAATATTTATCGCTCAAATCTCTTGATTTCTGGCACAATTCATAGGTTGAGAGTGGAAATGAGCATTAGGGGAATTTTGAGGTCTAAAATGGTACTCCTAAGAAAAATGTACAACTAAAATAAACTTTATAATAATCAATAGGATTCAATGTGATGATGTCAACCATGGGGGATGATTCACCATTTTTGGAGTAAAAAATTAAAAAGATTAAAAAATAATAAAATAATAAAACTATCTTTTCAACTCGTATTTTCAACTTATCTCCCTAAGGGTTTACTCAAATTTCAAGCGTGAATACTCGTTGGATGCAAAAATTAATTCATGATCAAAGGAGTACCCATGTTGCATACTTTTCATGGACCCTGCTACATGAAAAATGAGAAATACATAAAAAAACGTTATTGCAATCACGTTTTTTTATGTATTTCTCATTTTTCATGTAGCAAAGTCCATCAAGAGCATGCAACATGGGTAATCCTTGGATGAGGAATTAAATTTTGCATCTGTTGGCTCGAGGGGTCCTGACCCAGGTTCGGAGGTTAAGGTTTGCCAACAAACCTCTATACTACTGGCCCTTTCGGCAATGACCTACTTGCGCAGGCCGAAGTCTCACCCGAAGCAGTATGGGAGGGTGCTAGAACCAGGTTTCCGCACCCTGGGAGAGGGTAGGTAAGTCAAGCTGGGCTAGGTTCAACTTCACAATTACCAGATCAAATATCCCTTTGCATCCACATGCACAATACTATTTATAATCACAGTAATTAGCAGACCATACATTCACAGAACAATAATGTAATTAACATATATATAAAGCATGCAGAAGGACCTTGATCAATATTCAACACAGCATAAGAAAATAACACAAGTAATTTCGCAACTTAACACAACACCATGCATAACATAGACGATATAATAGAGCAAATTCATATATTCTGACAACCTTCCACTTTCATTAATTCGTCAGATCCTTTTACAATACCCAAAACCCAAACTACACACACAGCAACAGGGTCCGCACACAGCAGGACTAAGGATCTCCGTTCACATAGCCGGTAGGATTCCTTCCCCAATAACCCAACCACATCGACTAATTCACAATTCGAACCAATCTTAATGCCTTCCTATTGACTCAAAATGTCCTTCTATTTATAAAAAACTAGCCTAATATTTCCTGTGGTCTGCAAACCATAGTTTGCCGACTCTAGGTCTACCCTTTAACCCATTACAATGCTTTTGGGGCTTTGACCCACCCCAAACCCCCTGTGCTAGACTGAAATATGAAAAAATATACAAAAATATCCAAAACTGTCCCGATTCGTAGCCTTTGAAGGACCCTGTTCCAACAGTCCCCCAACACAATCTTGTGAATCGTCCCAAGTCACTGTGGTGGGGGGGTTTCCACCTGCGCACGCAGTTCGTTAACGGCTGCGACCAGTGGGGGCAACACTTCTTGACTCTGAGCAACAGTGCTCTGCGCAATATCCACGAGCTTCATTGATGTTGGTCCCTTTGTCACAGCAATGATGCTCTCCAGTGTCTGATTTAGGCGCTTAACAGCAACATCAACATCCTGCAAGAGCTGGAGGGCTGCGTCAGCCCAAGGCTTCAAGCATTCTCTGATGACATGCTTATTATGTCGGAACTCCTCAATCTCATCTTGGAGGGTGCTACTGGTCTTCAATCGTGCCAACCATTGTTCAGAAACCAAGGTGGGTACTGTAGCCCCGATATGATCGAAATCTTCCTCCTTCTGCCGCAAGTCCTGATTTATTCTTCGAAGGACTGGATCATTCTGGACCTTGGTCCATAATTGCATGGTTTTCTCGAGAAACTGGGTGCCCTGAGCGATCTGTCCTGTAATGGTGTTTGTAGCCGCGGTCACCAGCGCAGCGCGCTGGGCTCGTACCTCTGGGGGTGTTTCAGGCTGCAACTTGGCCTGTAAGTCAGATATTTGTTGCTCCAGCTACGTCTTAACGACGTGCATTTCCATCTTGGAAGCCTTCAAGGCTGCGACCAATCCTTCAACTTTAGCTCAGGGATTGGTTGTGGCCAGGATCTCCTCTTTAACCTCCATGCAGAGCTGGTTGATCAAGGTTTTGAGCTCTGCTTGTTGCGCAACAGCGAGAAGCACTTCTGCATTCTACTGTGCAATGGTCTGCTCGGCTGCACTGAGTTGTTGGTGTAATTGCTGGTCCCAATGGTGAATCTCCTGAAACACAGCGGTGTGGAGACCCTACAAAGCTTCGTGGGGTAGCTTGGCCAGATTCAACTGCACCCCTGTATCTACTTGGAGTTGCATTCCCTGATCAGGCAAACTAATCACCAGGGTGGTGCTAGGTAATCAACAGAGACAGCTTTCCTCTGTAACTAGCACTGAACTATTAGATTGAAATGGAATCCAACCCGGAATTATGCTGGTCTATAGCGTGTCTGTCTTTAACTGCAGTGTGTGAAGCTCGGCCTGGATGGTGTTGATTTCATCTTTCTGTTGGTCCTCTAATGCTACCCATCTATCTTCTGTGGCCAATGTGACAGCGTCTATGATTTTATCAAGGTCTCCTTCAGTCACTGTGACTGTCTCATCTCATTCCTTCTACTGGGCGCGCTGCTTCTTTCAGGCCCCCTTGACAGGCTCACCTGTCTGCTTTGCAACCTGGGGGGAGGTGGTACTGCCGATGTTTGCTTCCTTCGTGCCCTGATCTGGCTGCGAATTGACCCAAGTTTTTGCCTCGGTATTCTTCATGGTGGCCTACTTCGGCTAGGTGTCCTTTTTCGCGGCTGCGCTTGAATCCTTTCCTATGCTCCTTCTCAAGCCTCTAGTATCCTTAGTGATAACAGGTGGGAGCACCTGTGTCGTGCTAGTACCTGGGGTACCCTTTGTGCTGGCTTTGAAACCTATCTTCCAGGCAGGAGGCCATAGTGCAATCACACTGTCAATATCTTCATCTGCTACCATATAAGGAAGTAGCGTCCATGTTTTATCCTTAAGGCCCCGAATCTGAATGTGGTGCATGGTAACTTGGAATGCTGCAATACTTTTGTATTTTTTGTAGACTGTCAGGGATAGTTAAGGTTGATAATTGATGGTTGCCGCCACGCTACTCTGGAATAGGACCTAGAAGACTTGGTTATCTTCTATGCATTTGCATCCTTGGAATCCCACAGATGGGCATACCGAGCTCCTTCACACATATCTGGGGTGAGCTCGGGGATGACCGAATCTGCAGGGGCCTCCCAGGTGACTAGGGCTATAAGGAACAGTAGCCAAGCATAGTAAAAGAATTTTCCCTATTCCTGAGACTCTCGGACGTTGGTCAAGAATTAATCGCATAAGTATTGGGCCTAATTGAGGCGTCCCCCTTTGCACACTGACCTACTAGCCGAATGACATAAGCAGGGACGGTTGCGACCTGGCACTTTTGCATTAGCTTGCATGCTAGTAACATGGTGCCCATCTGTGTGGCAGGGTCAATGATAGATTGGATGACGAAGCCCCATGTATTTCTTTCCACATGGTAGGTCTGATGTACATATTCAGTGGTTTCCCCTTCATATCTCTTGCCCACCCGCTCTAAAGGGTGCAGCTTGTTCATGGGAAGGCTCGTAATTTTTTGAATCAATGCAGTTTCAATGGGGACTCTGTCCTAAATCCATATTCACCCATCGTGAATTAAGGCGAGCAATTGCTGGGCCAACCGATCCATGAAATTAGTGGCCAAAGTGAGGCATCCACAACAACCTTTTTTGAAGCTTTCGGGGGCTTTCCTAAGCCTTGAGATTTCTCTTTTCCCTTCCTCGTGACTGGTGTCGTGAGCACTTCTTTATCCTCAGACCCATATTACAAATTAAATTAACTCAGAAACATTACAGAAAAAACACACATAAAATCATACACAAAAATATAGGCGGAAAAGGCAGAAGCCTCATGGCTTCCTCATGTAATCTCACTTATTAAAAGAATTTAATTTACAATTTAAATAGATGAGAGAAGATAGTCTGTGCTATCTTAGAATCTTTTGGTTGAGATAATTTCTCACCAAAAACCCACCAAGATAGGAGTTCCTAAACAAACTCCAACATTTGAGGAACAACCCAACAACCTAAGAGTTAGGCACATATTCCTAACTAGGAATATTTAATTAATTTATTTATTATTTTGGATTTATTATTGTTATTTTAGAGAGGCTAACATTCCCCCCTTCAATTAAAAATCCAAAATAAGAACGAGGAACCATCTTCCAAGTTCTCATGTTGATCCTCAAAAAACATTGCCTGAAAAACCGCCAAAGTTGGATGCTGAAAAACTGCAATCTGAAGAGACCATGAGTCAGCTGTATGTCTGACTCATCTCTGAATGTTGCTTGACAACTCCATCAAGTTCCAAGTTGCAAAAGGATCCATCTATCCTTTGCATGAAATCATCATTAAAAATTGTTCAAAGCCCACTGGCTGATGATGTCAAAAACAACTCATTGTTGCTTTTGTTGTGCTGAAAAATGTTCACTGCTTTTTTGCTATTGACTGCCCACTGGAAAAAATTTTGATGCCCACTGGAAATTTTTTTGATTCCCATTGGCTGTTGAAGATGCCCACTGGCTGCTTTTTCTGGTTTTGTCGATACTTTCAGTCTGACAACCACTGTCAATCTCATTGACATTTTCCCCCCTTTGTCAACTGCAAGGAGAGATACTTCGCTTGGAAATTATTCCTGAACTCCCCCCCTTCAGGTGTAGGAGTTTTACACTGGTGTACTCCCCCATTCAACTGCATGAGAGTACCATCATCTGTTCACTGTTGGCTGCACTATGTGTGATTGTATGCGGTTGTAGAACTGAAGCAATCTTTAACTGTGGATGACCATTCCCAAGGGTCGATCCATTCATAATGTATCTTCAATCTGGTTGATTTGTGTTGATTGCGACATTTGTCTGAGGAATGATTGGACTTTCCACAATGGCGACAGTGATGGAGATCAAAACACTGATCTTTCATATGACCGGTTCTCTGAAAATGAGAACATTTCGGTTTGACTTCAACTTCAGGTTGTGTGGAATTATGTTTTTCTGTAACTTTGGGTTGCATGCATTGTTGGTTGTCTGCAACTGTCTCTGAATGTGCTGAGGGGATTTGTTAAAGAAATCTCGCACTGACGAACTGAATGGGTTTGGAATAATCGTGAATATGTAATTTTGCGTCATCTTGGACATATCCTAAGCCTCGTCGATTCTTGTTATTTTGAATTTCTTCCCAGGGCTTGGTGATGGGCTTGGAAGAAATTTGAACTGGAACAACTTTGACACTTGAAGCTGGCTAAATGAATGACTTATCATCTGGATGGTTCAAAGACTTGAAAGTATCACAATTTTCTTACAATTCAATCTTTTGAAGTTGCGACTCGAGTTGAAGAAACTCAATGGTGTCATGTGTTTGTTGTAGATGTCGTGAAAGATCAGCAAGAGTTTCTTTGCTGACGTGCACCATGTCTTCATTGTTGGAGATGATCAAACTATGAAGAATGTTTAACAACTGAATATGTTGCGCCATCTGAACTTGCGCATTTGAAATCAGGCTTTCTTGTTGTAGATGTCATACTTTGAACTGTTTCACTTGAATGTCAGGCTCGCTTGAATGTGGCTTGAATGGCATGCTCGCTTGATTTGTTGTTGATTGCACTTGCTAGAGTTACAGAACTTTCTTGCTTAAACTTTGGAATTCACGCTCGCTTGATGATGATTGTGTTTGCTCGAACGCTTCACTTGACTTACTTGATGATTTTACGCTCACTTCAATGAATAGCCATGCTCGCCTGATGTCGATCTCAACTTGCTTGATTGTTTTAACTTGTTTGATGATTGCTGCAATAAAATTCACTCTGGCTCACTTGATGTGTTGAATTTTGCACTGAATTGATGCAAATTGGTTGAATGAATAATCATGCTCGCTTGCAGGAGATGTAAACTTGTTGCTTTTTTGATTTAGAGTTAAAAAACTCATGCATTCACTTGATTTTGTGTAAAGGAAGGGTGTCGAACACTGTCGACAATGCACCCAAGAAAGCTTACAATGATTCACTTTAAAATAATGAATTCACTTGTCTTCTTAAAAATTCATTAACAATGAATTTTTAATCATTAACATAACATAATGAATTTGATTACAAGTTCTGAAAAGAATGTATAACAACGCTGATGTAGAATTTTGAGTGTGCAGGTACATGAACTTGATTAAATGAATTGGCTTGTTGATTTAAAATGTTGATGTAGACAATCTTCGATTTGTGCAGATGCATGTGTTGATCTTGCAGCTATTTCGTTATGTGGTGTGCTTGCTGAAATTGAATTTCATGTATGTGATGAAATTATTGATGTGTCACAACTAGACACAGATCAAAAATAGCAACATGAAGCCATAAAAAAAAACATGCGCCATCAAACACACATGGTGTACCTAAGATCCCCTTATTCAATTTCGGGCGGATCTAGGACACATCAACACCAAAAAATGATATCTTTATTCAGTATGGATATCATCAGTCTTTCATCTTTTACAATATTGCCATGGAAGCTTTCTCAAACAATGAGAATAAGATGCTTACACTAATCACTCACACCTTATTTCTCCGAAGCAAACTTATCTCTTCAAAGATTTCGAAACATCACCCTTATTACTCCAAAAATTACAAAAGCATCACTCTTATTACAAAATCAATGACAATCTTCACCCTTATGACTCCCCTCACAAAAATATGTTTTCCATTCCTGATCTCTCCCTAATCAATATTTAAAGAGCCATTATAATGATGCTTTTACGTAATTTCCATTAAACAAATGGAATAAACATGGTGAAGTCACTTTCAAAAGGTGAATTTATATTCAAATACTCTTCAAAGCACTATTAATGTAATCTTCAAAACTCTCTCATCTTTTTACCATATGGAAATTCACACTCTATCAATCCAAGTAATGTGTGGTCTTTAATTAAATGTTCATGGAACATTTTAAACAAATCTTTGATTTGGTAGAAATTTCGAGTTTTCAACTCCAATATACATGCGCCCTTTAAAAATTCTAAGTTTGATATTGGCTAGCAAAACCAATGCATTCACGCATTCATTTTCAGCTATGGAAAATTTCATAAACTCAGGCTTTGATTAAAAATCAAATGTCAACAACAATTGGCCCACGCATTAACTTACCTTCTCCATCACTTTTCAATGCTGCAATTTAATTCTTCAATTGCACAAAGTTTGAAGAAACCTCTGCGTCTCCATGATCCGCCTTCTACTTCTAACGCTGCATCAATTTTAACTCTACAAAGGTAATTCATGATCGAACAGATCTTTGATTCTCAGCGCCTTCTTTTGTTTGGATACAACTATCGCATATTCAGCTTCAAACTTAAATTTGAAAATTCGGTAGACCCTGGAAAGATGTCCAAGGGTTTTTCCCCATGAAATTTGCACTAAAAATGTTGAGAAAACGAGTATATCGACTTGAAGAAGAACTGTCCCTGCTCCAAATATTTAATTACCGGAAAGAATCCGTGCCAAATTCCACTTCCGGACCTCTTCTTGATACAAGAAAACTGCTCAGCACTAATAACTCGGCGGACTATACAATTTCAAAACCTGCCCAATCAAATTCCATTCGAAAATTGGTGTCTTTCTGTTCTTCCGCCTCCTTACTGTGAAGGTTTTCTGAAGTTTGTGTCCTTGATTCGGATCTCAGCAGCATCGCATTGCCTTTTGAGGACTCAGGAGGTCAAACAGAGGTTACTGCAGCTTATTGAAGACAAAATAAGTAATATGGCAGAACTAGAAGCCAAGGGATCTGAGTTTGAGAGGAAAGCAAACAAGCAGATACAAGGATGGTCAATTTTTGGTTCTAAATATGATGATGCTGCGAAGTTATATGAGAAGGCTGGCAATTCCTACAAGCTTGCAAACTCTTGGGACAAAGTTGGATTAACATATATCAAGCTAGAAAATTGTCATTTAAAGTTGGAAAGTAAGCATGAGGCAACATCAGCGTATGTGGATGCAACTAACTGCTACAAAAAGAATAACATTCAAGAGGTTGTGCGATGCTTAAATTTGATTGTTAATCTCTTTCTGGAAATAGGAATATTGTCAATGGCTGCAAAGCATTGCAAAGAGATTGGCGACCTTTATGAGTCAGAAGAAAATTTTGAATCGATCCCTCAATGCTATGGCTAGCTTAAGCCGTTGTTTAAAAAAAATTAAATTTCCTTTCATAACAACAACTTTGCATAAAACCGTCGAATAACAGTGCTTCTTCAGGTATGCACTAGAAATAGAAAACTTAAAGCAAGGCGCTTTCAGCTGGACCGAGGCTGAAATATGCTCTCAAACATCAGCTCAAGGCATCTGCGGGAGCACTTTCGGTTGCCAGGAGCTTCATAGCAGTTGTGAGAGTGGAGACTAAATTCGATTAACTAAGTTTGGGCATGCGATCAAACAATTACAACACAAATGCATATCGATTTCAATCCTTAAAAAAATTCATTCCAACTACATAATTACCATCCACGTGAAAGGTTAACGCATAAAATGAAGAATCTCTACTATGGAATCACAGTCAGCAACGCATTTTGCGACTCACATGAAGAATCTCTGCTATATATATAAGTCTTACAGCGTATAAGATCATTTACTCATCGCTTTCCTTTTTTTTAAGGATTCATTACCGATTTCTCTACATCGTAGTGCATTTACTTACCACTGCCAATCTTGGTGCTGCCCATCCGCTTTAACGCTGTGTCTAAATCCTCGGCCCTCTTGGAAAAACAACTCTCTCAACAGGTCCTCAACACAACACACCGTATGCTCCGATACCACATGTTACAAATTAAAATAACTCAGAAACATATTGCAGAAAACATAGATACGAAACTAGACAAAACCCTAGCGGAAAAGGAAGAAACCTCATAGCTTCCTCATGTAATCTCACTTATTAAAATAATTTAATTTACAATTTAAATAGATGAGAGAAGATAGTCTGTGCTATCTTAGACTCTATTGGTTGAGATAATTTCTCACCAAAAACCCACCAAGATAGGAGTTCCTAAACAAACTCCAACATTTGAGGAACAACCCAACAACCTAAGAGTTAGGCACATATTCCTAACTAGGAATATTTAATTAATTAATTTATTATTTTGGATTTACTATTGTTATTTTAGAGAGGCTCACAACCCAATCTCCATTACTCCCTGAGTTTCTGGGTCTGTAGGTGCTGGAGGTTCAACAGGGTTAGTGGTTGTCATCCTAGTGTGGAAAATGAATCCCAACCCTGGGTGGCTACTATCAGAAGGGGAAGGTGGATCAGACATGAAAGGAACAACGTAGACCCGAAAAATATTATAGCTCAAGGTCGTTCGAGACAAGGATGATAGGAACAAGCCATGCAAGTGAGAAAAAACCCTTATCTGAGTTATCCTGCCCTCTTTATAGTGCCTGTGATCTTCCAATGGTAGGATACACTTTATAGGGAACTTAATATCGAGTAAACGGTAAAAAATCCTCATGAATTTCCTCATTAAATGCCAGCAGGCAACTCCTTTCAACGGTAACTCTTGCTTCTTACCAATTGTTATCGTGCCAACGACTAGTTTTCGCACCTCCTATGTGCTTGGCATACGTGCTATGCTTGGGTTACACATCTACACCTTCTTCGCATCTTCCCCCAATAGAGGCTTGATCCCTAGGTACCTTGCAACTAAAAACACGTTTGCTTGACATATGTCGTTCCAACAGAATCGGGCCTTTTTCCTAGGCAAGTCTTTCGAAGATGTTGTGATCAGTGCATACCTTTGCACTAACTTTTTGTAGTATCCTGCGTGGTCGAGAGTCAAACGCAGATTTCCTCTTACCGTAGGAGTCATCGGATAGATGATAATCCTACCGCCTACCTCCACATCCCCATTCCTGGCCAACGTGGGGCGCGCCCTGATGCTACATGTTCGCAACCCGAGCGGTTTGGTAGTTGCACGCGTTCCATCCAATTCTGAGTTGGGAACATCTTTTGGATCATCCTTATCTTCTATTGGGGCTAGGTTTCGGTAGTTGACCATACTTGGTACCTGAATTTCCCATGCGGGTACTTCAGGGGCGACATATAGGTGCGATTCACCCCACACTATAGTGTCACTGTCTCACAGAGCTGCGTTCAGCGCCTCTGGCCAACCTATTAGCCTGAATGTTCCCAGAAATCCATCCTTCAAGGTCTCCCAGTGGCGGGTGCGTTGATGGAGCTCTGCATCTAAGTACCAAGCCATGGGAATTGGTCCCAGGGCATGAATAAACAAATGAAACCCTTCTTTGGTAGTCTTATCGCACCACTATTCTTTCCAAGCGAACTGATATTCGCTTGGGCTTTCTGGCCCAAGAAACGTCTGATTTTGTACGTCATCGTGGGGCTCGAATCGTAGGATCATCATATCCCAACACTCCTCCCAATCCTAGAATGCCCCCTCATGCGTTTCCCCCCACCGCGCAGGTGTTTCATGTAGGGCTAACCTAAGGGCCCATAGCCTTCGTTCCCTTGGAACCTCAGCTTCGAAGGCTTGTAGAAATTCCTTAATATTACAAGAACCATCAAAATAAGGTAGGTCTCTTACCTCTGAGGAGACACAGCAGAAGTCCCTTGTGACGTGAAGATATCACAGCCCAGAGACATCATGCAACCGATTTTTCCAATTCTCTATCTCCCCATCGGAGTCGGAGAAGCATTCACTGTCATTTTCCCAGCAGAGTACTCCATCCACCATGGGGTTGATCCAATATTCATCCTACGCAGTTAACTTATATATGTGATCCACCTCCTCTTCGTCATGCACTGTCTCTGTGTATTGTTCACCTTTCGCAAGATCTAATGGTACTATCACCCTAGTACCGTTATTCTCAAATACCATACTCCTTTTCTTCAAATTAATGATACCTCCCATATCTATGGCCCAATCTAACCCGAGAAGCACAAGGTAGGGGTCTGCATCTTCTACAATCTGAATGACTTCAAAATCAACCTGGACCTTGACCCCTGCGATATCTACCACGATCTCTGACAGTCTCCCCAAGGTTATGATCTTCTGCTGATTGGCCATATGCAGCTGGATAGTGGATCATTCTAAATTAGGTTCCCCCATTCGTTGCCAATTATTTTTAGGTAATACGTTCACATCTAACCCTAGGTCCAAGATAACCTGATCCATCTCATAATCGCCAATCTGCACACCCAACCACATTTCCCTACCAGTGCGTTTCTTATATCTATATAGTTTGTGTACGGCCTTGACTTCCGAAGCGGGGCTAGGTCATGCTGCGCAACTATCTATTAATTCCTGAATATTTTCAACAGCTTTTGGGTTGTGCAGTAGCTTCATACATGCTTGTAAAAAGGGCTTGACCTCTCCACCTACCTTGAGGCCTTCTGGTAGTTGCGAAGTAGACGCCTTTGCCTCCACAGAGTCTGCACGAGCGGTGACCAACATTTCTTTTTTCATTTCTTAGATCCAAACCTTCCTGATTGATAACTACTTATCGGATCATGGGTTCAGGCGCAGTCTTCTCTCCGGGCCCTATGGTGGCCATCCCACTTCATGTTACCACATTCACACTTGGATCCTTGTCTTGCAGTTCAGCCTTAACCCTCTGCACATTCTATGTAGGTGTTGGCTACTTCTCCTGTATCTTTTCTATCAAGATCAGACAGTCTTCAATTGCATGGTCCAACTGTCTGTAGTACCGGCAGGATTTCCCTGTAGGATTGGGACAGTCCTTAGCGAAGTGTCCTACTTCCCCACAATTATAACAAATTAGTTGCCCTCATCCCCGACCTGCGCTTCCACCTCTCCCACCTCCCCTGCCCTTGGCTAGGGAGCTACCTACGCTTGAGAGGGATCTCAGTGAGGATGGATCCAACTGTACCCTATAGAGGTTCCCTTGATCTATCATCAAATCATACATCCGACAGTTATGTTCATCATGTCCTACCGACCTGCAGAACCTGCACCATTGCTGCTTTACCTCCGGGACATACACAGCAAGGTGGGGACAATGGTTTTTATCATGAAGCCCTGCAACGCGACAATCATCACACCATAACACTGGCCCACTTGATCCTACAACTTCCCTAGGGCGCAACGGACTAGGTCCCCCAGCCTGCATATAGTTTGCTAATAGAGGGCAGTTATCCTTGGTGTGACCATTTGTCCGGCATCATATGCACCATATTTCGGGGCTAGCTTATGTTCCTTGTTCTTTTTGCAGGTTCTGGATCTCCATGTGCATCGCCTCCAATTGTACTTGGATCTGTTGGACGCCTAGTTGGGCATCATCTATGGGTGCGTCTTCTAATTTCATAGTGACCTCCAAATCTTTTTCCTACGATTCGAAGATTTTATGACCCATAGGTACACGCAGGTGAGGCAATAGCATCACAATGAACCATTCCATGTGTTGTTTGTCATCATACTGAAAACCTCCTTCTCTAATCACCTTCTTTAGTCACTGATCGGTCTCCCACACGGACTCAGAGGGTCCCTGCTTGAAGTCTTTCATATCAACTACTATTTGAGAGTAGGCCTTAGGCTTCTTGAATTGTTGCTTCAAGGTATTCTTAATTTCTTCAATGGCCGCATCTGCATGTTGGTCAATGTATCCCATGTACCAGTCCAAGGCTCTTCCTTCGAAGGCCAGGGACAACTATGCCCTTTTCACTGTATCACTAGCTACATTTTGCGCAGTTCAGACCAACCCTGCGATAAACTAGAATTGATCCATGTCTTCATCCCCCACACCCTTAAAGGTAGGCAAATTCATGTGCATATCCATGTCGTCTTCTGGTGGTGGCGGAGGTGTAGGTGAGTTCTTACCTCTATGTTGGTTGGAAAGTGTTGCGGCTGGAGGACTCTGCACAACTACTTCTCTTACCGAACTATAGATAGATCTGTCTCCTTCTTGGTTGGTCTGATAGTACTAACTGCTTTGTGTCGTACTCCCGTCTAGATCAGAGGTCATTCATTCGGTGTGGCTACACAAAATACTCTTTTTGCACAGTAATATATTAATCAACAGTGGTAAGGTCTTCAGAAAATTATCTCGAAAACCATTGAAGAATCTTCACTCTGCTTTGGAGTAAGAGACGAACTGGTCGATGGTAAATTCTATTACAAACCCTCCTAGTACACTGTCCACCCAGTGGTCCACCGTGCGAGTGATGGTGTTATCAGTCTTCTCCAACTGCTGGATTGACTCAGGGGTCCACTGCGTAACCCGCTCGTCCTTCCAACACTTCTAAAATTCGACTAACCTTGCAAGCCACTCCTGGAGCTCAATCGCAATTGTTACAAAGAATATCTCGTATATCTCCGTGAAAATATACTTATTCTTCCACTCTTTGGTGGTCAACTTCTTACTATGGTTTTCTTTTACTACAAACTCCTGAACTTTCTGTTCAAACCATTCATCAATTTATTTTCACTCAGGTTTCCAATACGGCCTTGGCATCACCCGATCCCTCTCTCAAAATGCTCCCTGTCTCAGCAACGGAACCATTTGTTGGCTTGAGGGTTCCTGACCTAGGTTCGAAGGTTAAGGTTTGTCAACAAACCCCTATACTACTGGCCCTTTTAGCAGTGACCTGCTTGCACAGGCCAAAGTCTCACCCGAAGCAGTATGGGAGGGCGCTGGAACCAGGTTTCCACACCCTGGGAGAGGGCAGGTAAGTCAATTTGGGCTGTGTTTGACTTCACAATTACCAGATCAGATATCCCTTCGCATCCACGTGCACAATACTATTTATAATCACAGTAATCAGCAGACCATATATTCATAGAACAATAATGTAATTAACATAGATATAAAGCATGCAGAAGGACCCATATCAGTATTCAACATAGCATAAGAAAATAACACAAGTACTTTCGCAGCTTAACACAACACCATGCATAACATAGACGATATAATAGAGCAGATTAAGATATTCCGAAAACCTTCCACTTTCATTGATTCGTCAGATCCTTTTATAATACCCAAAACCCAACCTGTGCACACAGTAGTAGGGTCTGCACACAACAGGACTAAGGATCTCCACGCACACAACCAACAGGAGTCCTTCCCCAATAACCCAACCACATCAACTAATTCACGATTCGCACAAATCTTAATGTCTGCCTATTGACTCAAAATGTCCTTCTATTTATTACAATCCAGCCTAATCTTTCATGTGGTCCACAAAGTGTGGTTTGCGGACTCTAGGTCTACCCTTTAACCCATTACAATGCTTTCGGGGCTTTTACCCACCCCAAAACCCCTGCGCTAGACTGAAATATGCAAAAACTATACAAAAATATCCAAAACTGTCCTAATTCGCAACCTTTGGAGGACCCTGCTCCAACAACATCCAACAAGCATTCTCGCTCAAAATTTGAGTAAAACCTTAGGGAGATAAGTTCAAAATACAAGTTTAAAAGTAGTTTTTCCTTGTTTCTCTCTAAAATTTTATGATGTAATCAAATATTATTTGATTATTTCCACTATTATTTTATAATTTCCTTAGGAGGCCTATTTTAGACCTAAAAATTCCCCCAATGCACAAGCTTACAATAAAATACTATAGAACAATAACCTTATCACAACTAGTAGATAACATTATGACAATAATTTGGATTTGGCATAAGAAGTGACTCTGAGACAGAGTTGGAACTTAAGTGTACAGGATTATGCTATCTGGGACAAATATATAGAAAAGATCAAGTTTATCCCTATTTGATTAAAATATGAATATGAAACTTTGGTTTTGTCTCTGAATTCCCATTTTAGATTACACAACAATAAAAGCTATAATGCCTTGGCTACTCAAGGAGACTCGGCTCCTCAAAAAGTGGTGGTGTTCCAAGGTCTGAAGATTCAGCTGTCTCCAAAACCCCATTTTTTCATGTGGCTACTCCTAAATAATGAGTTACTAACATCGTATATCTTGAAGAAGATAAATACTCATGTTCTTGGGTATTGTAGTGTTTGCAAAGAAAATTATGAATCTAACTTTCATATCATCATGTCATTTCCTTTCTCTCAATAGGTGTGGAAACAGATGGATGGAATCATAGGATTGAGATGTAGAAAATTTGAATAACTGAGATATTATTCACTGAGATTCTCCTGATCACGCACTATTTTAGCTTCATGCATAATACATAATCTCTTCTACCATTGATCATCACATGCGGAAATAAAATCAATTGCATGCATACATTAAAACCACAAACAATCACACATATGAACACGGTATTTAATGGGAAAGCTTAAAGCTGAAAACCCCAACTATCTGTATATTATATGTCATGGAGATCATGTAACAATCATAGTACAAAAGCTCCTCACAAGCTCTCATGCACACCCTCAATTGCTACACACTATCAAGCTAGATCTAGCAAAACACATGCTCCAATCTTTTGACACTTGATAGCCAACCTCTATTGCGTTTTTAATGTTATGGGATGGCTTCATTAAATAGATAAACCACCTGGCTTGAACTGTGCAATCCTCATGGGCTACTCCACCTATCTGTGTGTTGCAAATATCAACTGTATAGTCACAACTAATAGTTAACCTGCTCTTTCACCTATTTCTGCACTAGTCTCCACTGAAACTTTCCATGCACTGAAGTTAACTGATGCATTCTTTAGTTGATTAATGAGTTTACAATTAGTGAATTAATTAATAATTAATTCACACCACTCTCACTAATTGTATCAATTAGTTAAACTAGATACAAATAGCTCAACTATGTTTAGATTAGTTAAAATGAATACAACTCCACTAACTTCCTCAATCAACTCCACCAAACTCTGTCACATGAGTTCTAACTGAAGTATCCATGCAATAGCTCCACATAACCCTCAAGAATAGCGTAATTCCTTCTGTCAGCTCCTGTGCCACATCTGTGCACTTAACTGAAGTGCTCCAAGAGAATAAGATAATGTTTATAGTCCAAATATTATTAAGAGCTAATAATATTCAACATATCTATTTTTAGACTGGCAATCTAAAAATAGATTCCACCCAATATGTCTAAAAACAGACATAGTCTAAAAATAGACTTTGCGCCAAAAATAGCCTGCGGGCCCACTTAGTGAAGGCGACTCCTTTCCACTAAGCTCATCATATTGTTGCAATCTCAACACTCCCTCTCAAAAAGATATGGATTATCTGCAACCCCTATCCTGCCCCTGTGGTATTCGAATTTTCTCCTGGTGAGCGCCTTCATCAAGATATCAGCATCCTGATCGTCCGTAGGAATGTATGAAAGTAACATGACCTTCCGCTGCACACAATCTCTGATATGATGATACCGGATTTCAATGTGTTTAGATCTATCATGAAATACTGTATTAACCGAGAGTTTGATGCAACTCTGATTATCACAATAAATCACAGTAGGCTCTAAGTGTGAACCGAACAACCCGACTAGGATCTTCCTCATCCATATAGCCTCGCATGCAGCCAAAATCGTTGCCATATACTCGGCCTCTGCTGAACTGAGTGCCACGGATCTCTGCTTCCTGATGTACCAAGAAACTGTTGTAGACCCAATACTGAAAATCCCTCCAAATGTGCTCTTTCTGTCCGTTGGGCTCCCTACCCAATCTGCATCCATGAAACCACACAGCTTCACCTCCTCCAACTGTCTGTACCATAATCCATATCCCGATGTGCCTCTGAGATATCTCAATACATGCTTGCTTTCCTTCCAAAAGAGCTTGGTAGGCTTAACCATAGCTTGTGAAAGCTGGTTAACAGCATAGCATATGTCGAGTCGTGTATTGACCAGATACATAAGCGACCCCACCAACTGTCGATAAACAGTGACATCCACTACCTTCGTTGAAGTAGCATCCTCCTTCCTCCATCCACCAGGAAGAGGAGTATCAATAGGCTTGCAGCCATGCATGTTGAACTTCTCTAGTATCTCCCGGGCATACTTACCCTGAGAAATAAACAATCCATCACTATGCTGCCAAATTTCCAATCCCAAGAAATAATGAAGGAGGCCCAAGTCCTTCATCTCAAACTCTTTTGCAAGATCCTCCTTGCATGAGAGTATCAGCAGCTCATCATCTGTCAAAATCAGATCATCTACATAAAGTACAATGATCAGCAACTTACTCTCCACCACAATCTGGTATAGGTTCGGATCTGCCTCACTCGGAGAATCCAAGTTCGGTGAAATAACTGTCTATCCATGTGTACCAAGCACGAGGTGCTTGTTTCAACCCATACAACACTCTCTTGAGCCTGCACACATGTGACTCGCTGTTGAAGATCTCGAAACCTTCGGGATGCTCTATGTACACCTCCTCCTCAATGACTCCATTGAGGAACGCAGTCTTCACATCCATCTAATGAATGTGCCACCCCATCTGCGCTGAGAGAGCAAGAATCGTCTGTATGGAAGAATACCTTGTGACAGGTGCAAAGGTCTCCTCATAATCGATCCCCTCTATCTGTGAAAAGCCTCGGGCAACAAATTTTTCCTTGTACTTCTCCACACTCCCGTCAGCTGCCTGCTTCACTTTGTAGATCCATCTCAAACCCACCACTGATTTCCCTTCCGGTCTCGGGACAATCTCCCATGCACTGTTTCTGAAAATCGAATCATACTCTTCCACCATGGCATCTACCCATGCGGGGTCCTCCACAGCTTCCTCAAAAGAGGATGGCTCTAACACGATACACTTGCTCACAAGAGCCATGTATCCAGTGTACCGATCAGGTGATTGTCTCTGTCTGCGCTGTGATGTAGGTGCTCCTACAAACTTCTCTGCATCTTGAGCCAGTCGCTCAGCTTCTGTAGTGCGCTTCCGCCCTCTGATGGTTGGCGCTACCTGAGTGGTCTCTTCCACTTCATGAACCTCATCTTATGGTTGATCCACATCCTAAGACTCATCCTTAGGAACTAATAGCTCCTCATTTGCATGCAAGTGTGGCTCCCTCTCAAGCAAACACTTCATGGCTTTCTCCTCCTGAAATTTGATATCCCATCACATAACAGTCTTGCGACTGTCTGGAAAATACACACGATAGTTATGGGGCGTATCAGTGTACCCCACAAATATCCCAACCTCCGCAGTCGGCTCCAGCTTCTTCCTGGCATCCTTTGTCAAATGAATGTAAACAGGTGAACCAAAAATCCTCAAATGGGAAATATCAGGCCTCTTACCAGAAAATCTCTCCTCGGGTGTACTCATGCCAAGTATCCTATGAGGACAACGGTTCTGCACATATACTGTAGTATTGCATGCCTCAGCCCACAAGCGTATGGGTAGGCCCTGATTATGCAACATCGCCCGTGCAGAACCCACGATCATTCTGTTCTTCCGCTCAGCAACCCCGTTCTGTTGTGGGTTATGAGGTGCTATGAGCTCTCTTCGAATTCCTTCTGCGCTGCAAAAGTCCTTGAATTCGCCAAAGATGAATTCACCACCATTGTCGCTCCTTAGAGCCTTCACCTGCTTCCCCGATTCTTTCTCAACCAGTGCCTTGAACTCACAGAACTTTGAGTATGTCTCGCTCTTCTTCTGCATGAAGAAGATCCAGCACTTCTGAGAAAAATCATCAACAAAGATCACATAGTACCTGTGCTTTGCTGTCGAAGCTACTGAGAAAGGTCCACACACATCTATGTGAATTCTCTCATGGATCATCGTGGCGCGACTATCCTTCTCGTGAAAGGTGGCTTTCACAAATTTTCTGAAGGTACACCCCTTTTAACGTGCGATTTGTGCGAAGGTGCCTTCTAGGAGAAACCCGATGAAATGCCAGCACAGTATCTTCAAAGCTCCATGGTGAAGGTGGCCCAATCTCTGGTGCCACAACTCGCCATCATCCCGACTCACCACTCCTTCTGCCTTGCCTGCCATTGCTGTGCAGCCATCTACCTGCAATTGATAAAGGTTCTTAACTCTAACCCCTATCCTCCGGGTCTCACCAGTTGTCTTACTGCGCAGGAAAGCATTTCCCTCGCTAAAGACAACATCATATCCCTTGTCTTCTAACATCACCACAGAGATAAGATTCTTCTTCAATCCTGGAACATGCATCACTTCCTTCAATTTGAAGGGTTTACCAGAATCCCTCTAAAAGGAAATGGTACGTATCGGTCGCCATTTGTATCTACCATCATCGCCCATCTCGATGTGCACTCCAAGATCTTTCTCATCCAGATCAGTAAACAAATCTCGATCTCCTGTCATGCGAAAAGACGCACCACTATCCAGAAACCACACTGAACCCATCACACTTGAAACCAAGCATGCGATCAGTGAAAAATCCAGCTCAAACTACGAGGCTAAGGCCTCTCCAGCTGCAATTCCAGCAGCCTGCTTATTTTTCTTCTTCTGTGGACAATTAGTGGTGTAATGTCCGTGTTGGTGACAGTGGAAGCACTTCACCTTGGACATGTCCTGCTTCTTGCCTTTCGCACCGGATTGAGAAGCTTTCTTGCTCTTCCCCTTATTTTCTTTGGCATCCAAAGTGTAATTCTCTTCATCAGAGTTCTTTGATGAAGATCCGTCCTTGGTACTTCACCTTATCTCCTCTTGCACAAGATCCGACCAAAGTCGCTCCCATCCTGGCAATTTCTCCCGACCATTGACAGAGTCCTGATAGGAGTGCCAACTCTTCGGAAGCCCTAGGAGAGCCAAGCTCACCAAGTCCTCGTCATCAACAGTCACCCCCACACTTCCCAGCTCATCCCTGCATTTGATGAACTTCGTGAGGTACTTGGGCATATTGTCGCCTTTCTCCATCTTTATGTTTCTGAGTTTATCCTTGAGCGCCAACTTCCTCTGGTCGCTCTTGCTTTGGAATAAATATGTCAAGGCTATCCACATCAAGAATGGAGAAGCCTTACCATGAAGGCTGGACACTATGTGATCCTTCACACCCTCTAACAGAATCCTTCGACACTTTTCTTTCTTCTTTTGCCATGCGTCAAGTACATCAGCATCACTAGAAGTAGGCTTTGGAATTTCTGCATCTATGAAATCCTTCAACCCATTGTCATCCAGCACCGCCTCCATCCTATCCTTCCATGCAATATAATTCGAGTTGCCCTCAAGGGCATACTCCAATCGCAATCCGTTGAAAGACATCTCAACTTCGACACCAAGAAAACACTGCTGCAAATTCGAATTCCACCAACACAAAACTCAACCGCTTCAATGTTTTGCAATTGCTCCAATGATCAATATCGCTCTGATACCATGTAGAAATTTTAAATAACTGAGATATTATTCACCGAGATTCTTCTGATCACACACTATTTTAGCTTCATGCATAATACAGAATCTCTTCTACCATTGATCATCACATGCGGAAATAAAATCAATTGCATGCATACATTAAAACCACAAACAATCACACATATGAACACAATATTTAATGGGAAAGCTTAAAGCTGAAAACCCCAACTATCTATATATTATATTTCATGGAGATCATGTAACAATCATAGTAAAAAACCTCCTCACAAGCTCTCATGCACACCGTCAATTGCTACACACTATCAAGCTAGATCTAGCAAAACACATGCTCCAATATTTTGCCACTTGATAGCCAGCCTCTATTGCGTTTTTAATGCTATGGGATGGCTTCATTAAATAGATAAACCACCTGGCTTGTACTGCGCAATCCTCATGGGCTTCTCCACCTATCTGTGTGTTGCAAATAGCAACAGTATAGTCACAACTGATAGTTAACTTGCTCTTTCACCTATTTCTGCACTGGTCTCCACTGAAACTGTCCATGCACTGAAGTCAACTGATGCATTCTTTAGTTGATTAATGAGTTTATAATTAGTGAATTAATTAATAATTAATTCACACCACTCTCACTAATTGTATCAATTAGTTAAACTGAATACAAATAGCTCAACTATGTTTAGATTAGTTAAGCTGAATACAACTCCACTAACTTCCTCAATCAACTCCACCAAACTCTGTCACATGAGTTCTAACTGAAGTATCCATGCAATAGCTCCACTTAACCCTCAGGAATAGCATAATTCCTTCTGTCAGCTTCTGTGCCACATCTGTGCACTTAACTGAAGTGCTCCAAGAGAATAAGATAATGTTTAGAGTCCAAATATTATTAAGAGCTAGTAATATTCGACATATCTATTTTTAGACTGGCAATCTAAAAATAGATTCCACCCAGTATGTCTAAAAATAGAAGTCCATCTATTTTTCCGACTTGACCAACCATCCACAAATAGCATCCTGCAACTCATAGAACATGATCCATATGTCTAAAAATAGACTTTGCGCCAAAAATAGCCTGCGGGCCCACTTAGTGAAGGCGACTCCTTTCCACTAAGCTCATCATCTTGTTTCAATCTCAACATGAGATCTATTTGGCCAGGAGATTCAATTAAGAAGGCCTCAAAAAATGGTACAAGAATGAAAATATAAAGGGTTTCCAAGCTTTTCCTTTTAATTGTGCCATGGGGCATTTGGTTGGAAAGAAATTCTTTGATTTTAGATGATAGGGTAATCTCCCTTGAATGCTCATTTATACAAGCATGGAATTTCAAGTTTTCATAATATTTGTCGTTTTCAAGAGCAAATTTATCCATGGATGTGTTTATGGTTTCAATCATGTCAGTTCTAGTATGAAAATTATCAAATCAATGATATTTTTTATCATCCTCCTTGTCTGCTTCACCTAGAAAATTATAAAACTTTTTTTGGGAAATGCATTGTTCCTATGTCTGTTGTATTTGCGCCAAACTAGCAATAAACCCTTGACCATTTCTCTTGAACTCACTAGTATTCACGTATTCCATGAGATCACTTTCAACAACAATATTATTTTGATCAGTGAGAGGAACTTTCCTTCTATCATTACCAAAGGCTTGCCCTGCTCCCTTCAACATTTTCAATTTCTTTGTGGTATTGGAGAAGCCTCTTCAGAAACAAGAAGGAGATCTTCAACATCAATATTCAAGTGGGTCACTCAATTTTGGATCTTTTCCACTTCCATGTTAAGCCTTTCAGTTATAAAGGGACCTACACTTCACAAACAACATTCAATTTATCCAATCATTGTTCCCCTTAAACTTCACACATGTTTTTACTTCTTATAAAGAGCACAAATAAATCTTTTTGTAGAGGTAGATATATCAAAACCTAAACGTAGATGGATCAAAGCCAGATTTGGCACAATGGAAATACATTCAAAATTTTAACAGTCTTCTCTTTAGCCTCACACAAATCTACTTCAACTCAAGAGTGAAAAACAAAGCCCTCATAGAGACATTGATATAAAAGAAATATTATTCAAAAACCTATGAAATAAGCATGGAAAAGCCCTATTTTTTGACACTACACATGGTAACTCATTACTAAAAATAATAAATAAATAAAAACAACCAGAGACAGTTAAGAACATTATATGAAATTGTAGGGTTGCCAAAGTTTTTGCAGAATTGATTGTTGTTGAGTAGAGGACTAATTATTTTGTCATTATTTGTAGAAAATGGAATCCATTTTAGGATAAATGGTTGGCCCAACAAGCAAGAAAGAGTGTGTTAGATCATGATGCAATCATAATAATCAGGTGCTCAAAATTACGCTAAAAAATGAAATTTTTCAGAATGGTGTGGAACCTGAATGACCATGTAGATATCGTCGTTTTGAATCTGATGCAACTCATTTCATGGAAAAATGACATTGTATGCTCCCAGAAATGAGGTCTGCCCGCTTTTCTAAACAGACAAATTTTGCAAAAAAAAATGACATGTGACTGTATTTTGGGCCAGTGGCAGGCTACCACATGGCCTCTTTTAGTTGATCAAAATGTATTTTTTTAGGCTAACTTGGCCTTGCCACTTGGCCTCTTCTGATTGTCTCTAGCTTGGACAAGTTTGATCGATTTTTTTGGTGGCCAACCACATGCTACCACGTGGCCCAACCGGAGGCCACCAAAATTTGTTAAGGGTCAAACTGCATCGTTCATGGGTCGAACACAAGAACTCACCACAAAAAACACCATACATTACCAACAGACCATGGTATTACTTATTATATAATGGTCTGAAATTTTATGTTAAAGTCTCATATGTCAGAGTTTGGGGGGAAGTGGTTTAGGGCTTAGCCCCGACCCCCCATATAACGTTTACATACAAACATTTTCCAGAACCGGGGGGGGGCACGAAGTTCTAACTGCCACATTAACTTACACGGTCACAATAACCATGTGACATGCATCACCGTAGTTGCTAGACCATCAGTTTGGAAGCCACCCATCTTAACCGCCGATTAACCGTGAAACATGACACCCTTGAACTTAACCTCCAATGGCTACATAATATATATATATATATATATATATATATATATATATATATATATATATATATATATATATATATATATATATATATATATATATATATATATATATATATATATATATATATTGCACCAATAAAATATGTTTGATTTTTCGGACTTAAGGCATCATTGGGAAAATTAATATTCCAACAATTTCACCCAAAATTCCAGGTAATTTTCGTCCAGTTAGCTGACTTAAGGGCAAAATTATAGGACTGGTCCATATTTTGTGAAAACTAGGGAGGCTCATAACTTCTCCACTTTTTGAACAATTTTGGATTAGAAAGAGGCTAGAGAGGAATTTTTGGGCATTCTTAAGCTGATGGAACAGGTTTTGAAGCCATTTGAACACTGTAAATATTGTATGAAATCACTATTTTGAGCATAATGAAAGAGGGCCAAGCAATTGGAATCTAGACCAAGGAGACGTAGCCCAGGAGAGGTGAAATCCTTCATCATCTGTTGTGTTGTGGTTATTATTATGGTGCATTTGTATGTCAGATTTTGGGGGAAGGGGATCAGGTCTTAGCCCCGGCCCCCCATATAATGTTTACTTACGACCATTTTCCAGAAGGGGGGAGGGGGGCAGTTCTAACCGTTGCATTAACTACCACGGTAACGATAATAATGTGACATGCGCCACCGTAGTCGTCAATGGATTGCCAGTTGGGAAGCCACCCATCTTAACCGTCGATTAACCACGCAACATGACACCCTTGAACTTAACCTCCAACAGTTACATAACGATCCGCAGTTTTTATATTTTAAAAAAAAATTATATATGTGTGAGTGTGTGTGTGTTGCGTCAATAGAATATGTTTGATTTTTCGGACTCAAGGCATCATTGGGAAAATTAATGTTCCAACAATTTCACCTATAATTCCAGGAAATTGTCACCTAGTTAGCTGAATTAAGGGCGAAATTGTAGGACTGGACCCCATTTTGGGGAAATTGTGGTGCGGTTAGTAGGAAAACTAGGGAGGCTCATAACTTCTCCAGTTTTTTACCAATTTCGGATCAGAAAGAGGCTAGACAGACATTTTTTGGCATTATTAAGCTGATGGAATGGGTTTTGAAGCCATTTGAGCATTGTAAATGTATGAAATCACTATTTTGAGCATAATGAAAGAGGGCCAAGCCATTGGAAGTTGGACCAAGGAGACATAGCCCGAGAGGGGTGAACTCCTTCATCATCTGTTGTGTTGTGGTTATTATTATGGTGCATTTTTTTGTTTTTTCTGTATATTTCAGTTTATTTACATGCTTTATGTGTTTAAAATTTAACATGAAATATTTCAAAAAATCAATTTAAACACTTGTAATTTGCAAACCCTCAAGCACAATTTTATTAAAATATAATACAGATCAAGTTTGTTATAAGAGCCTAGTTTTTCTTTGCTGATGTGTGGATTTAATTTTTTGCAAGTGTATGTTATTCTTACAAGGTTGAAGCTCAAGAGAGGAGAAGGAAATCTTGTAGTTGCATGTCCTCAAGTTAGGACAAGGATAATGAGAGAAAGTTTTCCTCAAGCTCCACCATAAATCCTTCCTCAAATTGCAATTGAAGCCTCAGAAAGCATGTCTCATGAAGGAGGAATAGATAACATGTTAGATGATGAAAAACTTTCAAAAAATATTTCATTGACATGACTGAAATGGTGAAGGTTCTCTATGAAAGTTCCAAGTCTTCAAAAGGAGAGGGTTCTACTGGAGGAAAAGGAGGAGATGATGAGAAGACTTCAAAGGGAAATGGTGAAAAACCACCCTCTTCTCCACCATCATATTCACTTCCATCCTCACCCTCATATTCTTCCTCTTCCACAACCATTATTACTCAAACACCTCCACATACCCCAAGGGTGCATGGTAAATATCCCTTATTAAAACTTGATATAAAATTCGAAATGCCTATGTATAATGGTGAAGTGAATGCTGAAAGACTTGGCAATTGGTTTCTTCAACTTGAAGTTTATTGCAAGATCCAAAAACATCAAAGATGATGAAACAAATATTCAGTTGGATTCATTGAGGTTGGAAAGTGTTTCTTTCATTTGGTGAGAAGCCAAAACACAAGAGGATATGAAAAAGCATGCTAAGTTCTCCACCTCTTGAAAATATTTTATTGTTGCACTTAGAAGACAACTTTATCCATTAGCTTATATGAAAAATCCTATTATGGAATGGCATAATTTTAGACAACTAAAGGGTCAAAGTGTGCAAAGCTACACTCAAGAATTTAGGATAATATGCTTGGTATTAGGTGTATGCTTGAATTCAAAAGATACTTTGTTGAACTATATTGGGGTTTTATATAGTTATTTATGACATACTATTATTATGTCTAATCCTACAAGTTTATATGAAGTTTGTGTCTAGACAACTCATCTTGAAGCAAGAGGGAAAAACATTCCACAAGAGGTTAGAAAGAAGTCATTCAGAACTAGAAACAAGGGTAATAACAAATTCAGAGGGAAAGGAAATAAGAATGCATTCGTCAAAATGGAAGAATAAAAACTAACATGAAAAAATTGTTCCAAACAGGGTCATGATGAAGTTCATTGTTGGAAGCTTCATCCTGAGATGAAACTGTTGAAGCCCCAGCATTTTGTTGGAACAACATGGGGGGTAACCACCCAGTCTAGACCTTGGAAGAAACTCCTTTTATGTTTGGTATATTGGCTCTGACTGGGGATAATGGGACCAGTTTCCCAACAAAGATTTGATATGATGATGGGTTTGATATAAGGCGAAATGGGAAATGATTTTAAAGTAAAAGAAATGATTTATTTAAATTACAAACACATGCATCTACTTAATCTAATATTTAAGTTAATCTATACCGGGGAATAAATTTAACTCATGCGATCTACAAAGATATCTTAAAGAAAAATGTAATAAAGATCATTCAATTGCTACAAGAAATGAAAATGTTAAAGATAATTATTTTGACTAAATATTTAGGAAAAATAATTGTGAAACTATATTGCATATATCAATTGATCATATACTCAATAAGGAATTATAGCTGAAACATCATAAAATAGTTCTTTAATGAAAAATTGTAACTCAGATCTCACACATAATACAATATAAGGAAAATTATTGATAATGCATAAACAAAACTCAATCATAAAGATAGAAATACCATATATGCAAGGTTATAGTCATGAAATCAACACATTGATCTGCTTCTTTTCAACCAAATATACTCTAAGAGTAAAAAAATGAAAATTCAGTAGATTATGCTTCGATATCCAAGAAAATCAAGGTCTTGTTCCATATATTTCATCAAAACAGTCACAAAAGTACATAAATGAAAGATTTTACAAAGTGTTTTTGATAAAATCATGTACCCCTCTCTAAATGAGTGACAGAGGGTTAAATAATATTACATATGTATAAAAAATATATTATTACATAAAAAGCTAAGGATGTTTTAAACAACCTTCCTCAGAATACTAAAAATAAAAAGATAAAAACTAAAAAAAAATATGCTAACGTGCTTTATCATGTTGAACGGTCCTTCCTTGCCATTGAGATTTTCAGTTCATAGATATCCAACATTGGCTTCACCTAGGATGGTTGGAAGACTTTGGATCTTAGTTGTCCCTTAAATATAGCATCAGAGAGAGTTGGCACCATATTTTGAGTGGAATTCGTTAGACAGCATAAAGCCATCCATTGATTGTATGGTTTTACTAGAAACTGCCAATAAGATTCACGATCAAGCTTAGATAGTTCTTTGAATGCTTCAATTTGATTTTTGGTGGTATCTTTCCATTGTCTCTCTAATTGTTTAATATCTAGGAAAACTCTAGGCTTGCATTATTTAATTAGATTGATATTATGAAGGTTCTCATTTACAGCTTCAATTATATTTCTTGTTATACCATCTTCTCTAGTTGTTGCCATTTCTGCTTGCTTTCATTACATATCTCAATCTGTAAATAGAATATCTCCGTGGGATTCTTCAATATTCGGCATATAAGCTTTTTTTCCTTCTTCGGACTCTTGCCAGGAATTAGAATCAGAAATATTTTTATCAACCCCTTCATATTCCAATCTCTGACCAACTACTTGATTAACTAATGTATCACTTGTTTCACAATATGGTTTTATCATTGAAATTCTTTAACAAAATATTTCTTGTTGTTTTGACAATTGAGTGTTTAACTCAAGTGTTTCTTTGATGAATTTTTCAGTCTGAGGCTGATTTCTGAGTTTATCTACGTCATTTTGCATTTGTTCAATCTGTGTATATTTATATGTGATGCTTGCCTGGTGTTGTAACTTCATTTGCTCAAAATATTTTTGAAACTGTATCATTTGCAGCTCTGTTTGCTTATTGATATTTTGTCTTTACTATTCAAGTTGTTACTCTAACAGCTGAATTCTTTCATCTTTATCTTTAAGAAGAAGACTAACCTCTTTTGCCTTGTCCATTGTAGTTGTTGCATAGGCACCTGCGAATTGTGATAGTCTTGTGAGATTTTCTGATGGATCAATGGGGGTGTCTTTCCACACAACCTCCATTGATTCGTTCTCTGGAGTTGTTGTTTATGAATGAATCTTTCTTTTCTTTTTCTATCTCCTTACCACTGTCTTGTGTGCTGGAATATAAAATATATCCAAAGGGTGTATCTCTTCAATTCTCAAAAAAAAATTTGAAGTTGGGTAGGATGGGATGATTTCAACATATTCTTCTGGATTCATAACTTGTAAAGTCTGTTTAGGGGTCTGAAATCCAAAATTTCCTTCAATAATTGTCTCTATCTATTGTACTTGGAGATTTGTATGAATTTCTCTCATTATTTATCCAGATCATTTACTATGATCTTATGTGTTTGAACTTGTTTAGAATCAATATCCAATGTTCTTTGGCCAAGGTCTCTTTGGTTGTTTCTCCATTATTTTTCTCTATATATTTCTTAAGACTTTCCTTAGGGTTTTCTTCATAATTCTGAGATTGATGTTGAGAAAGTTCTGAACCTTGAATTGATTTCTTTGGAGATTCTTGGTCAAAATTGTGATCAAAATTTTCTTCTAAGATTACACTGGGAGTAGGCTCTCTTATTTCCTCAATTTGAAATAGGTCTAAAGGGACCCTTGTCAATATTTTATTCCTTTATATATGAAAACATTTTAGGTCAGGTGGGGTTATTTTGATTGATGCCAAATGCAAGACCTTTGAGAATGTCTTGGCCTTTTCAAATAGATCATAAAATTCATCTTTCTCGTGAATGAACTGTCTGATTTTAACCATAGGACTAAAGTCTTGGGAGACTTTGTTGGGATCATACTATCTGTCTGGCATAGTAGCCAAATTCAAGCATGCAATATTTTTTATTTATTTAACTGTGTGTCTAAAATCAAATAATGCAAAAGAACCACATTGCACTAGATAAATTGGCCAGATAGATTTCTTCATATCTTTGATGATTTTGGAAATACCTTCCCCTATTGTTTGGTACGAAATCTCTCTAGCCAATAACTTATCAGGGACATAATATGGAAGAACATGGGCAGCTGCAATACTCCTAAAAAATCTGATATAAGTAAATGTTTCTTCCCCAAACCATCCTTCCACCGGCAATATGTCTATCTTTGCTTCTTTTGAAAGCCTGGGGGATTTTACATCAAAAATAGTTTGATAGATTGGAAGCATGATACTTTGAAAAATATTATAAAAATGGGGGTAAATTTGTGATTCCCGCAAAAGCTTATGATACACATGGATATGAGTATGGTCTTTGAGAGTCCAATTCCATCCGATATTAGGAAATCTTGAACAGAAAAAAATAACATCCATCACGTATGCACTCATAAAAAAGGGAGGGATAACCACATTAGAGACAAATTTATACTGTCTATATTGTCTAATGTACATAGCCAAATTTTCGGACAAAATATTACTCCAATTCATAACTCTGGCATTAACAACCGCATCAATTAGTGGAACCCATTCCATAGAAAACTTGGTACTATCATCTTTTCTAAAAATCCTACACATAATCACAACTAAATAACTATTAACTATGTGGGGCTGATAGAGGTGCAATTGGGTACATACTAGTTTTCTCCCATTTGAATTTTCTCGAGTCGGACCTCCATGTATGCATGAGATATATCGGGTCTTCATTTTCTTTTGTGAACTGCTCAATGAAAGCTTTATCATAGGACTTTTGAGGTTATAGGATATGATACATTCAGCGCAAATTGTATGAGGTAAATGACCCCATGACTTCTTTTCTTGAATTCCTGAATGTCATGTCCAAGATATCTACATTGTCAATAATCTACTTCACCATATCCGTGTATGGAAGGATTTTAGGCCTCACAACTATTCTGTGAAGGAAAGAATAGGTTGCTTCAAAATAGGAAGATGTAGACGAGATTTTAGCGTCAGTCGTTGCTCTTATTTCCAATACATTTGGATCTTCATCCTCCAGTAGATTATACATAGCTTCCCACGACGTAGTTCCATCATCTCTATTGCATGTAGTATCACTAAAGAGCGGATGCATGTCTGAGTCTTCGAATGTAGAACGCTCGACTATTTTTTTCTTTTCTTAGTCATCTCTGAGTGATATTTCCTGAGATTGAGAAATAGAGAAAACATAATGAACTTAAAGAAAATACGAGAGCCAAAACTCAATTAAAACAGTAAATTCAATAGAGATGGGACTTTTATTGCAAGCATGATTAAACAAATACAAATCTCCTCGAGCCTTTAAAAGAGTAAATGCAGTTGATTTTTATTAATTATGCATTAAGGCCTACATGTGATTCCTTTCAAGTCTTGTGAAAACATCACATAGCAAATCCCAAACGTTATTCCAAATTAATATGACTTAAGTGCGATGCCAATTTTGTGATTGCGATAAATCACAATATAGAAAATTTTCAATATAATTAAGTCGTAACCATAATATACCGCAACATCGCAATATCGTGGAATTGAAATACCGCAAGATTGATATATCGCAATGTCGTAGTATCGCAAGGTCGCAAGGTCGAGGTTATACTATTTTAAAATTCGTTTATGTTTTGCAATTTGTGATGCGTAGTGTATTTATTGATTTTTTTAGGGGCTTTTACTTATGCGAAGAATGTTTCAAGTGCTTTATGGACTTATGAAATATTTCAAGGCCTTTTAAGTTATAAAGAGATCAATACAACATTTGGTCTTGTTAAAAAAGGTTTTATTGATCATGTTTCACGAATTCCAGCTAATGATTAATCTGCGTTACTTTTGGATTCTGTACTTTACGATAAAGCGACAAGTTCTTTGTCCTAATTGACTTAGCTTAATGCTTTAACATTTTATAAGGGAAAAAATCTTACTTGCTAAGCTTTTGGAAGAAAAAAATTAAAGGGTCCCCATTTATATTATAATATTGATTATTATAAAAAATAAATGGGGGGGTTGTTGAATAGTAAAACAATTAGTGATTCAATGGAAGAACAATTTATTTCTGATAATTTTGAAATCTCTAAGACTTTCAAAGTAAAAATAGTTTAGAAAACATAAATTGAATGAAACACTAGATAAGTAATATTTCTCTGAAAAATAAAACGAACTCACCTAATTTCAGTTCATTTGATATCCTCTTAAAGATGAAAATACATTTTCCTATATTAGTCGTTACTTAATTTAAAGATAAAGTAGTAGAATTTTGTAAATTATATTTTAAATGTACTCATTTGTCATAGGTAGAGCCTCTGTTGCGAGAAGGCGTCCATAATTAGAGAAATTTTGAGGTCTAAAATGGGCCTCCTAATCAAAATGTACAACCAAAATAAAATTTATAAGATCCAATAGGATTCAAGATGATGATGTAAACTATGGGGGATGATTCACCATTTTTGGGGTAAAAAGTAAAAAGATTAAAAAATAATAAAATAATAAAACTACTTTTTCAACTTGTATTTGCAACTTATATCCCTAAGGTTTTACTCACATTTCAAGCGAGAGTGCTCATTGGATGCAAAATTTAATTCTTCATCCAAGGAGTACCCATGTTGCCTACTTTCGATGGACCCAGGCTACACGAAAAATGAAGAATACATGAAAATACGTGATTTCAATCATGTTTTTCATGTATTTCTTATTTTTCATATAGCAGGGTCCATCGTAAGTATGCAACATGTGTAATCCTTGGATGGATAACCAAATTATGCATCCAACAAGTGTTCCCACTCGAAATTTGAGTAAACCCATAGGGACATAAGTTGAAAATATGAGTTGAAAAAGTTGTTTTTTCTTTTTTCCCTCTAAATTTTGATGATCTAATCAAATATTATTTTATTATTTTCACTATTATTTTATAATTTCCTTAGGAGGCCCATGTTAGACCTCAAAATTATCCTAATGAACCTAGATAGGATTACCTTTTAACCAGCAATGATTATGTATCCCATCCATGTAAGAATGCAATTTTTAGAGATAAATCGACAATTATATACTTATTCTAATTTTTTTTTAAATAGATCTTTTAACAAAAAATTCTTTTTATTACTTAAAATCCATTGTCTTGGTGTGGTGGCCAAATGGTGACATTGTCATTCATTGGTCGTAATTCAACTAAACAAGCTGGCTCATGATGAGACCCCTTGTATTTTGATTAAAATAATCTCAAGCCATTACCCTGTTTTGGTATGCAGTATTTGGTAATGTCAGTCTTATTATTTCCCTATGAATATGGTAAGCAGGCTCTTGATGATACCTCTTATATTTTAAGCTTTAGTACATTACTTAGGATTACACTCTAAAAAGAGAAAATTTTACTGGATAGGGAGAATCATTTCCTCTTTAAGAGTTATAGATGACAATTATAGAGTTAAGGATGTTTATTTGCAAAAAGTATTCTACTTTGTTAAAGGTATTTTTCTTGACTGATAAAATAACAAAAGTATTTTATAAAGTTTAAGTTTCTCAAAGAATGAATAATTTTGGTGGAAAAAGAAAACTTCAGAGAGACAAAACTTAGTTAATTTTCAAAACTTTTAACTATTTTCTTAACAATCTCTACTTATAAAAGCGAAAAGTAAAAATATTTTCAAGAGATTTTATTGCAAGGCCAACATTTATATTATTTAACTTTTATTTTCCTAGAAAAATTAAAGGCAATAATGTATAGTGGATAGAAGAGGTTATCTCCTATGAAAAATGTTTTTTCAAAATCTTCCCATTCACGGGCAGAGAATCTTTCCTACCTGATAAATCTTGCAATAGAAATGTTGATGGGTCGATTTGTTCTACAATTTGAAATGGTCCAAGCCATATTCTTTGGAATTTGGTATGTTTACCTTTTTCCTCATGTGCTTTATCCCATTTCAATATAAGGTCTCCAAGTTGAAATTATTTTGTGTTAACAGAGTTTGCATCAAAGGAAAATTTAACTAACTGTTGATGATGACCATGGATGATTTTGGCTCTCTCTCTCTCTTCTTCAAGTTTGAGAATTTGTGATTGCCTTAATTGCAATGAAGAAGAAGGATTTTTTTCAATAAATTAATGATCCAAATGGAAAATGGCATCCACCCATGGTATTCATCCATCCATGTTATCCATCCACCCATGGAATTTACCCATGGTATTGTAAATGGCATTGACCCATGGAATTCATCCACCCATTGTATTTATTCGCCCATGGTATTGTAAGTGACATCTATCCATGATATTCATTCACCCATGGTATGTATCCACCCATGGTATTCATCCACACATGGAATTTACCCATGTTATTTTCAGTGGTATCAGATTCAGGTTACGCCTCCATGCACTACTACATTTGGCGGAAATTCCGACACCTGTTTCCGACGCTTTTGACCAAATGTCGGAAATTTTCCCAAATTTTTTCCATCCCGCCCGAAACCGTCGCTATACCGACGTCTAGAGAAAAGTGTCGCAATACCGACACTTAAACTAGTGTCGCAATTACGACGTTTAAAGGAAGACGTCGCAATTGCGACACCATGGCCCAAAGCGTCGCTATTGGGACGACTCTAAACATCGCAACTGCGACACAATGTCTAGGTGTCGCCATTGCGACGTTTGGAGGCACCGTCCTAATAGCGACGCCTTTTCCGCTGTCGGTATAGCGACAGTTATTTTCGCGCTACATAAAAATACCAAACTTATATGGGCCCTACATAAAAATTCGAAACTTATATGCGCGCTACATAAAAATGTTTCGTATTTGTCGCAATAGCTACGTTTGATATCACGCGTGCATTCGCTCTCTGTTCTTGCAGAACAGCATTTGCCCTCAGCATTCGCGCTCAGCTCTTGCAGAACAGCATTTGCCCTCAGCATTCGCCCTCAGCGTTCGCCCTCAGCTCTTGCAGAACAGCATTCGCCCTCAACTCTTGCAAAATGGTAAGTTCTTACTGCAGGCCCTTCCTCCTATAGTAGGGTTGACTCTATTTGGGTTTTTTGGTCAATTCCATTGGATTGTGTTAGGCTGTAGGGTTCTCTCTAGATGTCAAGAATCAAGATTCAATACCCTCTATTATCTTCATCACCCAATACAAGATTTAAATTTTTCCCAAAGAAACGCTTATTAATTTGGCAGCCATTATTTCTCACTGCTTTAAAAACCCTACATTTAAATGAAAACAAGCATTGCATTTCAACTACAAAAATCTATTAGTGTTCAAATGTACATGTGTGCTACATTAACGTCTGATATCACGCGCACATTCGCCCTCCGCTCTTGCAGAACACCATTCGCCCTCAGCATTCGCCCTCAGCTCTTGCAGAACAGCATTCGCCTTCAGCATTCACCCTGAGCTCTTGCAGAACAGCATTCGCCCTCAGCATTCGCCCTGAGCTCTTGCAGAACAGCATTCGCCCTGGATTCGCCCTCAGCTCTTTCAGAACGAGTGTGTTTGCATTCGCCCTCAGCTCTTGCAGAACAGCCTTTGCCCTCAGCATTCGCCCTCAGCGTTCGCCCTCAGCTCTTGCAGAACAACATTCGCCCTCAGCTCTTTCAGAATAACATTCGCCCTCAGCTCTTGCAAAATGGTAAGTTCTTGCTGCAGGCCCTTCCTCCTATAGTAGGGTTGACTCTATTTGGGTTTTTTTGGTCAATTCCATTGGATTGTGTTAGGCTGTAGGGTTCTCTCTAGATGTCAAGAATCAAGATTCAATACCCTCTATTATCTTCATCACCCAATACGAGATTTAAATTTTTCCCAAAGAAACGCTTATTAATTTGGCAGCCATTATTTCTCCCTGCTTTAAAAACCCTACATTTAAATGAAAACAAGCATTGCATTTCAACTACAAAAATATATTAGTGTTCAAATGTGCATGTGTGCATCACTTGTGTAGGGTATTCCTTTTCCACTTTCACATTATCCAAGAATGTGTGCAGTATAGTTCATATTTTTTGTGATTTAGATTATCTTGAAAAAGGAAAGGTAAATTATTTCCCATGAAAAAGAAGGTTTTCCCTTTTTATAGGTTGTTTGGACTTACGTGGAAAAATTTATGGTATGCCTTTCATATTATGTAGTTTAAATTTGAATTAACAGGTTATTCTACATGAAAATATAATTACCTATGTGATGTCCTTCATCACTAATTAAAATTATAGGCTTTCAATTTCCTAGACTCTAACTCATCTGATGCTAAATTCTAGGTTCTCATTGGTGGATCACTCTTCCATTGATTTCCTTTCCCTCTGGATCTTGTCATACTTTAAAAGTCATCAATGATACATATATTATTTCAGGTATCCCAAAGGCTTTATAGTAGAACATATTGTGAAGTTTTTTTGACACTTGAGGATTCTTTTTAGAACTGCAACGTGGTCTATGCTATCGAGTTATATATCAAACAACTTGTCCTTAATAACCACACTATGAGGTAGGTTCAACCAGTTTGAACTTGTTGGGACATAGCATATGAAGTTGTGTGATGAGTCCATATCACAGGTCTATTATGGTGAAAAAAGTGAAGACACATAATGATAGTTATTATGTTAACATTACTAGAAACATTTTCGAAATTATCCATGCTATCAAGATGTCAAAATTCCAGGCATTAGGTGTCAATACTCGTAGCTAATAGATAATAATAATAATATAAAAAAATCACATCTTTATTCTTGAAATATGATTGCTACACATTGGTAACCTAGTTCATGAGTTACTATCACCCAAATATTGCAAAACAAACTTAAAATATAAATTAAACCAACATGAGAATCCAACTAAGGGTTTCTCGACAAAATCATGCCATAACCTGGCATTTTGAAACCCAAATTTTAATCCATCATAAGTAATACAATGCAAACTCAGATGGATTTTCAATGCATGTTTGCATGCTACACTTATTCTCTGTCTAGATATCATTTTTTAAATGGAACCATTAGTCAAGCCCACAGTCCTTTTTATGTGAAAAATTTCAGCTCTTTTTTGCTCCACCACCTCCATAAACCAGTGTTACACGGGGTCTCGCCCCCCCACCTAGGGGTCTAGATTCCTCGCCCCCTCGCGCTCCGGGGTCTTGGGGACTTCTAGGGGATGTTTCCATCATGCCCCCTCACGTCCCCTCACCGCCCCTTTTAGTTTATGGTTTCGTGTTAAAAGTTGATGTGCCACTTAGCATATTTGAGAATCCAAGTGATTCTGATTCGGATGGTGACATGGTTGATCTTGATATATTCATGCAGAAGTTGGATGCAGAGACTAGTGGGGCATTAACTTGAGAATTTATGCTCATTTATCAGTATGATGATATCATTTGATATTCATATGTTATGTTTTATGTTTTATGTTTCAGACATAACTTATTTGCGTTTAAGTTTTATGTTTCGGACTTGAGTTGTAAACTTCAGTTTAAACTCTATTTTGAATCTTGATATAATATGTCATATGATATCTTAAAATTTATTTTCATTGTACATTGTTAGTAGTTACATTAATGATTATATAGTTACAAACTTACAAACTTACATGCATGATTGTATGATGTATGTTTTAACTTTTAACTTTTAAATTTGTTTCAATTATATGATTCATCATTCATCGATTTGTAATTTTATCATTTATGATTTATCTTTCATGATGCAAGTGTATGATGACTGTATATACATTCCTTGCAAAAATATAGTTACATTTTAAATATTAAATTTTATAATTTTTATGACCCCGACGTCCCCCCCCGTTTCTTGAAAATTGGTAGGGAGCTTTTGCATAGGCCGCTCCCGCGCTCCCTCGTCCCCTCGCTCCCACCTCCAGGGGACTTGGTGGAACATTGCCATAAACATATGCAAACATATATCATGATCTTGGAATTCCATTACATATGTATGTGCCAATGTTCCATAATTTTGCCCCATCATCAATTTAAGAAATTTCCATTGACTATCAAATTATGGAGGGGGGGAACTTTTTGCTGCAACATTTGGCTCAAAATCAGGGACCATCTTCGTATGAGGTGAATGAGAACTATAGATATTTGAAGAAGTATATTATTGCCTTTTCCTCTAGCCATGGAGTCATATACAGTCATCCATCACAAAAATTTGTCTTTGTTCATTCTCACCTTGAAAGTTGCAAAAAATCATGCCCTAATTGAAACGACACTAAATTTGAAAGATATAATAAAAATGCAAGCTAGAAGTGCCCTATTAATACAAAGGAAAAACCTTCCTACCTACCCTAACTGAGATAAATTTTGATTGAATAGGAAACATGATATTTCCAATGGAGTTGATCCAACAACTTGTTAAATGTATGGGACTAAATCATGCATTTGATTTCCAGGGAAATATGCGCATGAAGAGAAAAAGTGTAGAATTAATGGAAAATCCATACATGCCACTTATAAAAACTACACCGAAAGGTCAAAAAATACTTAAGGCCTTAACTTAATTTGAATCCAAAAATGACAAAATAGGATTAGTGAAAACACAAGAGTGGTGTGGGTGAACAACATAAATAAAAAGTGAAGATACCTTTCCCCAAGATGCCTTTGTCACCGTTGTATGAAAACATGTTTTCCTTTCCCTTTATACATGCAAGTGAATGCATTATAGGTATGGTGTTTTCCCCGAATAGGAGAAGCCTACTTAAATATATCATTTGTGGATTGAATGTTTGGGTGCCTTAATGTGCAATGACATGTTTCCAGGACTGAATTCAATGCAAGGCATATTTGAAACTCTAACTCTGTCTTCAGGTGTCTTATTAGAAATTATTTCAGTTTTCATTTTGTGTTTTCAAGTTAGATATTGTTTTCAAGTTTTTACATTTATAATTTTATTGCAATGTGGCAGACTGATCAGAGCAGTGCAGGAACAACCCCGAGACGGGATGATCATGGAAAGAGGCCAGCGGAAGAACATGTAAAGTGCCGGCATTGCTCTATCTTCAGGTATTTTAGTTATTTACATAATTGAAATAATATTAATTTTGTTCAAATATGCAGACACCTAGCCATGGTACGCCTGATGATTCCCTCTTTGAGGAAGAGCTTTTTTCATCCCTATCTCCAGTGTTGTTGTTGCAAAAAAAGGCACGAGATGCAACGTCGGGATTTAATGCTTTGATAGATGCGCCTCAAACACCTGAAACAGAAGAGAGGATACAACATCTTATGAGGCAGCTAAATAGATATCAGGTAATAATAAAAATTCAAAAGGATATTTTTTTTGTTTTGCATGAGATGAATTGTGATAGTTTGATTTTTAATTTTTACATTGACTAAACTAACAAAAAGTTCTTTTGTATGTAGCGTTTTCTGGCATTTGTTGAACCCGGTGTTGGTGGTAGTGGGACACAAGGGCAAGAGATTGCCCAACAACCCTCTCGTACACCTTCTACTCCTTTAGGTGCTAGCCAAGAAGCACACCCTGCCCAAGCTGACACCCAGCCAACTGCTGAACGTGTTGGCAATGATGAGGCTGATATGGCCAACTACATTATTGCGTTTCCTGGAGCTACACGTGTCAGCTCCACAGGGACCATTAATGGCACGTTGTTGGTGAACGATGAAGGTGTCCCTATAAAGCATGTACAACTCCCGGGTAAATTTTAATATTTTAACTATTTCATGTACTTTATCTAAAACATATTTATCATGATTTTTATTTTTAAATTAATGATAATATCTTCTTTTTCTTTTGGTTTTATTCTGTGTAGGAAACAATGAGTTCTACAAGATTCTGGAGAGCCATGCGTTGGTAATTTTTGGCTCAACCATACGTACAGGGTGGAATTCCCAGAATTCCAACCTAAAAAAAGAACTTTTAGATTATCTAGAAGCCCTTTTTGGGGTCGGCACATTTGACAGAAAAGCGGTGGCTCAGGTAGCCGGCAAATATTTGAAATATACCAGGGACACCTATAGGACGCAATTGCAATTTAACCCTAGATATGAGCGTCCTCTCGCAGTTCCAGAGAGTGAGTGGAGAGCACTCATCCATGACGAAAAAGAGAAAAGGGCAAAGAAAGAAGGAAAAATGCCAACTGGACCCGCAAGGTAAATTACAACTTTAATTAAATAGCTTTAATTTTCTCTATGTCTAAAATAAAAGTGTGCTACGTCATATCTGACTTCAATATTTTGATGCTAGGTTTCCTGACACCTCAAAGGCAACCAAAGATAGGATTGAAAAAAAGGGCCATCACAAGCTAGGCCAGGGCGGCTACTTGAAATTAGCTGCAAGAATTGTAATTAAGTAGCTAAACATCTTATAATTAATTGTATCGCCTTCCAACGTTTTTGTAATCCTATCAGATATGATTACAAATACACAATCATATATAATGTAGGGTGATGACTTTGGAACAATAACTACAGAGGAAGATAAAAATATTGCTTTCCGTTTTGGCTATCAAGTTGTAGTTGAACGTCGCAGAAGCTTGGGGCAGGTCCCAAGATCTACAATGCCTGATAAGGTAAAACATTAACCTTTCAATATTTTTGTTTTCGTCCATAAATTTAATGTCTAACAACTTTGTTTTAATCAGGGGAGCAACACTACCGACGAGGTAAATAACCCAGTTTTAGAGCCAGATGTAGATGATCCTCTCGTGCAACCTGATCATTGTAGTGGGGACCAGGCCGACAATGCTGCTATCAGTGAGGGTCGTGACGGTAATGAATTTCCACTTATATTTTTTTCTAATTATACCTTGATGGTTTTCCTTATAACGTTTTTTGTTTAAATGACGGAGAATGTTTCCCTTGAGGATCTTACCACCAGAGAGGAAGACAGGGCAACAGTCCCAACGATGACAACTGGTGCACCAGGTAAATAATCTCATTGCAATTTTTTTTTATTAATATTACCGAACTAGTTCAATGATATTTAAAAACTGATAATTAAAATTTAATATTATCTGTTTTTGGAGGCGATGCCCCGTCACTGGATGAGACCAGACATCATGACAATGCAACTAGGTCAGCGGCGACAACTGGTGCACCAGGTAAATAATCTCATTGCAATTTTTTTTATTAATATTACCGAACTAGTTCAATGATATTTAAAAACTGACAATTAAAATTTAATATTATCTGTTTTGTAGGCGATGCCCCGTCACTGGATGAGCCCAGACATCGTGAATACGCAACTAGGTCAGCAGTGCGGGTTGAAAGGCACGAAACAGGAGCAGAGCACGATGATATTGATGATGTAATTAGGAGCTTTAAAAATAGGAAGAAGAAAAAGAAAATTTGACAATGTAAAACATTGTATTATTATAAGACAAACGTTACCATACTTGGAACGTTTTTTGCGTTATATAAAAAACTCATTTATCATACTATTTTTATGTCAAGCATTAATTGCAATGTTTCCTTGCGTACTTTTTGTTGAATTGTTTTTTTACTAGTTATTGAATATTTTTTTTTATGCTCATGAAAGTAAAAAATGAAATATAGATTGGGTATTGGGGAATTGAGAGTGATGTGAGGGGGGGGAGGGGCCATAAGAGCTTCCACCTTCACGTGGGTTGGCTACTGTTTAGTAGATAATAATTTATTGGAGCGATTTAATCTTGGGAGCAAACCTCCCTTGATCCGGCGTAGCAACAAAAAAGTCACTTTGTTGACTTAGTTGCTACTCTTTCGGATCGTGGGAGGCTTGTTCCCAAGTTCATGCGACTCCAATAAATTGTTCTTGAAACGAAGAGGAGCTTATTCGGGTATGTTTTGACATTTTCAAGATATGTTCTAACATTATCATAAGAATGCATCTTAGAGTAAAAAATACTACATCAATTACTTGTATTTATTGTATAGATAATGATGGATTTTGATTGACTTGGCGGTGCGGTACAAATCCTCTTGCATCATGAGCAATACAACTTGTCAACCAGGGTCATGTCCGGGATATTTTTGCTTGTACGCTTGACCGGGTTCGTAATGTCACATTTTGTAAGTTCCTTTACAGTTCATAATTCAATATTAAGCTTGTGAACGATTATTATCTAGGTTTTTTTGTATGTGTTTTTTTCATCTATTTGATTGTAAGCAACTATGCATGTTTCTGTTGTTCACTATGATTTCTCCCATTACCACTCCCGGGATGAATCCGACTTTTATTGTTACATAGGTTAATTTATTGTTACTATGATTTCTCCATTTACGATTTCATAGGTTACATCATGTAAAGTTGTCAATCTCGGGTTGGTGATGAGCTTTAGTTCTCCGGATTTGGGGCTTTTACGATATTTTCTCCCTCATGTCATTCCCCTGCATCACCTCGTTGTTTGAGCATGCCAATTTTCTACCACTTGTACCAATTGGCACATGTCAATCTCTCGAGTGGTGCCACATTTCACCTATTTTCGAGTGAGAGTTTAGGGTTTCTCTAACATAGCTTCGGGAAATCCGATTGAGTGCTCCTGTGAATATTGTCACATAATACTTATGGTTTGGATTGATGAGCATGTTCGAATGGTTGGTTGATTCATAAGAACCACCCATAAATCTCCCTTCCTCTAACACACGAGAAAAATAAAAATTTCTTTGACAGAGACAGAGTTTCAATACTTTGAAAAACAAACTTCTATTCCCTTCAATAACTAAAAAAAACTATTACACTACTTCCTCACTTGAGAGGATTACAAAATTATGAGCTGCTACAAAACGCAGTGCATAAATCCAACTCACTGTTCCATTCAAAACAAACATACTCTATCTCTAAGACACTCTCTTGTGTTTTTTCCCTTTCGCATCTATCTTGTGCATACACATAAAAAAGTTACACTCGGTTTTTCACTTTTTACACCTTTGCTATGTAATAAAAAAATTTACGTACTTGTCTATAAAAAAAACAACCAAGTTTTTTTCGACCTTTTTTATTTTTTATATGCCGAACATATAAAACATATTATAATAAACCCTCTTTTAAAAAAATAAAAATTAAAACTAAATTCTATGGCCCACCTTTCATTTTCGCATATGATATATATATAACATATGTATATATTAAACTATCAAAACATTAAAGAACCCTTTCCGTCGGACTTCAAAAGTCTAAATAGATTGAATTTCAAACCAAATCCGCGTTCCAAAATGGGATCGTGACGTCGCTTAATTTTAACTCGAATTCTCAATCCAATGTGCCCTATAAAAATTCGGGTCCGGTTTTTCAAGTTTTCGATTCCCTTCAATTTCATGCGATCCAATATTAATGCTCCACGTGTCCTCCTTTTGAATTTACAAAGCTGCATGGGTAAATTTATGTTTGTTTAATTTACTTGGTTGGTGAATTGCGTTAATGTCTGGTCGTTGTGTTTAAATACAATCACATACGGAAAATATGGTTGTGGCCGTCTACAAAAAAAACTTGCGAGAATTTTAAATTTTGAATTAAATTTCCCGGATGGCATGCTAGCAACCTCCAAAAAAAATGTTCTGTCTTCGCATCCGTCCTTCTAGCTACTGTGCCCAGTTGAAGTTAAAATTCAACAGGCACGAGGTTTAATAAGTGAGGGTGTAAAGGTAACTTTTTGTCGATAGTATTTTGGATTAAGATCATCTATTCATTTTTGTAGGGTCTTATGGTGTTTGGTTTTTTAGTTTTTGGGTTGGGTTTATTGAGTCTAAGATAGTTTTTGAGTGAAAAAAAATTGCTATCAGGGTATTAAAAAAATTTTGGTTCTTTTGTCAAAATTTATGAGCTTGTTAGGAAATACAAAAGCTGACAATGGTTGTATCTTAAATTTGTGGAAAATAATTTGAAATGAAACCTTTTTTTTTAGGTTGTTGCAGCGGTGCAAACCCCATTCAAATTACTAGGGGCATTGACAAGACAATAAAGGCCCTTGTTTTGAACTCAAAATTTTGTCAAAGGAGGTAAACGCTTGCCTTTTTGAGTAGATTTTGGTTTTCCTTTTTGCGATGGTTTGGTGTATCTAATTGAATTAGTTGCCTAAGGTATTTTTTGGTTGCAAACTCCTTTTCATTTTTCATACGGTATTGGCCTTGTGGAATACATTTGATTGTGTGGTCTTGTTAGATCTACAACATTTGTAGTTGTTTAGTCTTATGGCCGAGGTGCACTTTTATTATGGAAATAGTTGATGCAATATTGTCATTTAATCCTTACTTTGCAGGGTAGCATGTTGAGAAGTTTTTTTGTGAAACATTTGGTATTCAAAATGACACTTGATCCTATACGACATCATCCACTTGACTTCAAAATTTATATTCAAAAGTGTGCCGACAATTCTTGCAAAATTTCAAATATTTAGGTTGTTTTAAACCATTATCTTTTTCATGTATTGGATCTTGAAAATGTGAAAAATACTTTGGTATGAAACCAAGCTGGTGAATAATTTCTAACACAACAACCACTTCCAAGACATGATTTAGAAGTAGAACAAATGTGCTTATGAAGCATAGAAATATATCCTTGATGCATTGTCAATGTTTGGCTAGGGTTATTTTTGGAGAAAATAACTCCTTATTCCTAGAATAGTGATCTTCAATACAAGTAAATGCCGCAGAAGAGAGATCATCGTGTGACGCAACAAAAGCTGAAATTGGACCCCCAAGGAGAGCGCGGTGTGTCTCACAATCGTCGTGTCGGCATTTTCCCTTGGTGTACCCCGTTCTTTTCCTCCGACTGAGTCTTAATTGACTTCTTCTTTCTTGGGTTTATTTATCAAATTCGTAGAATTTGATAAATAAATACTATCCACAATGGTTGGACTTTAATTTATATTCCCGACTTTATATTATCTCCAATCCTTATAACCAATGTTTAACTTTCAACACTTTGTATTTATACTCCACGTTTCTTTTTAAATAAATAACTTGTAGTGAACTTTCGGCTCTATATTTCACCACCCGACCTTACAACAATCACCCTCCGGACTTATGCTAATTATCCACCAATCGTTTAATTAAACAATTTCATTATACTCGGCCCCACCTATATATATCAATAACCAATCAAACACTCGTATCGTACTGGCTATCCTCTCGCACACCTTAGTTAACCTCCCGAGCAAGTTCAACGTGCGACCACCGTCCGATGGCCCTTCTCCAAATCAACGACTCTTGGCAATTTCGCTCAGCTTCCAACGTCGTGGGCTTTAACGTGCGATGGCGTGGGTTAAACGGTTGTTTGCCGGGGTCACTTCGCCACGTGTCGCATTCCCTATGGAATCGCTCGCGAATAGAAATACCGCCTACTCACATAAAGCGGTCGTCGATATGGGCAACCCGCTTTTGTGATTCCGCTCGTGGTTTTGGTAGAGGGCTTGACCACGGGTGCATGCACGGTTCCGCTATCCTTTTGTTTGTTAACTCATGTCCAATCCCGGGTCGAGTTCGAAAGCACAACAATTTTGTCTCTTTATTAAGCGGGATTTTAATATGTGTATTATCGAAGAAAACCAACACAAATTTTATAAGAAAAATTGTTCAAAAGTCGAGACCTTGGACTTCAAACGGCGATAAACCATAATTAAAACCAAATTCGCGTTCCAAAATAGCTCATCGACGTCGGCCAATTTTGTGACGTGAATTTCTTATCAAATTCGCCTAATATTTTACGGGTCCGGATTTCCCACTTTGCGCGAGTGGCCCAAACAAAGATCCGCTCCAATCAATTTTTTGCCACGTGTCCTCAATAAAACTTGCCCTTGCTCACTGCTGCGGGTGCATTCGATGGCGTTTAAGGTGATGGGACATGGATATGGTGATTTCATATCATTTGCATTAACATTTAACGCTATTCAATTAAATTTTCACAATCAAATCTACATTAATTAATTTTTAACACTGTTCAAGATCGGACCTCCACTCCTCTGAGCGATTCCGCACGCTCCAATTTGATCCGGCCTTCGGCTCTCATTATTAATGATCAGAGATTCATTATGACGGTCGTCCTTTGATTGCATTGCAGACGGGTCGACATAAAAAATGGCGTTTAGCCATGGTTTTTCAGACAAGCCGGTTGCTGGATACAACGTAAATGCTTGTGACGATAAGGAGAAGTAGCCGAGCGAGAACCTGCTGAACTTTGCGCATATTTCCATTTCTCTAGTTCATCTCTGTCTGTCTTCCCTCTTGTTAATTGAAAATTACACTGGCAAGTCTCTTGTGCCTTTAGCATACGAGATTGCCACCCATGCCTCGCGTGCGTCTGCCGGATGCGTTGCGCGAAGGCCGCAAGGTCAATCCGGCGCGCTCCCTCCGGCACCTCAACGAATGTGACCCGGCGGTCCGTGGTGTACCCAGGACGATGTCAAATGCGGAGTGGTGATGTGTCGGCTTGTAGCATGCAGCCACGTATGGATTCCCACACTCTGGTTTCCCCACGCTAGTTCACCTTCTCCCACGGCAGCGCCTTCTGCAATTTTCCTTTGATTGCACTCTCAGCCGCGCGCGAATCATTGTGATCCTTTGTGGTCTTGCAACGAGGAAGACTGAGAAACGGGAGGAAGAATGCACCCGTCCGGCGGGTCTGAGCTCGGAAAAAGCCGGCCAGCATTCGGGCCTTCAGGAGGGGAGCCGTGGCATGCATGTGGAGGTAGCACCTAGCGATCCTGGACCTTCCGAAGGATGGTGCCGAATCGTGGAGGAACCGGCGGAGGATTAGTTTGGTTAATTTGTTTTTCTTGCTTAGCAGGCCCAGTTAATTGGGCTGCTTTTAGTTTATTTTACTGTGCTGGACCTTTAAGTAATATTTTTGAATTCTGTAAATTAAACGTTCAAGACTGGTTTCCCCGTATGAGGGCAGTCTTCTTAATTTTTTGATTTTTGATGACAAATTTGCCATGAGTATGGCCAGGCAATGTTTTTGACTTCGGTGTAATTTTATTCGCAATGTTAATAGATTAACTTTACTTAGAATTCTCACATGATTAGCATTTTTCTTGATCTGTTCAAGGATTTTGGGTACTTTAATTTGTATTTGGAACAATGGACGTCGGTACTCTATCTGTTGCTTTACTATTCTACATACTGCTATTTCACTTTCTTATAGATGCCTCGGGCATATTTGGATGCTTTCTCGGATTGTCGATAATCTCCATGTGGACCGTTACTGGGTTTTATATCATGTCCCTGTATGTGACATGGGGTATTTTTCTATCATTTTCTGGGGTGGGACTTCCACTTTTCTGGATGGATATTTGGGTTCCAATCTTCGGATGTGAAAATGTAATGACTTCATGGACTGTTTTACTTCATATAATATATTCAAAACAACATTTTTTCTCTTGTGAAAAAAAAATGATTAATGTTTATCACTCTGCCTTCAAAACTAGCGATGCTGGTCTATGTTGCTGGTTTATTGATATGGTCTGATGGTATTTTCATATTTTGGACATATCACACTCCTCACATGATTAGCGTTTTTCTCTGTTGCAGGATTTTGGGTACTTTAATTTGTATTTGGAACAATGAATGTCGGTACTCTATTTGTTGCTTTACTATTCTACATACTGCTATTTCACTTTCTTATAGATGCCTCGGGCATATTTGGATGCTTTCTCAGATTGTCGATAATCTCCATGTGGACCGTTACTGGGTTTTATATCATGTCCTTGTATGTGACATGGGGTATTTTCTATCATTGTCTGGGGTGGGACTTCCACTTTTCTGGATGGATATTTGGGTTCCAATCTTCAGATGTGAAAATGTAATGACTTCATGGACTGTTTTACTTCATATAATATATTCAAAACAACGTTTTTCTCTTGTGAAAAAAAAAATGATTAATGTTTATCACTCTGCCTTCAAAACTAGCGATGCTGGTCTATGTTGCTGGTTTATTGATATGGTCTGATGGTCTTTTTATATTTTGGACATATCACACTCCTCACATGATTAACGTTTTTCTCTGTTGCGGGATTTTGGGTACTTTAATTTGTATTTGGAACAATGGACGTCGGTACTCTATCTGTTGCTTTACTATTCTACATACTGCTATTTCACTTTCTTATAGATGCCTCGGGCATATTTGGATGCTTTCTCAGATTTTCGATAATCTCCATGTGGACCGTTACTGGGTTTTATATCAAGTCCATGTATGTGACATGGGGTATTTTTCTATCACTGTCTGGGGTGGGACTTCCACTTTTCTGGATGTATATTTGGGTTCCAATCTTCAGATGTGAAAATGTAATGATTTCATGGACTGTTTTACTTCATATAATATATTCAAAACAACGTTTTTCCTCTTGTGAAAAAAAAATGATTAATGTTTATCACTCTGCCTTCAAAACTAGCGATGCTGGTCTATGTTGCTGGTTTATTGATATGGTCTGATGGTCTTTTTATATTTTGGACATATCACACTCCTCTCATGATTATGATTAGCGTTTTTCTCTGTTGCAGGGTTTTGGGTACTTTAATTTGTATTTGGAACAATGGACGTCGGTACTCTATCTGTTGCTTTACTATTCTACATACTGCTATTTCTCTTTCATGGATTGTTTTAATTCATATAATATCTTCACTTTCATGGACTGTTTTACTTCACTGTTGTAGGGTCTTGGGTACTTTAATTTGTATTTGGAACAATGGACGTCGGTACTCTATCTGTTGCTTTACTATTCTACATACTGCTATTTCACTTTCATGGACTGTTTTACTTCACTGTTGTAGGTTTTTGGGTACTTTAATTTGTATTTGGAACAATGGACGTCGGTACTCTATCTGTTGCTTTACTATTCTACATACTGCTATTTCACTTTCATGGACTGTTTTGCTTCATATAATATCTTCACTTTCATGGACGGTTTTACTTCATATAATATCTTCACTTTCATGGACTGTTTTACTTCATATAATATCTTCACTTTCATGGACTGTTTTACTTCATTGTTGTAGGGTTTTGGGTACTTTAATTTGTATTTGGAACAATGGACGTCGGTACTCTATCTGTTGCTTTACTATTCTACATACTGCTATTTCACTTTCATGGACTGTTTTACTTCACTGTTGTAGGGTTTTGGGTACTTTAATTTGTATTTGGAACAATGGACGTCAGTACTCTATCTGTTGCTTTATTATTCTACATACTGCTATTTCACTTTCATGGACTGTTTTACTTCATATAATATCTTCACTTTCATGGACTGTTTTACTTCATATAATATCTTCACTTTCATGGACTGTTTTACTTCATATAATATCTTCACTTTCATGTACTGTTTTACTTCATATAATATCTTCACTTTCATGGACTGTTTTACTTCACTGTTGTAGGGTTTTGGGTACTTTAATTTGTATTTGGAACAATGGACGTCGGTACTCTATCTGTTGCTTTACTATTCTACATACTGCTATTTCACTTTCATGGACTGTTTTACTTCATATAATATCTTCAAAAAAACGTTTCTCGTCTTTTAAAATTTTAATTTTTTTTTTTTAAATTGAACCCTCCGTCGGTCTACCGACGCCTTGTAGACGTCGGAACTGCGACAACCCAGCAACGTCGGAAGAGAGACAATATGAAAACGTCGGAAGAGCGACGTTCCAAACGTCGGACCACATATCGTCGGAATTACAACATCTTCCAGACGTCAGAAGAGTGACGTCCGAAACGTCGGACCACGTTTAGTCGGAATTGCGACAGTTTACAAGCGTCGGAAGAGAGACGCCAAAACGTCGGACCACGTTTAGTCGGAACTACGACGGTTTATGAGCGTCGGAAGAACGACGTCAAAAACGTCGAACCACATTTCACTGGAAGTGCGACAGTTTACAAACGTCGGAGGCGCGACGGTTTGTGAGACGTCGGAAGAGTGACGCCGGTTCGGAACGTCGAAAGAAGTGTCGATAGTGCGACACTTTTTGCTTGCGTCGGAACGGCGACGGCAGGACAAACCACGGTTTGTCCGCCCCCGAACTGTCGCTCTTGCGACGAATATGTGTCGGAATAGCGACGAATTGGCCGTCTGAATTTCCGCCAAATTCTCTAGTGATGGGAATGAGGGTTTGAAACATATTTCAGTTGCAATGTTTTGCAGCAATCTTTAGAAAACTCCATGAATTTTTTTGGGCGACAAGTTTTCAGATCAGATCTGAAAATTTTGCTGAAACATTTACAAAAAAAAATACCATATCTGGATTCCTTGCGATAAAATACTCAAATTCGAAAAACAAATTGACCGAATTGGAGTTTGGATGAGGGAGATATTGCTGATTCAAAATCAGCAATGTTGCAGCAATTTTTCTGACAACAATTGATGGACGGCGGATCTCCTATCAGTTTTGTAGTTTTTAGAGGGAAATTTTAGATAAATGGTTACAGATCTGTGCTCCCCTTTAAAAATCACCCGATTTCAAAAAACAAATCGGTCGAATCAGAGTCCAGATGAGGGATTTATCGCTGATTTAAAATTAGCTACTTTTTCAGAAATTTTGTGATGGCGGGGCAGTTCCAGCGCGAATATGAGAGTCTAGGGTCTCCAGATATTAATTTAAAACACATGAGAAGATGCAAAATGATCATTCCCTTTCCAAAAATAGGTTCTAATAACTATTCTGAGTTATATTGATCGAGTTATGATCATTTTAAATTTGGAGTAGCATTCAGAGTGGGTTCCCTTTGGAGACGTGCCCTCCCACCCTCCTTTAGTAGGCTCCTGCTTCACCTTCATCAGTTTTAGCATAGTAGCATTCGGCTTGGGTTATTTGGAGATGTTCCCTCCCACCCCAAGCTATTTAGGCACCTGCTACTTCATCAGCATCACAATAATGGGTCAACCGCACAAAATCCTTCTCATTGAAGTCCATTTGCTAGGTCGCACACTGTTAGTAACACAGTTGGTCACAAGAATTATATGGTATCTCTATCCTTGAATCTCTTTTTGTCATGGTTTTGTGTCATCCACAAACCCACACTTCATCAAAGTCCATTTTCTAGGCCACACACTATCAATATCACAGTTGGTCACAAGCATTACAGGGTATTCTATATATCCTCGGATCTTTGTTTATCATGAGTATGGGTTAGCTACACAAAACCATTCTCTTCAGTGGCTATTCATATTCAACAAAGGCTTCTCAAGAGGGAACTTCACGCAATGGGGACCATTGCTTCTTAAGGAGGGAGGAATGATCCAAATGGAAAATGGCATCCACCCATAGTATTCATCCACCCATGTTATCCAACCACCCATGAAATTTACCCATTGTATTGTAAATGGAATAGACCCATGGAATTCATTCACCCATTGTATTTATTCTCCCATGGTATTTTAAGTGACATCTATCGATGATATTCATTCACCCATGGTATTCATCCACACATGGAATTTACCCATGGTATTGTAAGTGGTATCTACCCATGGTACTGAACCATGGTTTTGACCCATGGTATCCACCTATGGTATCTACCCATGGTATTGTAACTCAAAAAAAGGCTAGAATTAACAAGCCTCACTTTGTAAAAAGACAGGTTGTCCACCACAATGTAGCTTCTACAGTTATTCTCTGTTTCAATAAAACAAGTTTCTTTGTGGTTTTATTTGCAGTGTGTTTTCTCTTTTTCCTAGCATTCTAATTTTGTAGATCTTGTCAGATCCATTTCAATTTTTTTTTAGATCTTGGGGGCCTCCCCCAATATGCCCCCAGGATCTTAAAAAAAAATTGAAATGGATCTGACAAGATCTGCAAAATTAGAATGCTAGAAAAAAGAGAGAACACACTGCAAATAAAACCACAAAGAAACTTGTTTTATTAAAACAAAGAATAACTATAGAAGCTACATTGTGGTGGACAATTTTTCCTTTTACAAAGTGAGGCTTGTTAATTCTAGCCTTTTTTTGAGTTACAATACCATGGGTAGATACCATAGGTGGATACCATGGGTCAATACCATGGGTAGATACCACTTACAATACCATGTGTAAATTCCATGTGTGGATGAATACCATGGGTGGATACATACCATGGGTGAATGAATATCATGGATAGATGTCACTTACAATACCATGGGCGAATAAATACAATGGGTGGATGAATTCCATGGGTCAATGTCATTTACAATACCATGGGTAAATTCCATGAGTGGATGGATAACATGGGTGGATGAATACCATGGGTGGATGCCATTTTCCATTTGGATCAATTAAACCGGGGCTAAAGAGGGAATAGCTACATTTGTAGGAAGAACGACTTCTTTCCCATAGACTAGATTAAATGGAGAAGTATCTATAGGTCCTTTATGTGTTATCCGATCTTCCCATAGAGAAAATGTTAAATATTTAAGACAATTTATTTGACTCTGATCAATAGTTCGTTTAATGATCCTAATGAGGTTTTTATTAGTTTATTATACTAAACCATTTCCCTGGGGATAATACTTAGCAGAATACTTAAGTTTGAAACTTATTTTGAGAGAAAATTATATCATAGCATTGCATGTGAAATCAGATGCATTGTCAAACATCAAGGTAGTTGGTAAACCAAATCTGGTAATGATAAATTGATCAATAAATTCGATAATGTTCTCAGAATTGGTTACCTTTAGTGGAATTTCTTCCACCCATTTAGTAAAGTAATCAGTTGTTGTAAGGATGTATCTATGTTGCTTTGAAGAGTGAGGAACAATCTCGCCTATTATGTCCAGTCCCCATTGCTCAAATGGTTTTTCAATATTGACTGGTTGTAAGCGAAATGTAGGTTTCCTTTGTCTTCTAGCAGCAGTTTGACAAGTTTTGCATTTCCTTACATATCTATGTGCATCTTTAAACAAATTTGGCCAGTAATAGTTGGCATGTAGGATTTTATGTGTTGTTGTGTCTCCTCCAAAATTTCCACCAGCTAGTCCATCATGGAGTTCCTGCAAAACCTTTTCTGTCTCAAATTTTCCAAGACACATTAGCAGAATAGAGTCGTAATTTTTTTATGAATAAAACATCATTGACAATTTGGTATTGCTTTGCTTTCAATCTCAAAGCTATTTTTATTTTGTAATTGAGTTGCATAGGGGCATATCCATTTTTTAAATAAAAAATAAGATCAGCATATTGAGATTAAGTATTTTTTAGTATTACCTGAGATAATTGAACATCATCACCTGAACTTTCTTCTTCTGGTAAGTTGGATGATCCAGTTAACATTCTGCAAAACCTTGACCCTAACAGTTTTAGCTGGTCTAATTTCAACATCATATTCTTGTAGTGAAGTTACCCAGTTGGCTCTCTTTTCTCCTACTTCTCTTTGCATTAGTAATTTCCTTAATGTTGAAAATGGAACTATGATTTTGGTATGAGTTTTAAGGAGAAATGGTATGAAATGCTTTATTGAATTGAAGATAGCAAATGCATGTTTTTCCACAGCAGAGTAATTTAATTCGGTAACTTGTAGATTTGAACTAAATAATGATATGGGTGTTTATATATGTTGATCATTGAGTTGTGCTAAAATGGAAGCATATGATGATATTGATTCAAATGTGTATAAAAAAAAATGTTTAGAAAAATTGGGGGTTATCAGGGATGGAGCATTAATAATAGCGTGTTTGATCAAATCAAATGCTTCTCTTTCGTTGTGACCCCATTTGAAAGCCAATTTTTTCTTCATCATAGTTTGTAAAGGTAAAACTATTTGTGAAAAGTCAGGGACAAATCTCTTTACAAAATTTATTTGTCCAAGGAAAGATTGCATTTATTTCTTATTATGGGGTAAAGGGATTTTCTCAATTTCCTTAACCCTTTTTGGATCAATATAAATACCCTTCTTTGATACGACAAATCCTAAAATCTTACCTTCGCTTAAGGAAAAATAAGACATTTTGGGATTAAGCGAGATCCCTAATTTCATACATCATTCAAAGATCTATTTAAGGTCGTTTAAATGGTTGCTTATTTTCTTGCAATAGACAGTGATATCATCCAAGTAAATAATAACTGATTTTTTAATTAGCCCTTTAAAGGCTATATCCATAGCTCTTTGAAATGTGGAACCTGCATTAATCAAACCAAAAGGCATTTTTTGATAAGAATATTTTCCCCATTTAGTTCTGAATGTAGTTTTCAATCTATCATTTGGATGAACTAGGATTTGGTTATATTGTGAAAATCCATCAAGAACGAACATGAGCTCAGAATCAAATATTGACTGCAGTACTTGTTCCATGGTGGGAAATGGAAAGTTGTCTTTCTGACATGCTTTATTCAAATTTCTAAAATATATGCATATACGAATGCCACCATTATTCTTCCTAACATGCACTAAATTGGATACCCATTTTGAATGCCTAACAGGAAATATGATTTTGTCCTTCACGGGTTTATTCAACTCTAATTTGATTTGATTCTCAAGGTTTGGATGAATTTTCTTTAGTTTATGTTGTACTAGTTTATCAGTAGAAATCATAGGTATGGTGTGTTGTATAACAAAGGTATCATAAGTTTTGACATCAAAATAATCCCAAGAAAAGATATGTTTATATTTATTTAACAGTCAAATGAATGACAATCTTTCATCAGAGGATAGATCGAGACCTAGATTGATATTTTGAGGCTCGTCATCATTTCCAAGGTTCACTAATTCAAATTTTAGAGTCGAACTTTGAATTTTGGCATTAGTTACCTTTTTAAATATGTCTTTAAGGTCATACAAATCTTCTAATTTGACTACAACTTTGGGTATTGTATTGTCATCGTCAACATTCTGATTTAACTGAATGTCATGCTCATTTTCATCTATGATTTGATCATCATATGACCCTTCTGATGTTATCAAATCTACAATATCATAATCATCATTGAATACTCACCAATTCGTGACATTGTCAAGAATAGAGGGCCTAAAAATTAGTTCAATGGAAAATCTATCAGGACTAAAATCCTTATATGGTATAAGTTTTGATGCAAAATTATCTAGCAGATCAGCACTAGCATTTTGCAGTCTAGGTACAAGAGAAATATTAAATGCCAAAAATGAGATGTAAGATCTTGGACTAATGATTGATAATGTTTAATATGTCCAAAAAGGCAATGGATAGTATTTCTTACCTGTCTAATGATAATTTATGAGTCTCCAAAAACCTGCAGATATTTGATGTTGAGGTCGATTGCTTTGTATCCTTGAACCAATGCCTCACATTCTACAGTATTATTTGTACACTTGAATTCTAACATGAAAGCTAACATGGTATTTTCTCCTTCTAGGTTGATCAAAAAGTAACCAACTCCTGCACCATCATCAAATTTGGAACCATCAAAGTACAAAGTCCAAAAAAAAGTTTTAACTACTGGTTTATTTACAAAAGTTTTTCACTTGGAAGCATCTATTTGTGAAAAAATTTCAATTTGTGAGATGACAGCATTATCTAGAAAAGAATACTTTTGTGCATTAAATTTCCCTAAAAATGATTCAGCTGAATAATTCCCAATAATGTTGTTATTTAATTCTATTGGCCCATTATCACCTTCAAATTTAGTCACTATATGTTTCAGGTGTTTCTCTCGATCAACTCAAATTTGATTTGGCTTCCCAATATAAGGAAGCCACATGTGAGACCAATCTACAAAAAAATAACCACGGAGTTTCTCAGACCCGTCTCTACTTAGAATTAGACCATAAAATTCAGGAATGTCAACAACCAATATATCTATTATTTGACAGACTTTGGGATTTGATGAAATTATATTGCTGACTAAATTTATTTCCCCTAAGACCTCTACTTTAGTTCAGTCAAGTTGTACTATGTGGACGACATAATTTTTAGGAATGATGTTCAGTTTAGCACAGACTCTTGTTGGAATTAAATTGGAAGAGGCTCCTCAGTCAATCAAACAATTATGAAGGTTTTTATTAAAAATTTCAAAAGTTAAGAGGAAAGGAGGTGTATGTGAATTAGATATGTCACCGATCAGGATGACATCTGTAGGATTGACTTTGATTTAATAAGTTGGGGGTTTCCCATTCCTTTAGCATCCTGAGATACAACAACAATAGGTAAGGGTGATACAGGAACTACATGCATTTCTCTAAGTAGCATTTTATGTTGTTGTTTCAATTTTCTAAGTTCATGTAATGAAATAATTGCCCTATTTTTCTTCATATCTTGCACAATATTATACTCCATGGTATCAGTGAATACTAGGGTCTTTGATGTAGATGGAATATTTGATGGAGATGGATTTGGCTGTGAATTTTTGGGAGAGGAATTTTTACTATTTTCTTTTTCCTTAGCAGGAGGAGTTTGACTTTTCTACTTTTGATTCAAGTGATTTTTATCAGCAGGTCCTTTACTTTCGCTACTAACAGGAAAAGTTTCTTGTTCTTCTTCACTTGTAAGGATAAAGTCCCACATTCCATTTAGTTCGACTATTTCTTCATCTCCAATTTCTTCGTCTTCATTTTCTTCTTCCTCTTCTTCTAAGTCAAACTCAACATTAGATATGGTATTTGGTGGCTGAGAATTAGAAGACTAACTTCTCCTAAAATATCTTAAAGGCTTTTTTGCAGTAGAAGATCCAACAACTTGTTTCTTCATTTCAACCATTTCGTTAGAAATATTCTTTAGCACTTTTTGAAGGCCTTCAAGATCGAAAGGATATTTAGGGACTTTATTTTTAGAATCATCTTTGAAAGATGCTTTCTTAGATTTTCTTTCTTCTTGAGAGATTTTCTTTTCAAGAGAAACTATGCATTTTTATACAGATAAAGCTTCCTTCAGATTATTTTCTAATGTGACTAACTGCGCTTTATCGACAAAAATAGCTATATTAGATAGAAGATAATATATATACCACTCAATTTGAACATCAGCACCAGGGGCTGACGCAGTAGGAATTTTATTGAGTAGCTTATTGAACATAGAGTTGAAATATTTAATATTTTCTCCTATTTTAGCCTTCAGATTGGAAAATTCATTGATGAGTGATGCCATGGTTCTATCATCTCCAAACTTAGCTAAGAATTGTTATTCAAACATATCCCAACTAGTTGTGGAGCGAGGTGGTAATGAAAAGTATCGAGATCCTGCAAATCCTATAAGAGTATATGGAAATAATATGACTACACTGTCTTCTTCAGTAACTTCACTTAAATTCATAGCCAACATATTGTTATGGAGATTTTCTTCTGTTGGTAGACCATCATCAAGATTAAATTTGGGCAACCATATTTTAGGATGTTTAGGAAGAGGGTGAAGAGGACCTACCATTACTACAACGCCTATATTATTCCATGGTTGTACTCGTGGTTGTGTTTGTTGTCTTTCCATGATGATAGGAGTATGGATGGACAAGGATATGAGAGGGATTTGAGTTGAAGAGGAGGCAAGTTGAATACATGAACTAGAAGAACTAGCACCAGTAGTTAGAATAGGAGCTGTTGAAATGCGTGGAGGGAATGAATGGTTTTGAGGTGGAGAATTGCATAAAACCTCACTAATAGATGTCCGTGATTTCGATTTCTTGGTATTCATTTGGAAAGAAGTAATGGGAAATTCCAAAGGAGGAATTACAGTATTCTCACTTAGAGAACGAGTCAAGATTCGTCTTGGTTGTAAAACAGATGAAACACTTCCTTCATATGACTAAGAAATTACAGGTTTTTCAGCTGGAATAGAGATTTGTTCCAACTTCTCCATCAAAGTCAGAACTTCTGGTGATTTATATTTGTAATCTGAAGAAAGTGATTTCTGAGATTTACTAGGAGATTTAGGAGAATTTTGTTCAACTTGTGATCTTAAAATGGTATTTATAGATGGGGATCTAGAAGTTGAAGGAGATCTAGAGGGAGAATGAATATTAGGATGGATTCTTGATTTTTGACTATTTTTCTTTTCCATTCACAGTTGGCCCTCCTTCTAGCACCAAAATTTTGAAGCCCGAGAATTATGTTGCAACAACATGGGGGATAACCACCTAGTATAGGCCTTGGGAAGAAGGTCCTTTTGCATTTGGTATAATGGCTCTGACTGGGGATAATGAGACCAGTTTCCTAGCAAAGATTTGATATGATGATGGGTTTGATATAAGGTGAAATGGGAAATGATTTTAAACTAAAATAAATGATCTATTTAAATGACAAGCACATGCATCTATTTAATCTAATATTTAACTTAATCTATACCCGGGAATAACTTTAACTCATGCGATCTACAAAGATATATTAAAGAAAAAGTTAATAAAGATCATTCAATTGCTATAAGAGATGAAATTGTTAAAGATAATTATTTTGGATATATAGTTAGGAAAAATAATTGTGAAACTATATCTCATATATCAATTGATCATAAACTCAATAAGGAATTACAACCGAAACATCATGCAATAGTTATTTAATGAAAAACTATAACTCAGATCTCATACATGATACAATATAAGGAAAATTATTGCTAATACATAAACAAAACTCATCATAATAATAGAAATGCCATATATGAAAGGTTCTACTCATTAAATCAGAAATTTTGATCAACTTCTTTTCAACCAAATACACTCTAAGAGTACATAAATGAAAATTCAGTAGAGTATTCTTCAATATCCAAGAAAATCAAGATCTTGTTCCATATATTTCATCAAAATTGTCACAAAAGTACATAAATGCAAGCTTTTGCAAAGTGATTTTGATAAAATCTTGGACCCCTCTCTAAATGCATGAGAGAGGTTTCAATAATATTACATATGTATCAAAAACAGATTATCACATAAAATTTTGAGGAGGTTTCAAACAACCTTCCTCAGAATACTGAAAATAAAAAGATAAAAACTAAAAAAAATATGATGATGTGTTTTATCATGTTGAACGGTCCTTCCTTCCCATTAAGCTTTTCAGTTCACAGATATCCAACATTGGCTACACCTGGGATGGATGGCGAACTTTGGATCTTAGTTGTCCTGTAAATACAACATCAGAGAGAGGTGGCACCATATTTTGAGTGGAATTCATTAGACAGTGCAAAGCCATCCATTGATTGTATGGTTTTACTAGAAACTACCAATAAGATTAACGGTCAAGCTTAGATGTTGTGCTACTACTTCAATTTGATTTTTGGCGATATCTTTCAACTGTCTCTCTAATTTTTTGATATTTGGGAAAACTCTAGGCTTTCATTCTTTAATCAGATTGATATTATGAAGGTTCTCATTTATAGCTTCAATTATATTTCTTGCTATACCATCTGCTCTAGTTTTTGCCCTTTCTGCTTGCTTTAATTGTATATCCCAATCTGTAAATAGAATATCTCCATGGGATTATTTAATCTTTGGCAGATCAGAATTTCTTCCTTCTTCAAACTCTTTCCAGGAAATAAACTTTGAAATATTTTTATCAACCTCTTCATATTCCAATCTTTGATCAACTACTTGATTAACTAATGTATCACATGTTTCATAATATGGTTTGACCATTGAGATTCTTCGTCAGAATATTTCTTGTTGTTTTGACAATTGAGTGTTTAACTCAAGCGTTTCTTTGATGAATTCTTTTTCCTGAGGCTGATTTCTGAGTTTATCTACTTCATTTTTCATTTTATGAATCTGTGTATCTTTCTTTGTGATTTTTTCCTGGTGTTGTAACTTCATTTTCTCAAAATATTTCTGAAACTATAATATCTGTAGCTCTATTTGCTTATTGATATTTTGTCTTTCCTGTTCAATTTGTTTCTCTAACAGATGAATTCTTTCATCTTTATCTTTAATCAGAAGACTAACCTTTGTTTCCTTATCCATTGTATATATTTCATAAGCACCAGCTAATTGTGAAAGTCTTGTCAGATTTTCTTATGGATCAATGGGAGTGTCTTTCCACACAACCTCTGTTGATTCGTTCTCTGGAGTTACTGCTTATGAATCAATATTTATTTTCTTTTTCTATCTCCTTACGACTGCCTTGTGTGTCAGACTATAAAATATATCTAAAGGGGGTATCTCTTCAATTCTCAAAACAATTTGTGATGTTGGGTAGGACAGGATGATTTCAACATCTGCTTCTGGATTTGCAACTTGTAAAGTCTATTTAGGGGTATAGAATCCATAACTTCCTTTAATACTTGTCTCTGTCTGATGTAATTGTAGCTTTTTTCTGAATTTCTCCCATTATTTATCTAGATCAATTGCTATGATCGTATGTGTTTGAAATTTTGTAGAACGAATCTCCAACTGTTCTCTAGCCAAGGTCTCTTTGGTTGTTTCTCCATTATTTTTCTCTGTATCTTTCTTAATACTTTTCTTAGGGTTTTCTTCATAATTTTGATATTGATGTTCAGAATGTTTTGAACCTTGAATTGATTTATTTGGATATTCTTGATCAGAATTGTGACTAGAATTTTCTTCTAAGCTTAAACTGGGAGTAGGCTCTCTTGTTTCCTCAATTTTCAATAGGTCTAAAGGGACCCTTGTCAATATTTTATTCCTGTATATATGAAAATGGTTTAGGTCAGCTGGGGTTAATTTAATTGATGTCAAATGCAAGACTTGTGAGAATTTCTCGGCCTTTTCAAATAGATCATCAAATTCATCTTTCTCGTGAATGAACTGTCTGATTTTAACCATAGCAGTAAAGTCGTGGGTGAATTTGTTGGGATCATATTGTCTGCCTGGCATATTAGCCAAATTCAAGCATGCAATATTTTGTATTTCTTTAACTGCGTGCCCAAAATCAAATAATGTAAAATAACCACATTGCACTGGAAAAATTGGCTAGATATATTTTTTCATATCTATGAGGGTTTTGGAAATACCTTATGACATTTCTTGGTATGCAATCTCTCTAGCCAATAAATTATCAGGGACATAATAAGGAATAACATGGGGAGCTAAATTACTCCCAAAAGCTTTGATATAATTAAATGTTTCTTCACCAAACCATCCTACCACCGGCAAGATGTCTGTCTTTACTTCTTTTGAAATCCTAGAGTCTTTTACATCAAAAATGTTTTGATAGATTGGCAGCATAATATTTTGAAAAATATTATAAAAATCGGGGTGAAATTGTGATTCCCACAAAACCTTATGATACACATGGATAGGAGGAGGGTCTTTGAGAGTCCAATTCCAACCCATATTAGGAAATATTGAACATAAAAAAATGGCATCCATCACATATTGTCTGATAAAAAAGGGAGGGATAACCCGAGTAGAGACAACTCTATACTATCTATACTATCTAATGGCCATAGCCAAATTGTTGGACAAAATATTACTCCAATTCATAACTAGCGCATTAATAGTTGCATCAATTAATGGAACCTGTTAGGGTCCTATAATAATAGGATTCATAATTTTGAATTGACTTTGATTAGTCTTGTAATATGTACATACTTTTCTTTCTCCAAATTGTTTTCCCATATTAGAAAAATAAAAATAAAAAAATGTAAAGAGAGTAAAAGTCCTAAAAGAAAAATCAAAGGACTTGAAAGAAAAAATATAAAAAAGAATATGAAAATGGACCCCAAAAAAAAGAAAAAAGATAAAAATAAAACATGAAAGTGATGCAAATCCAAATGCCACTACTATTTACTTTTACTGCAAAATAAATATTGTGTCACAGCTTGTTAAAATTCCACAATACATGAAGGTTAAACAACTTAATCTTGACCTCTCATGCTTTAAATTTCATGTTGTTAGATGGAGAATAAATATCTAGCCAAATAGCATAATCTTAGCTGATTAGTAGTTAGGTAGAGAATAATAAGGAGCTCAACAGTTGAATCTGAGCCCTTGGAAGAAATAAGGATAGAATTAGTTAGTTTGTTGTTTTAAAATAAAAATGAATAACGATTTGCAAGCTCAAATGCACCCATGTAGATGAAGAAAAAATGTTAGGGTAGCAGATGGATAGGTAGAAGCAGTTTTTCACAAGCATGGATGTCAGAAAATTGGCCATTTAATTTACTAATTCCCCTTCAAAAATCATCCCCTTGTAAAATACCCCATCCCCTCCATTTTTATTCTTTCCCCTTATTTCAATTTTTTCTCCCTTGCAAAAAGCCCCTTTTCCTAAGTTAAAAACATGTTTTACTTAAGAAAAGTGAAACCCTTTTACTAATTCCCCTTTTATTCGAAAAATACCCAAAAAAACCAAAAAATACTTTTATCCTAGGTATAAATGCTAAAATGTTATATCGGGACCCACTATGAATAAATCTATCCCTGATATCATGTTTTACACTATGCTTAGTGTATTTTACATCCTGCAAATTACATTTCATTCTATTAACATTAACTTAATATATTAAATCCTTGTATTAACCTTTACCTCGTATTAATATAAATCCTTTATATATCATTCCCAAACCTATATTTTTATTTAAACCTATGGTTTTATTTCCCACATGTTATTTATCCTGGCCCCGCTACATATTATCCCCGCTTGTTATAATATTCCTTCCATTGGTTATATTATAAACCCCGACTATATTGCATATTAACCAATCACATAGTCTAAACCCTAGGCCCCATGCCATCTGATATCGCGACTCCATCGCATCATCTCAACCCTCAGATCTTCACTCACCAGATCCAACGGATATTAAACCATATCGCGTGTTTTATTGCCTAAAATATAACACAACCCAAACCTTGCGCAAAGCGCAGTTTTCGAGCTCTCCCTCCCCTCTACACGGCATCTTTCTATTTGATCGCACCATTCAAAATAATATAGCCAACTACCTCTGGAGCCTTCGAAAACCACTAAGTGGTTCCCCCTGCCCCCCCACCCCGCGCCCAAACCACCCATCCATTTGAAACGACCGCCCATTAATGCATTCATTGTCTGTTTAAAAAATGTATATAATCACCCATTTGCACTCTTTTATCCTTTCTGTTACATTTTACACTGAAGAAGCACTTCTGACCCGTTTTTACGTAACCAGATCATGTTGCCGACCATATTTCAAGATTTTTTACCTGAATTCAAGACCTCTACTCCTAAAAGAACATTTCAGAACCGAATTGAAGCTTATAAAGACTAGCAGGAGCTTCAAAAAGCTTTCTTCCACCTCAGAAACCCTCCTGCACAACAAATATTTATTTTTCCAAGTATTCTTCAAAATAAAAGACCATATTCCTTGATCTAAAGAAGTAATATAGCTAATTGAATAATTTAGGAGCCTTAAGAAGACCCAAAAAGCCCTATTACTTCTGTTGTGGATCATCTGCATATCCTTTTCTATTTTTATTTTGAAAATAAAAAAATAACAAAAAATATGAAATCCAAAAAAAGTATATGCTATAGTATAATGTTTTTATACTGTAACATTAAAAAGAAACATTTCTAAAAGCTCGATGCAAATTAATTTTATTGTTAAACTTTATTTGGATGTATATTATAGTTTCATGTTTAAGCGTCGAGCAAGTATCCGAGCGGAAGTAGCAAGTTTTGAAGATTGTAACCGGATGATCAAATGCGGAGGCGCAAAGAGCTCATGAATTATTGAATCAAGTGCCCCACAGTTGACCTGTTTGACCACAGGGTAAACAACGATCAACGGTGTGGATTCATTGCGGGGGGTACTAGCTGAAGTTTTCCGCCGTACTCTAGGAGCCCCTGCGATGACGTCATGAGGCAAAGTGGAAGACAGTTGTAATCCACGATAAACCTTGTCAACGACTTTTTACACGTCATTTCAGGCATTTAATACGGGTTTGCACAGCTGTTAAATTGATCTTTATCCCATTTTCAAATTATTTGTAATCATTTTCCCCTTTGAGCCATGTCATCGCCACCTTTTCATTCTCCACTACCCTACGGATTTCTTCTGTTGTTTGTTCAGCCATGGCCAAGCGATTTTCACTACCTGGTTCGACTAGCCATATTTCCCTCATGGATAGTGAGAAAGACATCCAAGATACCGTGTCTTCCGTAAACCATTCCCTCTTTTATCATCAAGTGACCATAAATACCGAGAATTCCCCAATTTTTCTGCCATGAAGAAATCCGGTATCCTGTCTGCATGTATCCCAAAAGCTCATATCTTTCCCGAATTTATCTGTTGGCTGGTTTCTTCAATGTATCCCGGTAAGTGCTTTGTAATGAATTCACAAGGGGAGAATGTTCTACAGGTGTCTACGCAGTTGATTCGCCAAGCATTTTGCTTCTCCGAAGACGAGTCACCACTTCAATTCTCAGAAGCCTCATTGGCAAGTTATTTTGAAAACCTTTTAGGAGAATAATTTAATCAGTGTATGTTTCATTCGAGACCAAATTAAAAATAATTTCAACTAGAAGGTGAAGAATTCAGTTTGGAGATTTTTGATGCTGAGAATAGACCAATTCTGAGTTGTATTGCAGAAATTCTGGGCAAAGATAATGACCTTACAGTTGACAAATCAGTATTAGGAATGTATGCAATGATGATGAAACCAGGGACAGTTCTGGATATTCCATCTTTCTGGCAAGAGATTGTCAACTCTCAGTTGATGAGCTTTTCTCTCATAGGTTCCTTTAAATTCCCCTCGTTGATTGTTTATTTATTCTTATATCAAAATGTTGAGGAATTTATGAGTTTGGAGTTAAATATAGTGGATGTCAACAAACAGAAGCAGTCAGTTATATTTTGGACTGACATAATTAGAAGAGAGGGAAATGAAGCAGGGTTGTTTGAGTTTGCCAGTTAGTATATGTCAATTGCTTATAGAGTATTGAATGGGGTTTCTCCCCCTTGTTTTCTACCAAAAGCCAGGGAGTTTTTACAGTTGGGACCTAGTTGCAGGTTTGGGGATTGGTTTGTGTTTGAGGAATATTCTGAGATAAGATTGTATGGAACTAATATTGAGCCTTACAGGCTCCCAACTTTTGTGCCTATGAGGCTTTTTGCCCTTGAATTCATCAGATAGAGTCTCAATGTAGATCAGGTGCATTTTGTTCCCATGAAGAAAGGTCTCATGTATAAGTTGCCCATGAGTGTGGGACCCTTTGTGGTAAATACGAGACAAGCATTTGGTGAAGTGTCTAAGTTGTTGGAAGAGACACATCTGTTACTGGGTGAAAGATGGTCATATGATCCTCATGGAGTGATTTCCCAAAGGAGAGTTGAAAATGGATATTCTGCTTTTACTCACGAAAGCAGACCTGAGCAGGAAAAGCTGGCAAACCCAGGAGAAGTAAATTTAGCAAAAACAAGCATTCAGACACCTATTATAACTGAAAAGATAAATAAAAGAAGTAAGGATTCTGCTGTTGAGTTGGATGATGAAGAGCCAAGAGAGGAGAAAAGAACTAAGTTGGCTGAAGATCATTCTTCAAATTCACCAGGTTTTACCTTCCATATAAATGAAGAGAAAAATGCTCCCTCTTCTCCTGGAGGTCATGAGCTTTACCAAGAAAAGGTGCCCTCAGTCAAACAGGTGTTTACAAAGATTGAAGAGAAGAATCAAAGAATAAAAGCTAATGTGGAGGCTCAGGCAGAGCATCACATAGCTACTAATCAGACTAGGTTGCTAACTGTGATGGATCTCGAGAAGGATCAGTTCAGAATGGCTTTAACACATCCAACAGGGATGTCTCTTGGATCCTCAAGTGGTTTCAATGCTGTAGATATAACTATGGATGTTAAGAAGATCCCACTGTTGGATAAGATGAATCTACATATGTAGACTGGACAATTAATTGTCAATGATCTAACTAAGACCAATGCCACAGCTATTAAAGCTAAAAATATGTTAGCAAAAGCTATAAAGCAGTTCAAGTTGGAGAAGGCCAATTCAAGGGCCTTATTAGTTCAAAATGAGGAGTTGAAAAAGATTATCATAAAGGTTGGTGTAGATCCTAGTGACAAAGCTGCAATATAGAAGTTCATGGAGAATGCTGAAATAGAGATATCCACCTTGAGGAAAAAGCTGAAGTTACTTGCTGCAAAGCATTCAATGGCTGCAGAAGTGGTAGAGGTGGAGAAAGAGAAAGAGGAATTATGTCAGCAATTGTTGCATAAAGATGAAGAATTGTCTAAAATAAAGAAGACTGCCATCTCTTTATAAAATCACATTGAAAATCATACTTGTACCTTTGTTTTTCCTACAGGTGATACAGATCCCCAAGCACAGATTTCTCAACTCAACACAGAAATGAAGATGGCAGAAAGAGATCGCAAGCAAGCTCAAGCAGAATTAGAAACGGCCACAAAGATCATACGGTCACTAGGAAATGAAGCTGATCAGAATAAATTGAATTTACAAAAGGCTGAAGCTGAGATTAAAGATCTCAAAGAGAAATTAAAAGGAAATATCTCACTTATAAAGGCTAAAGATATCATTTGGGGTGAAATTATCTCAGAAATGAAGTCCAATTGGAACTTCTTGAATATAGTTGCAAAGGAGAAAAGCCTTATCTCAGAATATGAAGAAGAGATCCTATCTGATAAGCAAACAGCAATTAAGAGAGCCAATTGGGCTAGGAAGTTCATAAACTTTATTAATTCCAAGTCAGATGAGGAATTAGAAGACATTGGACTACATGATAGATAGTTTTATGTTGTGGAGGTTAATAAGATGATAATTAGAAATGATCTCTGGAAAGTTGCAGAAAAGAGACTACTAGGAATCAAAGAGACAGTGAAGAGGTTTGATATATCATTTGATAAATTGACAAGAATAGGTTTACCTTCATGTTGGATAGAGAAAGGAAACATTATGTCATGGAAATTTTATGAAGATTCATTAGTATTAGCAAAAAGCAAGGTGGATAACAGGCATGAAAAGATGCAGATTTTAAAAGGAGAGACAATGTTTAATTTCTTGCAAAGGCATTTCAATTTGTTATGGATGGTGAAGACTCTCTTCACTGAAATACCTACACACAGTCAGATTGTTGCATTCATGTTGGAATATCATAGTTTCAAGAATTCATCAACAACCCAAAGTGAGATATGGAAAAAGTGCAAAACATTCTCAATGGACTCAGCAAAAGGAATCCCAGCATCTCAACAAAAAGTAGTCGTTGACTCAGCAACCATATCAGAAGTGGTTGTTCTTATAGATTATGAATTTTCAATTTCACATTATGTTATTTTCTCAAAATCATGTAAATTGTAATACGACCTTTTTGAGGCATGTACCTTCGTAACTGTAAGTAGTTAAAGTAGTTAGAATTAGTTTCATCGCTGGAAACTGTTTTGTTATTTTGTATTTAAAGAAGATTCCAAGAACGGAAAAGGTTTCAAGTTTTTGAACCTTGAAGCCAAATTTTGTACTCAAGAATGGAAAATGAATGAAAGAGTATGCAAGTTTCTATCATTCTTCTTATGCTGAAAAGTTATCCAGTTTACACAATGTTTTCATATCTGTGAATAAAATAGAGTAATTTGAGCAGCAGGTCTCTTTATACATGTGTATTTAAGAGCTAAACAAACCTTAATGTGTGCTCCTCTGTTTTAACTTTATCTTTACTTAATTCTTCAGGGTTTTAAAATGATAGATTCTGTTTGAAACAACATATCAGATTGAAATCCTCTTCTCTTTTTCTTCCGTTCATTCATTTCAGCATAAGTGGAATATAGCATTGCAGAACATGCATGCATTTGATATTTAAGGGTTACATAATCAATGTTTAAGGGTTTATAATACAAAGACAGATATATATTCAGTGACATAATTAGATAATGTCTTAAGCACTGATTCCTTATCACAGCTAAGGAATTGTCTCTTAAGGTACAACAACTTCCAAAAATCCTTTTCTACATACCCTAAGCTTTCTTTTCATAGATTCTGAGGTTCAAAACTATTTAAAATTATAGAGATTGAATAAATTGAAGAAGTTTAAGCCTCTGTAGACCTAAAAAATCCTCCTGTGCCTTTCAATCCATTTTCTTCAGACTCTAGGTGTCTTTTTACCAAATTCCAAGGTCTTGAGACTAATTTTTGTCACAAAAATTGCATTATAGGCCCTAGATATCTTTTGCAGAAACTCCAAGGTCTTAATATTTCCTTTTGTTACAAAGAATACAGTTTAAGTTAATTGAGCAATTTTATACCTTTTCAGACAAAATATAAGCCCATGTTCTATCCAAAATCCTTCTGCAAACTATTATAACTTCCAAAGGTGCTCCTACAGGCCTAAATTAGTGTTTCTAAAGTCGAAAGAGTAATATAATTGATAAATCAATCAAAGCAATGACTTCCAAAAATATTGTACCTATCAATTCTCTACAACCCCCTATTGTAGATATAGAGCAAATTCCATTAGCTGAAACTGACTTCAAAATTACTAATACAGTCACAAAATTTAACCTTCTTGAGCTCCACTACTGGAGCCAGGAAAAATCCATAGATCAGGCTGATGAAGTTTTCATCTGGGAGTCTAATTTACCAAAATATGTTGTTCCTCAAACCTACCAATGCCCAGAAGTGATTAGACTATGTCAATCATTTTTTTTCCTGATCAGAGATCCATCATAAACCCTGGAAAATAAATCTTGTTTGCCATTACTACTGAATCAATTAATCAGATGCTGCAGATACAGCCCAGACCTGATGAAATCCAGTTATCTATTGAGGCCCTAACTCAGCTATACTTGAATATGGACGTCCCCAAGAGGTTCCAGATATTTCAAACTTGCATGCCATCTTCTGTAGAAACTCCCAAGATAAATCCTCCATACCCTTTTGCAAAATTCTCTAAAAGGACCAGACATATCATCTCCATGTTGTCTTTTATTCTTGGATATTTTACAGATGAACATGCTAATGTTGCAGTATTAGGTTTTTTGTCTACTTTTACACCTGGTCAGCCTCCTGCTACCATTTTTAATTTTTCCCAATACCTTGCTAACAGTATTCATGAGAAATTGGTAAAAATGCCTTCTAAAGATGTTTTCAAGTATTCCTCATTCCTATTCCACATGTTCTTATACTTTTATTCTAAGAAATTTAATATAAACCTTTAGAAGCTTGATGTGGAAGGAAATCCTCAATCAGTCATCTTTTGGACTTCCTTGATAAGGAAAGACTCCAATAATTTCACCTATACAGATTTTACTGATTCTTTCATTTATCCTATGGTAAATTTTCTAAACAGCGGCATGTAACCCAGAATTAGTGAAGAGATTAAGAAGGTCCTCCAGTTGTCAGAACATAATAGGACAAGTGATTGGTACTTGTACCAAAATCACACTGAAATAAGAGTATATGGATCAAGTCTGGTTCCATATAAACTGCCTTAATACCTCCCTATGTGGTTATTTTCCCTTGAATACATAACACAAATTCTTAATTCAGATGCAATTAAATTCTTAGCAACGAATAAGAAGATAGTTCAAATTGAAAAATCGGGTTGGCCCTTTTATCTGTAACAATAGAGATGCAGGTCCTGAGGCTGAAAAATGTTTACAAGAGTTTAAATTTAGTAAAAGTTTCCTATGGTATTATGATCCCCTTCGAGTGATAAGTAAAATGAGATTTAAGTGAAAACTCACTCCATATGTACAAGAAAAGAAACCAGAGATAGAGAAATTCTCCAATCAATCTGAATGGTTGGAGAATACCTTGGTAGAGGCAGATAAGCAAAGTGATAGTCAAACTTTTCAAAATCCATCCCAAGAAGACAAAAATGAAAAAAGAATCGGTGAGGAAGGATCTTATACTGCAGAGACTACAATAGAAACCAAGTTTAAATTGAGATACAATAAAAAGCCAAAGTTAAATCCTGCTAATAAAGAAGTGGAAACAATAGAGGTAATTGATACAGAAATTGCAGCAAAAGACAATGCACCTCCTACAATAATAGAAGAAGAACAATAGCCTACTACTTAAAGACTCAGCTAATTCAGAAGCAACACAGTATGGAAGTTTCTTCATCTAAAAAAGCAGCAGAAAAGAATATGGATATCAAAGAAATATACAAAGAAATCAAAGCCAAAAATGAATAAATTAAAACTAAAATATATTCTCAATATCTGAAACAAAATCTTGGCATCCAGAATAGGCTACTTTCAGCCTTTGACTATAAGAATAAAAAGATGCAGATGACATTTCTTCAACCTACAGTTCAAACTCCTAAGTCATCCTCTGATTACAAAAAGACATATTTTGAAGTCTTGGCCCAGGATATTCATCCTTTGGACCAAATTGAGTTTCATAAGGAGGCAGGGGAGATGATCTATTCTACAATGACCGCCAAGGCCATGAGTGTACAAAAGCTACAAAACACCCTTGCAAATATCAGAGATCAGCTCAAATTGGAAAAATCTTCTTCATAGGCAAAAGACACTAGAATTAAATCCTTGAAAGAACTAGTAATTGAAGTAGGATATGATCCTAAAAATGTTAAACTTGCAGAAGAACCGATCAAGAAGAAAAATGCAGACTTTGATGCATAAAAGAAGCAACTAAAGCTTCCCCCTATAGAACATCCTCGAGCCAAGGAAGTCTTACAGGATACAAATCAGAAAGATGATATGATGAATCTCATTTTACAGTTGACTGCTCAGATAAAGGAAATGGAGAATGAAATGGACAATTTGGTCCAAGAGAAAAAGGATAAATAAGAAGAAATTCCAGTCACAGTGATTCATGTAGTTACTACTACTATACCTTCTAAACTAGTTGAATCACTAGCACCTATAGTCCTCATGGCTACAACATTACCTATCACTTCATCAACCACTTCAGCAATAGAGTCTTCAACAACAGCAACACAGCATTCAAATGAAGCAAGCAAGTTGGTAAAATCTATGCAAGACATGACTATTCAGACTAATGAGATAAATAGACTTAAAGAACAACTTAAAAGTATTGAAGATGAAAAGAAAATTTCCAAGATAACGCATAAGAATGAAGAACAAAGAGAAAAAAAATTAAATGATCAGTTGAAGAAGTTAGAAAAAGATCTAACATTGAAAGAAACCATGGCTCAAATCAAACAATAGCTATGGGCCAATATCATTGAAGCAGTCAATGATATTTGGCCATAAATCCAGGTTATATATGAACAAAAAAATTTAGTCATATCAGCAAAAGAAGCAATCCAAAAGATAAAAGAAGAGCTTGGTAAGAAACCTGAAGAAGCCCTTGAAATCATCAAGTTTCTAAATTCTAAGAGCATGCAAGAGCTAGAAGAAATTGTTATTAATGATAGAACAAAGACCATCCTAGAAGTTAGGAAGGTAACTTCTAAAAAGAATTTGATGATACAATTAGAATTAAAATGCCAAAACATGGAGGTTGTTATTACCAGGTTTATGATAAAATTTGATATCCTAGGTAGAAAGGCCTTCCAAATCCATTAGTTATTCATGATAAACTAATGAAGCAGGATGACTATGACAAGAAAATGAGAGAAGTTACAAAGGATTAGGTTAATATGCCTACCTCACATGGTATTCCAACAAGGAAGGTAATCTATAAGAATTTGAAGAATTTTTTTTACCTACAGCATGAGGTGAAACACATACTTGTCGACAAGCCCACATTCTCAAAGTATACTAAAGTTGATGATATTTTTAGAAGGATGATGAAGATAAAACTGCTAGAGGTGAAATCACATTGCAATAAATACCAAACAATAAAATAGAGCTTGTTGTTTTTACATTTACAGTTACAAAGTATCAAGATAAAGAGTATCAGTTCAATGTCAAATTTTAAAGTAAATCAAAAACTACAATGCAGAGATAAAGCTACCAGCGTGAAAGACACCTCATTGTCTAGCTGCAGCCTTTGTTGAACAACAAAGAGAGAAAACAATAACAAAATCAAGACAACAAACAAGTAATTTCAATAAAAAAGGGACAACTAGCTTTAGTTAGAAAGTTGTCACTATCTTCTTGCATGAAGATATTTCTTTTCCATGAATAATTCTAAGTTTATTTTAGGATATTTTGTAAAGAGTTTTTGTATAAATACTTCTCATTTAGAAGTATTGAGTGTGGATGAATTTATGAACATTTCTATAGTTGTACTATTCTGAACCTAAGGGTGATTGTACCAATTCAAGTCAGCAGAATGGATTAAAGCAATAAAGAATCATATTACAGGATTCATGTGTTGGGCCACTACAGTGAATTATTTTCACTTGTTTCCTTGTTAAATTATTATGTATTTCATCAATACCTGAATGTGTTCTAAATCTAAAGGATAAATCAGGAATTGTTATTTCAGAATATGTTAAAATCACTCTGTCTTGAACTATTTAACATTTACATGTTTTATATTGATATCTAGACTAAGGAACCCTTAATTACTCCCTAGTTTCGATTGACTCTTGCCTTTTCACTCATTATCCAGATTTGAGAACCCTTGATTGCTCTCTTACCTCGATTGAAACCATTTTCACCATCAACCTTGAAGATCTAAAGTAAATCAGCTGTCTTGCCCTATAAACATTTCCCTTTAGAAATTGATCCTGATCTGACTACTTGACACATTGACCCCATTAACCCAATGGAATACAGACCTACATATATCCATCTGAATAAGTGATTTCACCACCAAATCAAATCCAAAATCCAAAACCAATTTACCGTACATAACTAGCCTAAAATCAAATACAATCAACAAAGATAAATCATATAGAGAGATCCCTCTTTGAGCATTAGGAAGGCTAGATCCTAAGGCTTAAAATATACTAGTTTTCTCCCATTTGAATTTTCTGGAGTCAAACCTCCAAGTCTGAATGACATCTATCGAGTCTTCGTTTTCTTTTGTAAATTTCTCAATGAAAGCTTTATCATAGGACTTTTGAGGTTCTGGCATATGATACATCCTTCGTAAATTATATCAGGTAAATGACCCCTTGACTTCCTATCTTGAATTCCTGAATGTCCTATATGAGATATCTACATTGTCAATAATCCACTTCACCATATCCGTGTATGGAAGGATTTTAGGCCTCGCAACTATTCTGTGCAGGAAATAACATGCTGCTTCAAAATAGGAAGCTTCAGACAAGATTTTAGCAGTAGTTGTTGCTCTGATTTCCAGTACCTTTGAATCTTCATCCTCTAGTAGATTATACATAGCTTCCCACTACATAGTTCCACCATCTTTGTTGCATGTAATATCACTAAAGAGCGGATGCATGTCTAAGTCTTCGAATGTAGAAAGCTCGACTATTTTTTTTCTTTTCTTAGTCAACTTTGAGCGGTATTTCTTGAGATTGAGCAATATAGAAAACATAATGAACGTAAAGAAATAATGAGAGCGGAAACTCAATTAAAACAATAAATTCAATAAAGATGGGAATTTTATGGCAAGCACAAGTAAACAGATACAAATCTCCTCAAGCCTTTAAAAGAGTAAATGCAGTTGATTTTTATTAATTATGCAGTAAGCCCTACGTGGATTCATTTCAATTCTTGTCAAAACATCGCATCAAAAATCTAGAACGATATTCCAAATTAATATGACTTAAGTGCGATGTTGATTTTTCAATTGTGATAAATCGCAATATAATTAAGTCATAATCGTAATATCTCGCAACATCGCAATAACACGGAATCACAATATCGCAAGATTGATATATCACAATGTTGCAATATCGCATCGTCGCAAGGTCGGGCTTATACTTTTTTAAAAGTCATTTATGTTTTGCGATTTCCGATGTGTGGTGTATTTATTGACTTTTTGAGGGGCTTTTCCTTATTCGAAGAATGTTTCAAGCGCTTTAGGGACTTAAGAAATATGTCAAGGCCTTTTAAGTTATAAAAAACTCGATACAACATTTGGTCTTGTAAAAAAGGGTTTTATTGATCGTGTTTCACGAATTCTGACTAATTATTAATCTACATTACTTTTGGATTTTGCGCATTGCGATAAAGCAATAAGTGCTTGGTCCTAAGTGACTTAGCTTAATGATTTAAAATTTTCTAACGGAAAAAGTATTACTTGCTAAGTTTTTGGAAAAAAAAAATGAAGGGTCCCCATTTACATTACAATATTAGTTATTATAAAAAAATAAATGGGGGGGTCATTGAATAGTACAACGGAAACCAAAGAAGTTTAACAAAAAAAGGAATCAAAAGACAGTTGCAACTACACAACATGAGTTAGGCTATGATTCAGGATATGAAACAAAGATCACAGCAATGGGAATGAAGGGTAAGGACATAGAAAGCACTAACTCTTCAAGTTGTCCTAATGATACTCAAGATGAGAAAACTAGAATTGAACTTTTCCATATTCGAGTTATTTCAAAGCACACCAAAATTGATACAGGTTTTGATAGTGGTTCACATGAAAATTTGATTCCGAAGACTTAGTCAAGAAACTAAACTTAGAGACCATTCCTCATCCAATACCTTATCCTTTAGGTTGGATATGCAAGAATGAAAAATTAAAAGTTACAAGGAAATGCATCTTTAAGTTTGCAATTACAACAAACTTTCTTGATGAAGTTGAACTTGATGTAGTACCACTTGATATTTCTGGAATTTTTTTGGGAAGCCCATATTTTTATGATAGAAAAGCTATTTTCCATCGCCATGAAAACAAGTATCACTTGTTCAAAGATGGAATAGAGCACATTGTTAGATCACATCGACAGAAACTAAATCTTTCACTTGTAAATGCCGGACAAGTGAAGAGACTCATTAACTCTAGCAAGAATTTTGTGCTTCTAATGGTCACGCAAAAGAGATATGTTGAAAATGAATACTTTCAAGGTTGTGATTCAAGATTAAAATCTGATTTCGTTGTGGTTGCTAAACAATATGATGAGATGTTTCAGGAGCCAAAAGGATTTCCTCCCAAAAGGGGAATCCAACATGAAATACAATTGCAACAAGATTTTCCTCTTCCTAACATTGGCATGTACAGGATGTCAGTAATAGAAAGTGAAAAAATTAAAAAGTAAATTCAATAGTTGTTGGACAAAGGGATCATCATACCAAGTACTTCGCCATGAGGGTCACCTACTGTTTTGGCACCAGAGAAGAATGGAACATGGCGCATGTGTGTGGACTTCCGTGCATTGAAAAAAATACGGTAAAGAACCGTTACCCACTTCCTAGAATTGATGATTTACTCGATCAATTGAAAGATGCAAATTATTTTACTAAGTTGGACTTAAGGAGTGGCTATCATAAAATTATAAATTCTGAAGGTGACATATGGAAGACAACATTCAAAACAAAGCAAGTTTTTTTTGAATGGCTTGTTATGCCTTTTGGTCTTTGCAATGCTCCGACTACGTTTATGCATGTGATGAACGATGTATTGAGGCTATTTATAGATGATTTTTTGATAGTATACTTAGATGACAACTTTAGTTTTCATAAATCTCATGAAGAGCGTGTCATGCATGTCAAAAAAATACTTGATGTCTTGAAGAAACAACAGATTTTTTTTAAACATGTCAAAGTGTGAGTTTGGAAAATCTTCTTTAGTGTATTTGGGTCTTATTGTTGGAGGAGGTGAATTGAAAATAGATCCCTCCAAGATTGATTTCATTTTGAATTGGCCAAAGCCCAAAACATATGCTAAGGTAAGAATATTTTTGGGAGCAACCCAATATTGAAGGAATTTTATTGCTAACTTCTCTTCTATCGCAGCTCCATTGCATGCATTGACAAGTGTGAAGCAGGTCTTCCAGTGGGGAGGTAAAAATAGAAATAAATTTGATGCATTGAAAGAAAATATCAGTTCAGATCTATTACTTTTACTTCCAGACTTGAGACAGTCATTTGAGATTTAGACTGATGTTAATGATTACGTCGTCAGTGCGGTCCTCATGCAACATGGTAAGCCTATCTATTTTCATTCGGAAACTTTTAATAGTGCAGTGATTAATTATCCTACATATGACAAGGAGTTGTATGCATTGGTGCAAAATGTGAAAAAGTGGAAACACTACTTGATGGGTAAGGAAACAACAATTCATACTGATCATCAACCATTTCAATACTTGCAATCGCAAACAAAGTTGCAACAATGAAGGCACTTCCAATGGATGGGTTTTCTTCAACAATTCCACTTGGTGATCAGGTATAAGAAATATATATACAATAAAGTTGCTGACATGCTTTCTAGGCCTATTGTTAGTGTTGCAAATATTCTTAAGAAAAATTGTGTTTTTCATGAGATTTATGTTGAACAATATGCTTTAGATAGTGATTTTCAAGATGTATATGAAAATTTAAGTTAAGGGAACCAAGTAGAGGAATTGGATTATCACATGCATGATAAATTTTTGTACCATCTTGGTAAGCTTTGTATTCCACAGGGAGAAAGAGTCAACATTGTGAGAGAGGCACATACTTCTCTTATTGTTGGTCATTTCAGTGTAAGTAAGACGATGGCACATCTACATAGGTATTGTTATTGTCCTCATATGCTTGAAAGTGTGTCACGTTTTATTAAAGGTTGTTCATTATTTGTTGTCAGTAAGCCTAGAAATGGAAATTTATGATTGTACACTCCACTTTCAGTACCTTCTCATGCATGGGAGAGTGTCTCTATGGATTTTGTTGGAGGTATTCCTATGTCAAAGAGAAATCATGATTATATTTTTGTAGTTGTGGATAGGTTCAGCAAAATGTGTATTTTGATGCCATGTAAAAAGAAAATTACAGTTGAACAACTGCTCAGTTATTCTTTTAGAATGTATGGTTTCATTTTGGATTACCCACATCCATTGTTAGTGATCGAGATTCCAGCTTTGTTGGGAACTTTTGGTCAACCTTGTGGGGATTCATGGACACCAAATTGAAAAGAGTACAGTATTTCATCCGAAAAAATATGGTCAAACAGACGTGGTGAATAGGACGGTGATACATATTCTTCATGGTAATTGAAACAAGCATCCTAAGTTGTGAGATGAAACCTTGCACTACATTCAACATGCTTACAACCAGGCCAAGCACTCTTCCATTCAAACATCGCCATTTGCGGCATGTTTGGGATACTTGCCTAGATCTCCTTTGGATTTCATTTTTGCAAAGGATGTTGCTATTGATGGTCATAGTGACATAGACAAATCTAAATGTTTCATTGAACAAATCCAATTGGTGCATCAATCAGTCCAAGAATAGCTATAAAAGAGCCAAGTCAAGTACAAAAAAAGGCACGATAAACATCGTGTAGATCACAAATTCTAAGTCGGTGATGAATTTTGGCTTCACATTAGCAAAGAAAGGCTTCATGGAAAGGCAAAAAACTGAAACAAATTTGATATGGTCCATTTATAATTTTAGAAAAGATTGGCGATAATGCCTTCAGGTTGGATTTTCCTTCATATATGAAAATTTATGATGTTTTTAATGTTGAGAACTGAAGGTTGTATGAGCCAACTTTGATTGAATATCAAGGAGAACATGTTTAGATTCATTCCATTGAGGATTTTTCTCCTGAATACCTAAATGAACTACAGCAAGACACCATTCTTGATAGAAGAACAAGGTCTTCAAAACGAGGGAATGTGGAGTACCTTCATGTGGGGATCAAAGGCACAAATCCAAGAAAGGAAAAATGGATTGAGATTAGAAATGTGAGGGAATTGTACCCTCATCTAATGAACAACTAAAAGTGATCTTTTGGGGTCCAAAAGCTTTTAGTGTGGAGGAGTTATTAGGTGATCAAAAATATGCTAAAAAAATGAAAGTTGTCGGAATTGTGTGGAACCTAAAAGATTTCATAGATGTCGTTGTTTTGAATCTAGCGCAACTCATTTCACAAAAAGCGACATCGTATGCTCCCAGAAGCGTGTTCTGTCCACTTTTCCAAACAAGTTAATTTTGCAAAAAAAAGGGACAAGTGATTGTGTATTTTTGGCCAGTGGTAGGCTACCACGTGGCCTCTTCTGGTTGGTTGAAAGGTATTTTTAAGGCCAATATGGCCTCGCCACTTGTCCTCTTTTGATTGGCTTTGTCTTGGATGAGTTTGATTGGTTGTTTTGGTGGCCAAACACATGTTGCCACGTGGCCCAACCGGAGGCCGCCACGTTGCAGCATGGGAGGCCAGCAAGACCTCACCACAAACAACATAATTCATTACCAACGGACCAAGATATTAATTATTATATAATGGTCTGAAAGTTTATGTTAAAGTCTCACATGGAAGAGTTTGGGGGGAAGTGGGTCAGGGCTTAGCCCCGGTCCCCCATATAACATTTACATACGACCATTTGCTAGAACCAGGGGGTGGCGTGGAGTTCTAACTATTGCATTAACTGTCATGGTCACCATAACCATGTGACATGTGCCACCGTAGCCATCATCGGACTGCCAGTTGGGAAGTCATCCATCTTAACTGTGGATTAACCATGCAATGTGACACTTAAACTCCAACGGTTACATAACCATCCACATTTTTTTATATTATATATATATATATATATATATATATATATATATATATATATATATATTGCTCCAATACAATATGTTTGATTTTTCGAACTTAAGGCATCATTGGGAAAATTAATGTTCCCACGATTTTTCCAGGAGTTCTAGGAAATTGTCGCCCAGTTAGCCAAATTAAGGGTGAAATTATACGACCAGTCTGGATTCTGGGGAAATTGTGGTGCGGTTAGCAGGAAAACTAGGGAGGCTCATAACTTCTCTAGTTTTTTATGAATTTCGGATCAGAAAGATGCTAGACAGACATTTTTTGGCATTCTGAAGTTGATGGAACATGTTTTGAAGCGATTTGAGCACTTTAAATGTATGAAATCACTATTTTGAGCATAATGAAAGAGGTCCAAGCCATTGGAAGCTGGACCAAGGAGACGTAACCCAAGAGGGGCAAACTCCTTCATCATATGTTGTGTTGTGGTTATTATTATGTTGCTTTTGTATCTTGTTTCTCTATATTTTAGAGTTTATTTACATGCTTTATGTGTTTAAAATTTAACATAAAATCTCTCAAAAAATCAATTTAAAAACTCGTAATTTGCAAACCCTCCAGCACAATTTTATTAAGTTTTCATACAGCTCACATAATGATACATATCTCCTTATGCAAGATATGGTGTGAAGCAGCCTTTTATAATCTAACTACTCCATTCATTTTTGAGATATTGTAATTTTTTTATTAGATTTAGCTATGTAGATATCAGGCAAGATGTACAATTTCAAGAAAGATGTATATCCTTGTGAGATCCAAGACAAAGAATACTGGAAAATTGGACAGCGCAACAATTGCAATTGAAAATATATATTGGAGAAGATAATAGAAATATACTAGGAAAAGGAAAATTAATATATCATGTAGAAAAAAGTTAAATTCATATCTATGGTTACTAAAACATCTAGATAAAATGTCAATATTTGAAGAGGATAGTGAACATAAGAAAAGAAAGAACGAGCCGATATTATTTCCATTGTAGGCCATAAAAGAAGGGTTATTCTAGTAACACTAGTAATAACCCATATGAAATATGTGTAACCAAGACATTATTAAAGACAGGCAACATATACCAGCTAACGGTCTTGTTTGCGGTAACACTCGAATCAAATTTGTTTCAGATAATACTAATATTTATAATTATTTGTAGCACCAAATGAAGCAATAAGATGAGAAAATCTTAAAACAAAAACCCCATACTAAAATAACTTAGCAGACTTATATCAAAAACCCTAGATGACAAACCCTGGATAAAACAAAGAGGAGAGCTCCGGCAAGGATGAAGCCAGATACTTCAATCTCAAATGAGTATTTTCAGTAATAAATGATTTGAAACAATGTATTCAATAGAAAAAATAACAAATCAAATAGCTTTGTGCCCATCATCGATACCATTATAGTGTAAAAATATCAAAGACATAATTGAAAGAAAGCTTCATATCTTTACAAGTTATTAGTTGACTCTATGTCTATAGAGATGAATGAGCATCATATGGGAGTGTTGAAGAATGAGAAGGATGGGATGCGGTGATCCATAAATGGTATATGAGGATTGAAATCCTTCAATGTGTTGAAGGGTCGAGCATTAGCATCCCAAGCTGATTGATGACATGGGCATCCAAAAGTGCCTCAAGGTACCCCATATTGCAATTCACGCAATGTGAGAAATCGGGGAATGCGGGAAATGGTGTCCCCCATGTCTGACGGGGCTAAAATTAATATCCCTAAGGTAGGTTGGTTAGGTAGAACTTCAGTGTTTTCTCTTAAAGGAAGTAATAAATATCAAGTCCCTCCCTAACTACTATAGTGCTTTTATTGCGCATATTATGACCTCAAATGAGCTTTTCATATAAGCGTTGTATTAGCCCTAAAAATTCATTTTTAACTTTGAAAATTTAGCCCTAGAACATACATATAACACTACAAATAATTCAAACTTAGGGACATTATACTAAATCATATGCATATGCCTTTGTGGGGTCTGCCTTGTTATTACTCCGATAGATCTCTAAGGCTGAAGAAGAAATCCCAATAGAGGTAACCACAGACCAATATTTTAACTTGGTAGCTAGCCCTACCAAACCAAAGAGGGCTCTCTCCACAAAATCACAGCCAAGAGGGCTGGATGAATTAGTATTTTAGGCTAGGAATAAGTAATGGGGTTTGATTGGTTGAATTGGGTTGTTGGATGAGGATTAGGTCAAAGAGGCCAGGTCAGGGAAAATAGGATTAGGTTTGTAGAGATTCAATGGGGCAAGGTAGGTAGAAAACCTAGCACTTTAGGGTTTCTTGAGTGGGATGAATTAGACTGTTGAGGAGGTAGAAAGAGCAAGGCTAAGCATGAATTATTTCTAAAATGAAGAAGATGAACAAACTATGAAGGTTTTCCCAAAGATAAAGCATGAGAGATGAATTTTTCTTATTAACTTGAAAACCAAAATAGCATAGAAATGGAATGAATCATGAAACAAAACATTCATCCATAATGAGACATAAGAGAAAACAATGCTAAACTTTCATACCACAGGTATCCCAAAGAAATAGCTGCAACCTTTTCATTAATTTCTTGCCAAATATATTACACTAGAGTCTTTGATCAATGCATCAACATCCAACATGTGAAATGAGTCAAAAATTACATGATATAGACCTCAAAAGACATCTCTCCACCTTAGGGGTCGAATCCATGAGAGGAGGATCAGTTCCACCAAAACCGAGTTGAATACTTAGAGTGTAGGGAGGTCAAATTGAATCATCCCTCACTTTCTGCAAATTGATTCATTACATGTCATCAAAAATTTTCACCTAATGTATTTACCCTATGTAAGTGTAAAAAAACCATAATTACATTTACTTCCATCAATTACATAAGTAAAAACATGATTTATCAAGGTGAAAATCAAAATTGCAGAGAAAACTCAGAAAAATCAGACACTGGTCAAGTGCGCAGCGCTAGTGTCAGGTGAGCCCTCCATCTTGCAGCTAGTTTTGGATGGGTTCCAGGTGTCCAAACTAAGCTCAGGATAGCTCATTGGAAATATTATCTAGTCTACTTTCTAAATATGTGCTTGGGTTGCAGAGTTGACTTGATTTTACCTCTTAAAAAGTGATTCTCCCAAGATTGCTTAGGTGCGCAATGCCAAGGTGAAAAAGGAGGCATAACTATGATTTTTTAAATTTTATTTGACTTTTTCACCTGCCAATTTGACCAAAATGGGCTATAAAAGTGTTTTGCATGCATTTTTTCTCTATTCTAAATCAAATGGTGGTCTCCTTTTGAGAAAAATATGCCTCAAAGAGGAGCACAGCGCCTAGGGCGATGCGCTCCTGACAGTCCAACTATCACATGATTGTCCAGGAATGAACAAAAACTTCAAAAATTTGCAAAAATGTATCAAAACTTGCAAATATTTGTTGAATGGTGGTTGATGATGAAGGTTAGGCTTGGAGTGAGGCTTCAATAAGGATATTAAGCCTTATTTTCGCTTCTTTCATGGTTAGGGATTCAATTTTTGCATTGGATTTGTTTAAGTTTTGACCTTTCAATTTTGTTTCTCTTGGCATAGTGCTTTTCCATCCTTCTCTGAATATCATTTTATTTGCTTTCTTTCTCCAGGATCTTCTCACGATGTTGGTTGTCCCTGTCAAGCCATTGCTCCTGGTTCTCATTGATTACAACTGAAAATTTCTCATTAAGAGTGAGCTCATCTTCTAGTTCTCTTTCTTTCTGTCTTTCTAGTTGTAGGGTTGTTTTCAAACCTCTAGTCCTTGGCCTTCTTCTTGGCACTTGTTCTTCTGTTTCATCTAGCACACCATATTTTTCTAATGTATCTTCAAGCAAGAATTTAGCTTGTTCTACCTCTCTTTGAGCTTTGATGAATTTCACTTCATCAATGAAGTGTTTGGTCATTAGCTGCTGGTTCTCCTACTCAAGAAAGGTAATGACAAATTTAGATCTATCAAGATTAGTTTGTAGCTCTCTAATATTCTCTTATTTTTCTTTGATGACTATGCTAGTGATATCAGAATCATCTTGTTGATCCAAGTCAACAAGGTCAAACTCCATTTCTATTTCATGAAGATTTCCCTCTGCATGCCCAATATCTTCCTGAATATCTACCTCTATCATCTTTTTCTTTCCTTTGTCTACCTGCTTTTCCGATGAAGAAGGAAAGGCCCCTTCCACAATATATTGAGAATACACGTGCGTATGACCTCTCTAATATGTTTTTTCCAATGTCCTTATCTCAGCCACTTTGGTCTTTTGAAGCTCAATGATATTAGCCATGCTAGATGGCTCGATCTGAGTGTGAAATGGTGATGATGGTGGTGATAAGGGTGAAGTAGTTTGATATGATGAAGAAGTAAATAGTATGGGCTAAGATGGAGGAATGGACGTGGAAGGATGATATGGTGGAGGCACAGCATGAGCATGTTTAATTGGTGGAGAAGTAAAGATGTCATTAGCTATGAAAGTGTCCCATGAGATGTTCAATTGATCAACGTGATGGAGGACAATGATATTGATGAGAGTGGTGAAAAATAATTTTCATCTGATGGTCATAATCTCTCTTTTGAATAATGTATGCCAGTTTTTTCAATGTTCTTGAAGAGATAATAAGGTATGTTGAGCATTTTGACCCTTGTGAAGTGCATTAATAATCGGATATGGTAGGTGTAGAGTCTAGAGAACCTTCCTTCACAATAAAAGTACTTCGTGATGATTTTCATCATGGGGGAATACCTATCCAGGAGGTAAGAGAAAGTAAAGAACATTTTTCCTTCATTCTTGTACCTTGGCTTGATGTATGGCTCATAGTAATGATTCTCCAAGTTTTTTGCCTTGTACCACTTTTCACCAACATTTGTAATTCCAATGGCAGCTGCTATGATGGTTTTGGATACTGTGAAAGTGATGCCAAGAAGGGTTACTTGGTTGTCATGAAGATTAGAGATGAAATTCCTGCTCAAAACAAGGTGATGTTGGACCCTTTATACTTTTTCACAAAATTCAAAGCATCCTACATGATTGAAAAATGTCACAGTCATGGGAGAGGCCATGACTTCTTTGGTGTTTGTAGGTTAAAGTTTGAGTATCCTCCCTCTTTTGTGTGGCCTCCTCTCTTCCCTTTCTTTTTCCTCACTGAATTCTTTGTTTTCTCCTTCCATAGTGTCTTGGCTAGAAACCCTAGGGAGATGAATTGGGAGTGAAATGTAGGTTTAGAGAGTGGGGAATGGGATGGAAAAAATTAGGCAGATGGGAGAAGGGATTATTAAATTGAGGGAGGTAATAGGGATTATAAATGTTGTGGGATTTGGGAATAATAATTTTATTACAAGTATGGGGATTTGGGAGCCTAGGAATTTGAAATACCTAGGTCTTAGGGTTTAGGGGATAAAGGGCTTTGGAGAAAGGGATATAGTGAAACAGGGGTTGGGAAAGGTTAAATGTAATGTGGGAAGGGTAGTGGAAGCCTTAGGAAGTGTAATTGAAAATTAGGAATGGATCTAGGGTTTGCAAGCTTTGAAAACTCCAAATTTCACACAAGAAACTTAACACCATTAAATTTTCATTCAAGACATGCAAGGAGGGTGTGATGAGGCCCTACTTACTTGCTAGGAGGTGGAGAAATTCTTTGCTGAAGTTTTGGAGTACTTGCACAAATTTTTGGAGCTTGCAAACGAAATTGGACAGGTTCATAATGCCTTTGGTGTGTGTGTAGCGCCTTTTCTCTATGTGCAACGCTTTTCCTAGGTGAGGAGCGCGTTGTTCCAAGTGCGTAGTGCCTCCCAGAAACTCGACCTTTCGCCTTTAAAATTTTAATTTTGAGATGTGTGAGTGATGGCTTGCTGGAATAAAGAGAAAATGAATGTCCTTTTGATATTTGGATGGGATTTATGCCTTATGGATAGATGTGTTGAGCTTTGGGATCCACTTTTCCTTCTTGCTTTCACTTTAAACTTTTGAAACTATACCTTTCAATTTAACTTCTTTCCTTTGACAATCGATCATTTTGATGGACTAGAAACTTTTTTCACTTTGATGTTTGCTTTGTTAGCATGTGGAACTCTGAGTTGGAAACTTGGGAACCTTGTACTTATTACATATTAAATGACATAAAATGACAAAATAAAAATTAAAGTTACATCTTTTTGAAATAAAAATTACATTTTAGGATGAAAATCACAACTTTGGAATCAGAATTACATCTTTGCAAATCATATTTACATGATAAAGATATTTTATTTTTTTCACTCTCTTATTTTGTTGGCTTTATGCAATGGAAATGGTGTTTTTATTGGACCTTAAAAAAAACCCTAAAGGCCTAATGAAACCTTGAAAAAACCATAAATACCTAATGAGACTTTGAAAGAGTGGTTTTCATGATGACCTTAGCTTTATGGATGATGTACAATCAGCAAGGTATGAAATTGAGCCAGCAAGTAATGAAAATTTATAAAAAGTGAAATTTTTTGAGTTAGGGCTATCATCAGTGAGTAAAATTTTTGCATGACCTAGTGGAATGAATAAAATTTTCTGAGTGGGAATCCTAAAATGATATGAAAAGAGGATTTTGATCACTGATGGCAGGATTCAAATACTGACACTAACATTGGCCTTATTGGGGATGATAGCTCTGAAAGAGGTGTCAAGAACCACAGAACACTGAATTTTGTAGATCAGTGCCTTATCCATTGGGCCAATATGGTCAAAAACTCAAACTAATAACATGACTGAAAACTGATAACTCAGAAAAAATAGACTAACTCAAGACAAACTCAAATGACTGAAACTTGACTCAATACTGAATTAATTTACTAAAAATTGAACTTTTTAAAATGGTGGAAAATCATTGAAGCTCCATGGCCTTCACTTTGGGCTTCGAACTCCAATGATTCTCTACTTCACACTTGAAAAAAATGTAACTGATGTTTACAAGGAAATGGAAAAATGATTGAAAAATGTGCTTCAGAAAAGATAGTGTTTAAGGAGTCTACCATTGACGGTTCCTCCTAAATACTCTTTTCCATTCATCTCTTCAATCAAGTAAGAATTTTGTCCTCGACAAGCTGAAATATGATATGGGCCTTTCCATAAATTCTCAATTTTTCCATGCTTACCCTTGTCCTCATTTCTGGCATCCAAGTGGAGTACCACATCTCCAACCTTGAAGTTGTCTTCCTTAGTTTTACGGTCATAGATATTATTTATCCTGTCATGGATTTTTGAAGTATTTTGAAATACATCATCTCTCGTCTACTGAAGGTGTATCATTTGATTAATACGACGATGTATGTCATTTTCCTCAGTCCATGCTTCTTGCAGAAATTTCATTGTCGGGACTGCTAATGATGTTGGAAACACAGTATCGACACCATACACAACTTGAAAAGGAGACATGCCAATAGACTTCTTATTACTTATCTGGTCTGCCCACAATGCATTAATCAACTTCTTATGCCAATTCTTTTTATTTCCCTCTAACATTTTCTTTTTTATATTGATCATGGATTTATTAGAGGACTCCGCCAATCCATTACCTTGTGGGTAGTAAGTTGTAGAGTGTCCCAACTTAATGTTATATATGTCACAAAACTTAGTCATCTTCTTAGACTTGAATGTTGTTGCGTTATCTATGATAATATTAGTAGGACAACCAAAAAAGGACAAAATATTACTTTCTAAAAACTAAATGATGATAGAATCTATTTCTTGCCTGGTCGAGATCGCTTCGATCCACTTTGTAAAGTAATATATGGCTGTCAATATCCAATTGTGTTGTGCGGAAAATGTTGGGTGAATCTCTCCTATGAAATCTAGGCCCCATTGCTGAAATGGTGCATGTACTGAAATAGTTTGAAGAGGTAATGGGAGAAGCTTTCTCTTACCCTGGAAAAATTGACATTCGTGGCAACTCATTACTGCTTTGTAGACATCTACAAAAAGTGTCAACCAATAATATCCCACTCTCAATTTTTTATTGGTTGTGGTCTTCCAATATAAGTGGCCCCCACAATCTCCTTTGTGGAAGTCATTCATCACTTCCTTAGATTCTTCATCAACCAAACAGTTCAGCAACACACCTCCGGTATCCTTCCAGTAAAGTGCATTGTCCAGTATGCAATACTTTGATGCTTTGAGTTTCAAAGATCTACCTTGACTCTTAGTCATGCCTACAGGAGGGTTTAGTTGTTGCAAAACATAAACATATCAGAATATTGTGGAGACAACAAAAATATATCGGATACCTAAATGAGATTCACTTCTTCTTCATTTTCAGACAAGGCTAAAATCAAGTTGATTTCAAGAGAATGAAGGTTTGACTCAGCCATGAGCTTGGCTAATCCCTGACCTTTGATCATCTTAGTGGGCTTGATCTCAAGGTCATATTCTAGTAAAACTGTTATCCATCTCCCTCTCCTACCTTCTGGATATGTCTGCATGAGAAATTATTTTACAGCTGCATTAGGTACATAGGAAAGAGTATGTGAATGTAATACGTAAATTCTAAAATCTTTTAGTGCTTTAACCAAAGACAGAGCTTTTTCTCTATGATGTTGTAGTGAACAGCTTCACCTCTGATATTGCAACTAAAAAATGAAATTGGTAGCTCTGTTTTATCCCTTTTATGCATCAAGACTGTTGCCATAGTGTGCTTAGAAGAAAATGAGAATATTATGAAATCAGTAGTATAATCAGGACTTATCAAAGCAGGAGTAGTAGTTAAGGCAAACTTTACTGAGTTGAAATATTTCTGGGCATCTTCAGACCACTTCAGGTCATTATATGTCTTCAACATATTTGTCAACTCTCTAAGATGCTCCGCCAAATAAGGAATGAATCTACATAAGAAATTCATCTTACCATTAAATGCTTTTATTTCCTTTTTGATGCGAGGGAAATCAATCTGTTGAATCACTTGAACACGGGAAGGGTCAATCCGGATCCCATCCCTAGAGATGATGTGACTGAGAAATTTGCCCTACTCCATGGCAAAAATGCTTTTCTTTGGGTTGAGAGATATTCTGAACTTCCTACATCTCTCAAAAACAATTCTTAAATGGTGCAAACGTTCATCATCAGAATGTGAAAACACTATCAAATCATCTAAATAAAAAACCAAGAAAAAATGTTTTTCATTGGCGAATGCTATGGCCATGGCCCGTTGAAATGTGGCCCCTCCATTTTTCAAACCAAATGGAATCTTTGTATATTTTAACGTGCCCCAAGGTGTAGTAAATGTTTTCTTGTCCTAATCATTCTCATGCACCAAAATTTGGTTGTACCCCGAATAGCCATCCAACAGTGACATCCGGGAAGCACCAAAAACTCTTTCAAGGATGTGATCCATCTTAGGAAGTGGATAGTTTTCTTTGAGGGACACTTTGTTCAAGTTTCTGAAATATATGCATAGTCATATTTCTCCAGTATTCTTTCTTACTGGGACCAAATTCGAAATCAAATCAGAGAATCTGATAGGGACAATAATATCAGACTTGAAAAGTCTATTTACCTCTTTTTCAATTGATGGCAACAATCTGGGATTTATCCTTCTCAAAGGGCTTTTGATCGGACTTGATAGGAATAGTGTGTTGAATGATGTTCTTTTCATACACCTTTAAATCTACATATTCCCATGCAAAAACAACAGAAAACTCATAAAGTAATTTAACATATTCAGCCTTTACCTCAAGAGATAAGGACTTGGATAGTTTAACCATCTTTGGTTTGTCTATTGTCCCAGTGTTTACATCTTCAACACCCTTTTCTATAGGCACCAATGTAGGCTTTCGTGCTACGTCATCTTGGTCAAAAAATTCTTCCAAAGGTATGAGACCTTTTGGAATATTGTTGTCTTTCAGTTGCAGTACATCTATCTGAGTTGCTTCTATGTCCTGACCATTTTTATCATATATTTCATCTATGGAACAATTCTCAAATTATTCTTCACCTTGGAGAAATTTATTTACCTGCTTATCATCCCAGAAAACCTGCCAATACCGCAAGTTATTGGGCATAGTGGGCCATTGTTTCACATGAATCTCAAACTTCCTGTTTGAATAGATGGGGAGCTTAAAATTTCTTGCAGCCATAGCTAATGAATCTTCCATGATATTTTGATTCCTTGGCACAATTGTAAGTATACACTCCTGAAACATCTTCAAAATATCTAGTACAACATTCCTATATTGTCTCATTCGAGGATGGTTAGCTTGATATTCACCTTTAACTTGTTTGATCACAAGTTTTAATCACCATACACAACAATCCTATTTGCACTCAATTTCTTCAAGATCTTTAGGCCAGTAATCAGTGCTTCATACTCTGTCTCAATGTTAGTGCAATGAAAATCTAACTTGTAAGAGCATAATCTAACATTTGTAGGAACCTTACCAAGCTGATGAAGAGCTGCGGACCCAAATTCCAATGTTTGCCCCATCTTTTCCCAAGGCACCATCAAAGTCCATGGACCACGAACCATTTTCATCCTCCAAGTGTTGAAACTCTGATTTATGTTTTGGCTCATTTTGTTGAACTGTCTCTTCATGTTTTTCCGAACTTTCTTCCACTTTATATAATGGTTTTTCTGAATTTCTCTCTGCTTCATCTTATGGTTGTTCTGATGAGCTTGGAAGATTCACTTTTTCCTTTTTTATAACTTCTCTAATGCAATTATGAATCTCTCGAACGTCATATACATATACAAGTTGGTTATCTAGATCATTTAAGCCGCTATCATTAAACAAAATGAATGACTCTAAATCTATATGTACATCATTTATTAGATGATTGTTAGGATTTTCTTTGTTTGTGATCATATATTTCATCTTTTCTTCATGATAAAATTTTCTCAATTTCCCGAAAACAGGGATAGTTGCATAAGAAAATTCTAATTGCAATGTTCCTCTTAATTCCCCCCCCCACCCCCCAAGATCTTGATAGCAACATGCCAAACCGTGGCAGTATGTCAGCTACCACCACATCCGTTAGAACATTATTTGTCAGAATATGCTCTATGGAGACAACCAAATCTTTAATAATACCAATACAATGGACTCTACCTGAATCGAAGTAGTATAAGTCATGGTAGGGACGGGTGATGTCAAGGCCCAAATTTTCCATAATGGATTTTGGCATTAGATTGTGGGACGCTCTGAAGTCTAACATGGAATTATGTAAAATGAATTTGTGGATTCGTAGACTCAAGTAGAGAGGAGGAACCTTGCTATCTTCTGACTCACCATCAATAGGAGGACCAAATATGAGTTTGGGCTGATCATCTTCGATATTCACCATCTCGGAGAAAGGAACTACTTTAAGCATCTTAGCAACATGGGACATATATTGGTTATTCTTAACTAACTCAGTCAAAGGCATGGGCACTTTTAATTTTGAAATTTCAGTTTCTAGACTGAAGGGAGTAGATTTATCTACTTCTTTGATTACAGTGTCCTGTCTGTCAACATGGTCCTTTTCTGGAGTTTATTTCTTCTGACTATCCTTTTCCTTATTTGCTGAAATTATGGATGTTTGATTTACCTTGTTTTGATTCATGACTGCAGGTTCTTTTCCCTTACTCTGATTACCTGGAGGATTATGGTTTTTTTTAGTATCTTTCTACTAAGATGCTCTCTTTTGAATGGGATTAACCGACACATCTCTGATTCTCAATAAAAGCTGCCTATTTTGTGAACTAAGTGAATTCAGGTATCCCTGTTGATAATCATCTAATTCGGTCTCCAATTCATGATCATTGGCAAGGATGAAATCATCATCCTTAGACTCATCTTTCTTTTCAAAATATTCTTCATCTTTCATGAAAAACATAGGAAAACAATCATCCTTGAAAAGGAGATTTTCCTCAACAACTGTGTCTTCATCTTCTTCTTCTCCTTGAACATAGTTAAGCTGCATGGGTGTCTTGATTTGCTGTTGTTGTGCTAGTTTCTCAGGATCCCGTTGTTCTCTCTGCTTGATCCTTAACTGAGGTTTTTGTTGGCCTCTATAGTTAGGATTTCTGACCTCAGGCTGTCTTTCAGTGAAAAACATCATGTCATCCATCCTTTCAATAGTTCTTATCATTGTATCCATCTTAGCATCAGAAGATGAGGTGTAGGGTTCATCTTTAATAGTAACTCTTCTCCCATTCCTCACTCTAGCTCTCTTCATCAGCATATTTTCTTCAACGTTGATCGCGTTATTTTTCATATATTCCAATGTAGCTGGATTTCTTTCCCTTAGTTGGTAAGCCATATCAGGATCAAATGCATTTGGATAACGTATGAGAGCTAAGCCTGGGGGAGGCTTGATCTCAACAGGAATTTCATTATAGGTTCTATTGAAGCGAGTATTGAAGTCTTGGACTGATTCATTAGGATTTCTCTTTATGGTCTCATACTCAAAAAGCAATTGTAAATGGTTTTTATTTACTTCCCATCTGGCTATAAATGCATCAATCAACTGGTCTGGAGTGGCAATGGAATTAGCAGTCAAGGATCTAAACCAAACTTTGACATCTCCAGATAAGCTTTGGGCTATAATCCTCATTTTGGCATTGTCAGCATCAACTTCCTCCAAGTCTATGAAGTCAATGACCTTAACAATGTGTTGTCTTGCAGATATGGTATAATTTTCATCAAACAAGGGGAGTCTTTGGCCATAACCCTGAGGTAAATCATTCAATTGAGCAGGTAAGATAAGTGGGGAAAATCTTGCCATGATTCATGCTGAGTGAAGTGGTGGATTGACAACAGGAGGGATTGGCTGAATAGGTAGTGAAATAGTAGTTGTAGGTACTAAAGTAGTGGGTATAGGTATAAATCATGACATCGAGGGTGCAGATGAAAAAGTAACAAGTGATTCAAGTTGATTTAAGACGGATATTTCCTCTTGATGGTATAATTGGATCTAGTTTTTGATATCAAGGTCAGATTCAAGTTTAATCTCTTCAAAGAACCAATATTTTAGAGGACTAAGGTCTAATTCAGACAATTAATTGACCTCAAATAGTCTTAAAGGATCAAAGACTATTTCGGATAAAGAGGTGTCAGACTTAGATTTAAACAATGACAATTCAAATTTCAGATCTTACAGTATATCTTCAAGAGATAGTAGTTTAGCAGGAAGAGAAGCATATCTTACCAATGGAACTGGTCCTGACTGAATGTTTGTAGTTTGATATCTATGCCTCCGGAAAATATTCTCTGGATCATCTAGATCAGGTTTCGGATTTTCTCTCATGTGTCTTCTCGAAGCCATCTCTACAATCTTAGCACTACAACTATTGAATCGGACTTTCTGAAACTTAACCCTATCATCCAAAGGATCAAATTCCAATGATTTCTTTGTCATACACCCAGGGAAAATAATTCTTTTGTTCCCCGGCAACGGCGCCAGTATTTTATCACTCTGCAAGATATCTGAGGCTCGAGAATAAATCCCAACAGAGGTAACCACAAAACAATCTTTTGGCTTGGTAGCCAGCCCTACCAAACCAGAGAGGGCTCTCTCCACAAAATCACAGCCAAGAGGGTTGGATGAATTAGGATTTTAGGCTAGGTATAATTATAGGGGTTTTCTTGGTTGAATTGGGTTACTGGATGAGGATTACATCAAAGAGGCTAGGTCAGGGCATATAGGATTAAGGTTGCAGAGATTCAATGGGGTAAGGTAGATAAAAAACCTAATACTTTAGGGTGTCTTGAGTGGGATGAATCAGACTAGTGAGGAGCTAGAAAGAGAAAGGTTAAGCATGAATTCTTTCTAAACTGAAGAACATGAACAAACTATGAAGGTTTTCCCAAAGACAGAGCATGAGAAATTAATTCTTCTTATTAACTTAAAAACCAGCATGTCATATAGATGGAATGAATCATGAAACAAAACATTCATACATAATGAGACATAAGAGAAAAAAATGCTAAATTTTCATACCACGGGTATCCCAAAGAAATAGTTGCAACCTTTTCATTAATTTCCTACCAAATAGATTACACTAGAGTCTTTGATCAATGCATCAACATTTAACCTATGAAATGACTCAAAAATTACATAATATAGACCTCAAACAACCTCTCTCAACCTCAGGGGTCGAATCCATGAGAGGAGGAGCAGTTCCACCAAAAATTGAGCTGAATACCTAGAGTGTATGGAGGTCAAACTAACTCATCCCTCACTTTTTGCAAACCGATTCATTACATGTCATCAAAACTTTTCACCTAATGTATTTACCCTAGGTAAATGTAAAAACACCATAATTACATTTAATTTCATCAATTAAATAAGTAAAAACATTATTTCTCAAGGTGAAAATCAAAATTGCAGAGAAAACTCAGAAAAATCAGACACTGGTTAGGTGCGCAGCGCCAATGTCAGGTGCACCCTCCATCTTGTAGATGAGTGTTGGATGTGTTGCAGGTGTCAAAACTGAGCTCAGGCTAGCTCATTGGAAATATTATCCAGAATAATTTCAAAATATGTGCTTTGTTTACTGATTTTACTTGATTTTACCTCCCAAAAATTGATTCTCTCGTGACTGCTCAGGTGTGCAGTGCCAAGGTGAAAAAGGAGGCAGAAATGTGATTTTTTGAATTTTTTCGACTTTTCACCTGCCATTTTGACCAAAAAAGGCTAGGAAAGTGGTCACTCTGCATGTTTTCTTTGTTCTTAATCCAATGGTGGTCTCCTTTTGACCAAAATGTGCCTCAAACAGGAGCGCAGTGGCTAGGGCACTACGCTCCTGACAGTCCAACTATCACATGACTATCCAGTAATGCACAAAAACTTCAAAAATTTGCAAAAATGTATCAAAAATTGCTAAAAATTTTTGAATTGTGGTAGATTATGAGGGTTAGGCATGGAGTGAGGCTTTAACAAATATATCAAGCCTTCTTTTCTCTTCTTGCATAGTTAGGAATTCAATTTTTGCATTAACTTTTTTTAAGTTTTGACCTTGCAATTTTGTTTCTCTTGGCATAGTGCTTTTCCATCCTTCTCTAAATATCATTTTCTTTGTTTTATTTCTCCAGGAGCTTCTCAAGATGTTAGTTGGCCCTGTCAAGCCATTGCTCCTGGTTCTCATTGATTACAACTGAAAATTGCTCATTAAGAGTGAGCTCATCTTCTAGTTCTCTTTCTTTCTGTATTTCTAGTTCTAGGGCTCTTTTCAAACCTCTAGTCCTTGGCCCTCTTCTTGGCACTTGTTCTTTCGTTTCATCTAGCACACCATATTTTTCTAGTGTATCTTCAAGCAAGAATTTAGCTTGTTCTTCCTCTCTTTGAGATTTGATGAATTTCACTTCATCAATGAAGTGTTTGGTCTTTAGTTGTTGGTTCTCCTGTTCAAGAAAGGTAATGAAAAATTTATATCTATCAATATATGTTTGTAGCTCTCTAATATTGGCTTCTTTTTATTTGATGACTATGCTAGTGATCTCATAATCATATTACTGATCCAAGTCAATGAGGTCAAAATCCATTTCTGTTCCATGAATATCTCCCTCCTCATGCCTAATATCTTCCTAAATATTTTCCTCTATCATCTTTTTCTTTCCTTTGTCTACCTGCTTTTTCAATGAAGAAGGCAAGGCCCCTTCAATAATCTGTGGAGAAAACACTTTCCTATGACCTCTCCAATATGTTTTTTCCAATGTCTCTATCTCAGCCACTTTGGTCTTTTGAAGCTCACTAATCTTAGCCATGCTAGATGACCCAATCTGAGTGTGAAATGGTGATGATGGTGGTGATATGGGTGAAGTATTTTTATCTGAAGAAGAAGTAGATACTATGGACTGAGATGGAGGAATGAATGTGGAAGGATGAGATGGTGGAGGCACAGCTTGAGCATGTTGAATTGGTGGAGCATTAAAGCTGTCATTAGCTATGAAAGTGTCCCATGAGATTTTCAATTAATCAAGGTGATGGAGGAAAATTATCTTGATGAGAGAGTGGTGAAAAATAATTTTCATCTGGTGGTCATAATCTCTCTTTTGAACAATGTATGCCAATTTGTCAATGTTCTTGAAGAGATAATAAGATATGTTGAGAATTTTGACCCTTTTGAAGTGCATTAATAATCAAATATGGTAGGTGTAGAGTCTAGAGAACCCTCCTTCACAATAAAAGTACTTCATGATGATTTTCATCATGGGGGCATACCTATCCAGGAGGTAAGAGAAAGGAAAGAACCTTTTTCCTTCATTCTTGTACCTTGGCTTGATGTATGGCTCATAGTAATGATTCTCCAAGTTTTTTTCCTTGTACCACTTTTCACCAACATTTGGAATTCCAGCTGCACCTGCTATGATGGTTGTGGATACTGTGAAAGTGACACCGGCAAGGGTTACTTGGTTGTCATGAATATTAGATATGAAAAGCCTGCTCAAAATAGGGTGATGTTGGACCCTTTTTATTTTTTCACAAAATTCAAAGCATCCTACATGCTTGAAACATGTCATAGTCATGGGAGAGGCCATGAGTTCTTTGGTGTTTGTAGGTTCAATTCTAAGGGTCCTCCCTCCTTTGTGTGGCCCCCTCTCTTCCCTTTCTTTTTCCTCACTGAATTCTTTGTTTTCTCCTTCCATAGTGTCTTGGCTAGAATCCCTAGGGATATGAATTGGGAGTGAAATGTAGGTTTAGGGAGTGGGGAATGGGATGGAAAAATTTAGGGAGGTGGGGGAAGGGATTATTAAATTGAGGGAGGTAACAGAGAGTAGAAATGTTGTGGGATTTGGGAATAGGAATTTTATTACAGGTATGGGGATTTGGGAGCCTAGGAATTTGAAATACCTAAGTCTTAGGGTTTAGGTGATAAAGGGATTTGGAGAAAGGGATATAGTGAAATATGGGTTGGGAAAGGTTAATTGTAAGGTGGGAAGGGTAATGGAAGTATTAGGATGTGCAATTGAAAATTAGGAATGGAACTAGGGTTTTCAAGCTGTGAAAACTCCAAATTTCACACAGCAAACTTAACACCATGAAATTTTCATTTAAGAAATGCAAGGAGGGTGTGATGAGGCCCTACTTACTTGCTAGGAGATGGAGAAATTATTTTTTTAAGGTTTGGAGTACTTGCACAAATTTTTGGAGCTTGCAGAAGAAATTAGACAAGTGCGCAACGCCTTTGGTGCGTGCGCAATACCTTTTCTCTATGTGTAGCGCTTGTCCCAGGTGAGTGATGGCTCGATGGAATAATGAGCAAATGAATGTTTTTTTGATATTTTGATGGGCTTTATTCTTGATGGATTGGATGTTTTGAGCTTTGGGGTCTATTTTTCCTTCTTGCTTTCACTTTAAACTTTTGAAACTATACCTTTCACTTTGACTTCTTTCCTTTGAAAATCGATCATTTTGATGGACTAGGAACTCTTTGCACTTTGATATTTTCTTTGTTGGCATGTCGAACTCTGAGTTGGCAGCTTGGAAAGCTTGTAGTTATTACATATTAAATGACATAAAATTACAAAATAAAAATAAAAGTTACATCTTTTCGGAATAAAAATTACATTTTAGGATGAAAATCACAACTTTGAAATCAGAATATATCTTTGCAAATCATCTTTACATGATAAAGAGATGTTATTTTTTTCACTCTCTTATTTTGTTGGCTTTATGCAATGGAAATTGTGTGTTTATTGGACCTTAAAAACAACCCTAAAGACTTAATGAAACCTTGAAAAAACCCTAAAGACCTAATGAGACTTTGAAAGAGTGGTTTTCATGATGACATTAGCTTTATGGATGATGTACAGTTAGCAAGGTATGAAACTGAGCTAGCAAGTAATGAAAATTTATAAAAAGTGAAATTGTTTGACTTAGGGCTACCATCAGTGATTAATTTTTTTGCATGACCTAGAAGAATGAATAAAATTTTCTGAGTGGGACTCCTAAAATGATATGAAAAGAGGATTTTGATCACTGATGGCAGAAGGAAAATACTGACACTAACATTGGCCTTATTGGGGATGATAGCTCTGAAAGAGGTGTCAAGAACCAGAGAACACTGGATTTTGCAAATCAGTGCCTTATCTCTTGGGCCAATACGGTAAAAAAACTCAAACTAATAACATGACTGAAAGCTGATAACTCAGAAAAAATAGACTGACTCAAGACAAACTCAAATGACTGAAACTTGACTCAATACTGACTTACTTTACTGAAAATTGAACTTTTGAAAATGGTGGAAAATCAATGAATCTCAATGGCCTTCACTTCGGGCTTCGAAATCCAGTGATTCTCTTCTTCACACTTGCAGAAAATGTAACTGATATTTACAATGAAATGGAAAACTGATTGAAAAATGTGCTTCAGAAAAGAAAGTGTTTAAGGAGTCTACCATTGAATGGTTCTCCTAAACACTCTTTTCCATTCATCTCTTCAATCAAGTAATCATTATGTCCTCAACAAGCTGAAATCTGATATGGGCCTTTCCATAAATTCTCAAATTTTCCATGCTTACCCTTGTCCTCATTTCTGGCATCCCAACGGAGTACCACATCTCCAACCCTTAAGTTGTCTTCCTTAGTTTTCTGGTTATAGATCTTCTTTATCCTGTCATGGAGTTGTGAAATATTCTTAAATATTTCATCTCTCGTCTGTTGAAGGTGTATCGTTTGATTAATACGATGTTGTATGTCATTTTCCTTAGTCCCTGCTTCCTGCAAAAATTTCATTATCGGGACTTCTAATGATGTTGGAAACACAGTATCGACACCATACAAAACTTGAAAAAGAGACGTGCCAATATACTTCTTATTACTTACCTGGTCTTCCCACAATGCATTAATCAACTTCTTATGCCAATTCTTTTTATTTGCCTTTAACATTTTCTTAATGATATTGATCAAGAATTTATTAGAGGACTCCGCAAATCCATTACCTTGTGGGTAGTAGGTTGTAGAGTATCCCAACTTAATTTTATATCTGTCACAAAACTCAGTCATCTTCTTAGAATTGAATGTTGTCACGTTATCTGTGATAATCTTAGTAGGACAACCAAAACGGGACAAAATATTACTTTCTAAAAACTGAATGATGACATAATTTGTTTCTTGTCTAGTATGAATTGCTTCGATCCACTTTGTAAAGTAATTTGTGGCTGTCAATATCCACCTGTGTTGTGCAGATGATGCTGGGTGAATCTCGCCTATGAAATCTAGGCCCCACTACTGAAATGGTGCATGTACTGAAATAGGTTGAAGAGGTAATGGGAGAAACTTTCTCTTACCCTGAAAAACTTGACATTCGTGGAAACTCATTACTGCTTTAGACATCTACAAAAAGTGTCGGCCAATAATATCCCTCTCTCAATATTTTATTGGATGTGGTATTCCAATATAGGTGGCCCTAACAATATCCTTTGTGGAATTCATTCATCACTTCCTCATATTGTTCTTCGACCAAACAGTTCAGCAACACACCTCCGAGATCCTTCGAGTAAAGTGCATTGTCCAGTAAGAAATACTTTGAATCTTTGAGTTTCAAATGTCTGCCTTGACTCTTAGTCATGCCTACAGGAGGTTTTAGGTGTTGCAAAACATAAACAATATCAGAATATCATGGAGATGACAAAAATATATCTAATACTTGATGAGATTTACTTATTATTCATTTTCAAAAAAGGCTGAAATTAAGTTGATGTCAAGAGCATGAAGGTTTGACTCAACCATGAACTTCGCTAAGCCTTGACCTTTGATCAGCTTGGTGGGCTTGATCTCAAGGTCATATTCTATTAAATCTGCTATTCATCTCCCTCTACTACCTTTTGGGTATGTCTGCATGAGAATTTCTTTTACATCTGCAATAGGTACATAGGCAAGTGTATGTGAATTTAATATGTAAACTCTGAAATATTTCAGTGCTTTAACCAAAGCCAAAGCCTATTTCTCTATAATGTTGTAGCGAAGGGCTGCATCTCTGATATTGCAAATAAAAAATGCAATTGGTAACTCTGTTTTATCCCTTTTATTCATCAAGGTTGCTACCATAGTGTGCTTAGAAGAAAATGAGAATATTTTGAGATCAGTAGTATAACCATGATTTATCAAAACAGGGGCAGTAGTCAAGGAAAACTTTACTGAGTTGAAATATTTCCGCACATCTTCAAAACACTTCAAATCATTATATTTCTTCAACATATTTTTCAACTCTCTAAGATGCTCCGCCAAATTAGGAATGAATCTTCATAAGAAATTCATCTTACCATTGAATGCTTGTATTTGATTTTTGTTGCAGGGAAATCAATCTGCTGAATTGCTTGAACACGAGAAGGGTCAATCCGGATCCCATACTTGGAGATGATGTGATCAAGAATTGTTCCCTCCTCCATGGAAAAATGGCTTTTCTTTGGGTTGAGAGATATTTTTAACTTCCTACATCTCTCAAAAACAATTCTTAAAGGGTGCAAATGTTCATCATCAGAATATGAAAACACTTTCAATTAATCTAAATAAACAACCAAGAAAACATATTTTTCATTAGCGAATGCTATGTCCATGTCCCGTTGAAATGTGGCCCCTACATTTTTCAAACAAAATGGCATCTTTGCATATTTGAACGTGCCCCAAGGTGTAGTAAATGTTGTGATGTCCTGATCATTCTAGTGCACCAAAATTTGGTTGTACCCCGAATAGCCATCCAAAAATGACATTCAAGAAGAACCAAAAACTCTTTGAAGGATGTGATCCGCTTTAGGAAGTGGATAGTTGTCCTTGAGGGATACTTTTTTCAAGTTTCTGAAATATACGCAGAGACAGATTTCTCCAGTCTTCTTTCTTACTGGGACCAAATTCAAAATCCAATTAGAAAATCTGATAGGGACAATAATACCGGCCTTGAAAATTCTATTTACCTCTTTTTCAATTGATGACAGCAATCTGGGATTTATCCTTCTCAACTTCTGCCGAAAGGGATTTTTATCGGACTTGATTAGAATAGTGTGTTGAATGATGTTCTTTTCATACACCTTTAAATCTGCATATTCCCATGCAAAAACATCATAAAAATTAGAAAGTAATTTAAAATATTCAATCTTTACCTCAGGAGATAAGGACTTGGATAGTTTAACCATGTTTGTTTTGTCTATTGTCCCAATGTTTACATCTTCAACACCCTTTTCTGTAGGCACCAATGTAGGTTTTCTTGCTACGTCATCTTGGTCAAACAATTCTTCCAAAGGTATGAGACCTTTTGGAATATTGTTGTCTTTCAGCTGTCGTATATCCATCTGAGTTGTTTCTATGTCTTGGTCATTTTTATCACAAATTTCATCTATTGAACAATTCTCAAATTCTTCTTCACCTTGGAGAAATTTATTTACCTGCTTATCATCCCCCAAAACCAACCAATACCGCAAGTTATCGGGAACAGTGGGTCGGTGTTTCACATGAATCTCAAACTTCATGTTTGAATAGATGGGGATATTAAAATTTCTTACAACTTTAGGTAATGAATCTGCCATGAGATTTTGATTCCTTGGCACAACTGTAAGTATACATTCTTGAAACATCTTCAAAATATCTAGTACACCATTCCTATATTGTCTCATTCGAGGATGGTTAGCTTGATATTCACCTTTAACTTGTTTGATCACAAGTTCTGAATCGCCATACACATCAATCCTTCTTTCACCCAGTTTATTCAATATCTTTAGGCCAGTAATCAGTGCTTCATACTCCACCTCATTGTTAGTGCAATAAAAAGCTAACTTGTAAGAGCATAATCTAACATTTGTAGGAACCTTACTAGGCTGATGAAGAGGGTTGCGGAACCAAATTCCAATGCCTACCCCGTCTTTTCCCAAGGCACCATCAAATTCCATGGACCACAGACCATTTTAATCCTCCAAGTGTTGAAACTCTGATTTCTGTTTTGGCTCATTTCGTTGAACTGTCTCTTCATGCTTTTCCAGACTTTCTTCCACTTTATCTACTGGTTTTTCTGAATTTTTCTATGCTTCATCTAATGGTTGTTCTGATGAGCTCGGCAGATTCAATTTTTAATTTTTTATAACTTCTATAATGAAATTATGAATCTTTGGAACATCCTCTACATCTACAAGTTGGCTATCTACATCAATTAAGTCGCTATCATTAAGAAAAATTAATGACTCTAAATCTGTATGTACAACATTTATCGGATGATTGTTAGGCTTTTCTTTGCTTGTGATCATATATTTCATGTTTTTTTCACAGTACAATTTTCTCAATTTCCCGAAAACAGGGATAGTTTCATAAGAAAATTATAATTGCAATGTGCCTCTTAATTCCCTTCCCCCCCCGAGGATCTTAATAGAAACATGCCAAACCATGCCGGCATGTCAACTACCACCACATCCATTAGAACATTCTTTGTCAGAATATTCTCTAGGGAGACCGCCAAATCTTTAATAAGAACAATACAATGGAATCTACCTGAATCGAATGAGTATAAGTCATGGTAGGGACGAGTGATGTCAAGGCCCAACTTTTCCATAATGTCTTTTGGAATTAGATTGTGGGAGGCTTCAGAGTCTAACATGGAATTACATAAAATGCATTGGTGGATTCGTAGACTCAAGGAGAAAGGAGGAACCCCGTTATCTTCTAAATGACCATCAATAGCAGGACCAAATATGAGTTCGGGTTGATCATCTTCGACATTCACCATGTCAAACAAAGTATCTACTTTAAGCATCTTAGAAACATGAGACTTATATTGGTTATTCTTAACTAACTTAGTCAAAGTTATGGACACTTTTAATTTTGAAATTTTAGTTTCTAGACTGAAGGGACTAGATTTATCTACTTCTTTGATTGCAATGTCCCGTATGTCAACATGGTCCTTTGTTGGAGTTTCTTTCTTCTGACTATCCTTTTCCTAATTTTCTGAACTCGTGGATGGTTGATTTACCTTGTTTTGATTTGTGACTACGGGCTATTTTTCCTTACTCTGATTACCTGGAGGATCCTGCTTTGTTTGAGTATCTTTATGCTAAGATGCTCTCTTCTAAATGGGATTAACTGGAACATCTCTACTTCTCAATGAAATATGCCTATTTTTTGAACTAATTTCATTCAGGTATCCCCGCTGATAATCATCTGATTCGATCTCTAATTCATGATCATTGGCAAGGATGAAATCATCATCCTTAGGCTCATCTTTCTTTTCAAAATATTTTTCATCTTTTGTCAAAAACATAGGCAAACCATGAGCCTTGAAAAGGATATTTTCCTCAACAATTGTGTCTTCGTCTTCTTCTTCTCCTTGAGCATAGTTTTGCTGCAAGGGTGTCCTGATTTTTTGTTGTTGTGCTGGATTTTCAGGAGCCCATTGTTCTCTTTGCTTGATCCTTAACTAAGGCTATTGTTGGCCTCTATAGTTAGAATTTTTGACCTCAGGTTGTCTCTCATTGATGGACATCTTGTCAACCATCCTTTCAATATTCCTTATCAATGTATCCATCTTAGCATCAAAATATGAGGTGTATGGTTCATCTTTAATAATAACTCTTATCTCATTCATAGCTCAATGTTGATCGTGTTCTTTTGCATATCTTCCAGTGTAGCTATATTTTTTTCCCTTAGTTGGTAATCCATATTGGGATCAAATGCATCTGGATAACGCATGAGAGCTAACCCTGGGGGAGGCTTGATCTCAACAGGAATTGCATTGTAGGTTCTATTGAAACGATTATTGAAATATTGGATTGATTCATTGGGATTTCTCTTTATGGTCTCATACTCAGAAAGCAATCGTAAATAGTTTTTTTTAACTTCCCATCTGGCTATAAATGCATCAATCAACTAGTTTGGAGTGGAAATGGAATTAGAAGTCAAGGATATAAACCAAACTTTTACATATCCAGAGAATATATGGGCTATAATCCTCATTTTGGCATTTTCAGCATCAACTTCCTCTAAGTCTATGAAGTTAGTGACCTTAACAATGTGTTGTCTTGTGGATATGGTAGAATTTTCAACAAAATACGGGAGTATTTGGCCATAACCCTGAGGTAAATCATTCAATTGAGTAGGTAAGATAAGTGGGGCAAATATTGCCATGGTTTCTTCTGAGTGAAGTGGTGGATTGACAACAAGAGGGATGGGCTAAATAGGTAGTGGAACAACCGTCGTAGGTACTGAAGTAGTGGGTATAAGTATAAATGATGAGGCCGAGGGTGCAGATGAAAAAGTAACAACTGATTGAAGTTGAGTTGAGACAAGTATTTCCTCTTGATGTTAGAACTGGATCTAGTTTTTGATATCAAGGTCAGATTTGGGTTTAATCTCTTCAAAAAAACAAATATTTTAGAGGACTAAGGTCTAATTCAGATAATGACTCCTCAGATAGTATTAAAGGATCGAAGACTATGTCGGATAAATAAGTTTCAAACTTAGATTTAAACTATGAAAATTCAAATTTCAAATCATACGGTATATCTTCAAGAGAAAGTATTTAGCATGCAGAGAAACATATCTTACCAATGGAACTGATCCTAACTGAATGTTTGTAGTTTGATATATATGCCTCCGAAAAATCCTCTCTGGATCATCTACTGGATCAAAATCGGGATTTTCTCTTGTGTATCTTCTTAAAGCCAGCTCTACAATATTAGCACTGAAATTATTGAATCAGTCTTTCTAAAACTTAACCCTATCATCCAAAGGATCAAATTCCAATGATTTTTTTTTTCGTACACCCAGGGAAAATAAGTCTTTTGTTCCTCGTCAACGACGCCAGTATGTCCACTCCACCAGATCTCTAAGGTTGAAGAAGAAATCCCAACAGAGGTAACCATGGACCAATATTTTAGCTTGGTATCTAGCCCTACCAAACCGAAGATGGATCTCTCCACAAAATCACAGCCAAGAGGGTTGGATGAATTAGGATTTTAGGCTAGGTACAATTATAGGGGTTTGAATGTTTGAATTGTGTTGTTGGATGAGGATTAGGTCAAAGAGGCTAGATCAGGGAAAATAGGATTAGGGTTGCAAATACTTAATGGGGCAAGGCAATAAGAAAACCTAACACTTTATGGTTTCTTGAGTGGGATGAATCAGACTGGTGAGGAGCTAGAAAGAGCAAGGATAAGCATGAATTCTTTCTAAACTGAAGAAGATGAACAAACTATGAAGGTTTTCCCAAAGACAGAGCATGAGATATACTTCTGCTTATTAACTTGAAAAATAGAATATCATAGAAATTGAATGAATCATGAAACAAAACATTCAGACATAATGAGACATAATATAAAACTACCACAGGTACCCCAAAGAAATAGCTGCAACCTTTTCATTAATTTCCTGCCAAATAGATTACACTAGAGTCACTGATCAATGTAGCAACATACAACCTATGAAATGAGTCAAAAATTACATGATATAGACCTCAAACAACCTCTATCAACCTCAGGGGTCGAATCCATGAGAGGAGGAGCAGTTCCACCAAAAACTAAGTTGAATACCTAGTCTAGTATAGGGAGGTCAAACTGACTCATCCCTCACCTTTTGCAAACTGATTCATTACATTTCATCAAAACTTTTCACCTAATGTATTTACCCTAGGTAAGTGTGAAAACACCATAATTACATTTACTTCCGTCAATTACATAAGTAAAAACATTATTTATCAAGGTGAAAATCAAAATTGCAAAGAAAACTCAGAAAAGTCAAACACTTGTCAGGTGCACCCTCCATCTTGCAGCTGAGTTTTGGATGGGTTTTAGGTGTCCAAACTAAGCTCAGGATATCTCATTGGAAATATTATCTATTATACTTTCCAAATCTATGCTTGGTTTACATATTTGACTTGATTTGGCCTCCCAAAAAGTGATTCTTCCAAGACTGCTCAGGTGCGCTTTGCCAAGGTGATAAAGGAGGCAGAAATGTGATTTTTTGAATGTTTTTTTGACTTTTTCACCTGCCAGTTTGACAAAACAAGGCTAGAAAATTTGTTTTCCTGCATGTTTTCTCTGTTTTGAATCCAATGGTGGTCTCTTTTTGACCAAAATATTCCTCAAACAGGAGTGCAATTCCTAGGTCGTTAAGCTCCTGATAGTCCAACTGCCACATGACTGTCCAGGAATGCACAAAAACTTCAAAAATTTTCAAAAATGTATCAAAACTTGCCAAAATTAGCTGAATGGTGGTTGATTATGAGGGTTAGGCATGGATTGAGGATTCAGCAAGGATATCAAACCTTCTTTTCTCTTCTTTTTTCATTGGCTTTTTTTAAGTTTTGACCTTGCAATTTTGTTTCTCATGGCATAGTGCTTTTCCATCCTTCTCTGAATATCATTGTCTTTGTTTGCTTTCTCCAGGACCTTCTTAAGATGTTGGTTGGCCCTGTCAAGCCATTTCTCCCAGTTCTCATTGATTACAACTTCAAATTGCTCATTAAGAGTGAGCTCATCTGCTAGTTCTCTTTCTTTATGTCTTTGTATTTCTAGGGCTCTTTTTAAACCTATAGTCCTTGGCCTTCTTCTTAGCACTTGTTCTTCTCTTTCAACTAGCACACCATATTTTTCTATTGTCCCTTCAAGCAAGACGTTAGCTTTTTCAGCCTCTCTTTGAGCTTTGATGAATTTCACTTCGTCAACGAAGTGTTTGGTCTTTAGCTGTTGGTTCTCTTATTCAAGAAAGGTATTAACAAATTTAGATCTATCAATATTAGTTTGTAGCTCTCTAATCTTGGCTTTTTCTTTCTTTTATGACTATGCTAGTGATATCATAATCATATTTTTTATCCAAGTCAACAAGGTCAAACTCCATTTGTGTTTCATGAAGATGTCCTTCCTCATGCCTAATATCTTCCTGAATATCTGTTGTTGAGTTACGAAATGGGTATGTATTTACTATTAAGTTCATCATTTTTCCTTGATTCTTATCATTTTCATATCTTAATGCGCTAATATATTGAGGAATTATGGTAAGAAATGAAGGAACTATTTGCAGTTACGATTTAGCTAACTTTTACCCTTCTTTATGCAGGAAATCGACAAAAGGAACGATTGTTGTTCCCTGACGTTGGGAAAGCATAATCCGACAAGCAAAGGAAGGAACGTGTCGATTGTGGACAAGGTTGAGAGCAAATTAGAGGAATCAGCGCGGAATAGAAAAGATGTCTTAAGTTAGCAATCGGTTGTGAATCCCTCAGGATCGAAAGATCCTGAGGGATCGCATTTACCATTTACTCTTTACCCCTTTCTGATTATAAAAGAAAGCAATTGTAGGAAGAAAGGGGAGAATATCTGTTATTTTTCAAGTTGTAAGTTTAATTACAGACTGCGTCGTTGGAGAACGTGATTATATTGTAATTCTACTCAAGTTTGATAATTAATATCTAATTGAAGTTGTTGTTCTCTCGCATTATCTGAATTAACTTAGCAGTGCTCGCTAGCAGCTAAGGGCTTGGCCTCTGGTGAAGTTAACTGCTTCCCTGTGTTATATTTATGATTCTTCTAGAGTTGGGTTGGTTTGATAATTCCTTGTTTCTGTGAGTTTATTTTATTAGTTGTTCGTTACTTTCTTGTATCAAAGTAGTGTATGTTATGTTTACAATTTACATCGTTATCATTTGATTTGAGTCTTGTTCATTACAGCGTGGATTATCTAGAAAGTGCGTTGCATTGATTCAATCATCTATAAGAGTTTGATTGTTGCTATTAGACTCTCAAAAATGATATCATTCCTATCTTGATTACTTTATAGAGATTTAGTATAGTTTAGATTGAATCAGCTAAGTAGAGGTGAGTTATTGTTATTGTGCTCTCGGCTGATGATGTTGTTACTTGAATTACTGTAAGATTTGATTTTAGTAGAGGATTGAGCTTTGATATTCCCTTTAATAATTTAATTGGATTTTATTAGATGCTTCCATTTATTCTTGTGTCAAGATCTATATTACAATTTAGGAAACATTACTCTCTAAATTAATAGCAGCCACATACTATGTACACTCTTGAAATAAGAGGACTTGCCCGGATTGATGATTAATGTGGGTTAAATAGGAGTTTTAAAAGGCACCTTTTATCAGCCAAAATTTTGGCGTCGTTTCTGGGGATAGTGTGGATGTTTACAAAGAGTGATGTATATCTGATATTTTTTTTTGAGGAAGCACTGGGTATTGAAAACGGTGTTGAACCTTTAGTTAAACTGAGAGGGGGGGGTGAATCAGTTTAACACATTCCTGATCTTTTAGAACTTTTTATTAAACTTATTTACACTTTCATTTCATATCCAATTTAATGTGTGAGGAATCTTAGAATGTAAGCAGCAAGTGTTAGTATAATATAGCAGTAGACTTAATATGAGAGCAACAGGTATTAAGCAGATGATACATATCAGATCAATACATAAATATCATGCACAGAGACACCAGATATAAGTGGAAATCCATAAAGGGAGAAAACCACATCTTATTATTGTTGTGATGCAAAGGCAAGCTCCAACTCCCTCTCACCACTGTTTTTCTGCAGGCACCAACCTACAGGAGGCTCCTACCTCAATTCTGCAAGCTAAAACTTGCAAGGAAGCACCAACTCCCTTCAATTTTCTGCAGGCACCAACCTACAGGAGGCTTCAACCTCAGTCAGCTACAACTGATAGCTATCAAGCTGCAACTTGATAGGGAAGCTCCAACTTCCTCAATTTATCAAACTGAAGGTTTGTTGATTTACCTCAGATATCAACTCTGTTCTGTAGCTTCTATTTCTGCTCTTCTTTTCTTAGTCTTCTCTATTTTATTCTTCTATATTCTGCATTCTCTATATTTTCTCTCTCTCTCACACCTCTCACTCATTTTGCATATCAAGTTGATATTACTTATAGAAATTCCTTGATGACTGTTTGTTTTCCTCTAGGAATTCAAAATGGATGGTCATACCCCTTGGTCTTCTGCCTCCTCATTTCTTTATCCAACTCAATTTAAAATCATAAAGATATGTACAAAATTTCATGCTACAGTGGGATTTTGACTTTTCCTTAGGATACTTGCCTTTGCATCACAAACAATAAAAAATAATTACATCATTTACATTCACATTCTTAATTACATATTTCAATATCACTCGGCTCCTCTTCTGAACTTTAGCTTTACTGAATTTTGTCTTTTTCTACTATTGTTAAGAAAATGTTCTACATCTTCTTTGTTTACTGTCATCTGTACATTTCACCTGTTCACTGCTCTTCTGAATCCCTGTATTTTTCTTGTTCACAAACTTTCATCTCTGCACGCTCTCCTCTTCGTTTCTTTTCCTTATACTTTCATCCAACCTTACTCTCTTTTTCGTTTTCTCCTGTATGCAGTTCCCTGTTCATTGTAGTTATATAATAGTTGATTTTAAATCTGGGCAAGCTTAAATTAATCCGAAAACTTCATTTTCCATGATTATAAAACCATACATATGAATTCATTCATATTTCAATTATTACAGTATCCCATACAGGACTATATATATATATATATATCTGGACCCACATATTCCAAAGTCTTCAGATTTGAATCACCTTTGAATAGTTTTCTACTGCAGAACCTTTGGTTTAATTAATTCAACATTCTTCTATAGTTATAACCCGACTGTCTATTCAGTATACATATGCGCCCCCATATATATATAGATGCTCTATGTTAACGCATATATTCAGCGTTTTTTAATTGCCGGAAACGTTATACCAGAGTCCAACAGTACTCGGCGTTCTTTTATTAACTCGCAACCTTAATATATATCAATATATGGTCACACCTTCGTCCTTATGAATTCATAAACCTTAATATATATTTGATTTGGGCCCACACACCCACAACACATTGCCAACATGGGGTCAACACAATCGAATCATACCTTCGCTAACCTCCACACACCTTCGTTAAACTTCGGGCATGTTCAACACGCGATCGCAGTTCGATGGCCCATTTCCAAATCAACAGCTCCTGTCCATTTCGCGTGGCTTCCAACGCAAAATGTTAACGCGCAAAGGCACAGTTTAACAAGCGGTTTTAGAATGGGTCCACAGGCCACGTGTCGATTCCTGTATGGAATCGCTCCTCCTCCAGGAAATACCACTTATGGTCGATAGGCGATGCAATGAATTCTACTTACGGCCTTTACTGTTCACTCTAAACCATGTCACTGTTCCTCTCGCAAGGTTCCGTTCTCCACTCTAGGTTCCGGTCCAACACTTTTACTTCGGGTTCCGCTCTTTTATAACACACAGCTCCATTACCACTGCACATTTAACTCTGGTTCCACCTCTATTTAGTTTAACATCGTCGTGTTTTTGCTCCATTAGTGTTATGGATAACTTCACTGTATTATCGCCAACCATCAACACAGTTCACAGACTTTGTTTTTATATATATAAATAACGTTCGGCTTGGAATTTTTATAACGGCTCTGCCCTGGCACTACCTCTGCTGCTTTTGTCATTCTGCCTCTGCCTCTACCTCTGATAACGGTTCTGTCTCTTATTATATTCGCTTCCTTTGCTTCTTTGTTGTCTTCATTTCCATGATAACAGTTCTGTTTCTGTTGCTATTTGTCTTACGCTCTCTCTTTTATTTCATCTTCTCTTTGACTGATGCTACTCCTTAATTCTCCTTTTGCTGCCTCTGCTTCTTTTAAATGAGCCTGTCTCTACTGCTCGACCCTCTCTACATATTACTACTTTGCTGCCTTCTTTGCCTTGTTGCTGCCTCAGGTGTTCCTTCTTTGCCATCTCTTTTGCCATCAATGACAACATTTCCAACAAACGGAAGGTAAGAACCTACGTAACAAGCAAGTAAAGTGCTTGCTCCTCCGCCCGCTTTTCAGCACAATTACAGAAAATTTAAGTAGGTGTTTGATGCTTGTCTGTTGAGAGAGAAGAGGGTATTGAAAACGGAAGGTAAGAACCTGTGTGCGGAGCAAGTAAAATTCCTGCTCCCCTACCCACTTTCCAGCAGAATTGTTTGGAACTTAAGGTAGAAATAAACATTTGAATTTTTTGTATGAATGACTAAGAAACCTGACAAGGGAAAAATTCATCCTCCTAAACATGAAAAATCTAAGGGACCAGTGACCCTTGGAAGATCAAATTTTATTGACGAAATCTTAAGAAAAGCTAACTCTCAGTCATCAGTAGGACCCCGAATTATCACTGCCAAACATTCTATTGACTTCCTTCAAACTACAGAATCACCATTTATAGCTAACGCTGAGATTCATAGTCAAACCGAAAGGGATGAGCAGAGTTTTCAATATACTGAGAAAATACAAGTCTGCCCTTCACAAGAAGGAAATTCTTGCAACCTCCGTGAAGGAGAAGGAGAAACAGGTAAGCCTGAAATCAAATTACCAAAACCTAGATTTCCTGAAATAGTGACTGAGTAAAGGATACCCAGTCTTCCAGGTCAAGGTAGTGTTGTTAAAACTATTCCAGCCTCCAGTGGGCATCCTAGGGAAAACTCTCTAGCTCCGGAGATCCCTGAAGGATATTGGCATATTTTTGACCAAATGGCTCATAACCAGCAAACTCAAACTTCTACATTGCAATACCCTATCGTTGACACAGTTTTCAATGCTCCCATGAAGGCTATCCCATTACAGAACATTCCTACCTTTCATGGGCTAACTTCAAAATATCTCGACGCATTTATTTTTGAATTTGATGTCTTATGCAGGGGTTATGATTACACTACTGGCCCCCAAAAACTAAAGCTATTCCCCTCTACTTTGAAGGGAGCAACTCTGCATTGGTTCACGGGACTTGGTGGAGGCACCATCAATGATTGGGACCAAATGAAAACATCTTTCCTTAAAAAATACCAAGATTATTTTGCCAAACTAGAGAACTAAAAGATGAAATCTTTCAAATGATAGCCAAGCCTAGAGAGACTTTGGAAGAATATGTAGAACGTTTCCAATATAATCTGCAAATATCTCCTTATACAAATCTGCCTGATAATGTTCTAAAAACCACACTGATTAGAGGTATGAAAGAACAATGGGTAGAGACACTAAATATAATGGGTAAAGGTGATATTTATCAAGAAAATTATAACGATATTGTAGATTTGTGCATCAAGTGTTCCAGGGGCAGTTCAAGGCTGAAACCAGTCGGACGTGATGCAAACCTCAAAGAGAGCAAAGCTTCAGGGGAAAGAGTTACACGAAGTGAAATCGACAATCTGTTAGAGGATTTCAAGACTGATATCCTGGGGACCCTGACAACACAATTGGATGTCATGCAAGCTAAGAAAAATCAGGCTATAACAGAACAAAACTTGGCTATTTTCTGCCCCCATTGGAAAAAAAAAGCACAATCATAAAGAATGCCCTCTAGATGCGATACGAACATGCGCCATATGCACTAAAGAGCACGCCACAGAAAGTTGCCCATCACTCCCAAGATTAAAAGCAGTCTTCAAGGAAGCGAAAGAAGAAGTAGAACCAGCGTATCTATTGAACTAGCGTCGCCAATGGCAAGCACATTAGACAGGTATGCCTACCGATCCATCTTCATTTTTTCCTTCCTCGCAATATAATTCTCAACAATATTCAGGGGCAGCATGGCAGAATTAGCCACCTTTTTTGCCACCTCAAGCATTTTTTATGCCACCATGGCCCAATTAGTCAAATCCAAATAATAATAGTTGGCCAAATTTCCCTTACCCACCACTATTCTGGTAGAACAACCCTTATTATTCCCAATGGTCCCCTTCCACTTCACAAAATCAGAACTGGCAATAAAATTGGCAAAGAGCTACAAACCAGCCTATGGGAATAGTCCCTCTACCTCAACCAACTTTACCAGCACCTTACACATTGCGGAAAAACCCTCAATCCAATCTATGACCACAACTCCCAGCCCAACCCAACTCGAATCCCAACAATAGATCAGTCCAATCCATACAAATTATGGAAGGAACAGAGCCAGAAACTGAGTTGAGGGAGTGTAATGAACTCAAATTAAGGTCTGGACAGATAATTGAATCATAGGGGGGTAAAAATATACAATTAGAAGATCTGTTACCTGTAGAACAAACACCTCAAGTGGGGAATACAGTTAAACAGAAAAGCCACGATCAAACTATTACTTCTTCTCCACCATTCCCAGAGAGATTGATTATACCCCGCTCAATAGAATATCTTGATTTTGATCTTCTGGGAGAATTAAAAAATCTGTGTGAAAATACCTCTCCTCCAGGCTATTCAGGACATTCCAATTTATGCAAAAACTATTAAGGAATTGTGTATGAAAAATCCGAAGAGGAAAATAAAAACAACCCCAACTGTCCACGTAGTCGGAACTTTGTCTGATTTATTACCAGGCAGAGAAACACCAGTGAAATATGAGGACCCAGGAAACCCTATAGGCATGGTACAAATAAATGGATGTTCCTTCCCCAACGCATTAGTTGATTTAGGAGCAACCATTAATATTCTCACAACAAAAACCTATCAAAAACTTGGCATTATAGCCTTGGATCCAACCACGAACTTGCTAGAATTGGCTGACTGATTAGTTGTCAAAACAGAAGGGACATTACAGGATGTAATGGTGTCTGTAGATTCTTGGGAATACCCAGCAAATTTCTTGATCATCAATCCTAGAAACCAACTAGATGGAAATCCTTTAATATTAGGAAGGCCTTGGCTAGCGACTGTTGATGCTTATATCAGCTGTCGGACAGGCAGTATGACTATAACCAAGGGGAATGATGTGAAAAATTTAGCTTTATACCCCCCTGCTCAGCCAAGCTTGACTATTATGAAAACCAGGAAACAATCTGCAACATACTTCACAGAAAATATTCGGTCACCATTAACTGTGGGAGATGCCCTTGAATTCAAAAACCAAATTGAAGACGATATTATTAATACTTTTATCAGTCATCCTACCACAGTATCAAGTTTTAAATACCACATGATTAAAGCATTCCTTGACAATGAAATAGAATAATATCCCCTGAGAGAAATCAATGACCAAACAATACCAACAACCATTGTTTATAATAGCAAACCTATCAAAATTGAGCCAGGGAAAATCCTAAACATTAATAGTAATCTGAGTGATGACCAGCAACAAAAACTTACTCAAGTTCTTAGGAAAAATAAAGAGGCTTTTGCTTGGGACTACTCAGATATGAAAAGGATCGACCCTCAGCTATGCATACATCACACCTACACTGAAAACGATGCAAAAACCATTCGACAACCTCAGCGTAGATTAAACCCTCACCTAAAAGACATTGTTAAAGAAGAACTTCAAAAACTGTTAGATGTCAATTTTATCTATCCTATATCTCACAGTAAACGGGTTTCTCCATTAGTCATGGTTCCCAAAAAGAATGGGAAATGGCGAATATGCGTTGAATATAGAGAACTCAACAAGGCAACGCAAAAATACCACTTTCCCCTTCCATTTATTGATCAGGTCCTAGATACACTGGCAGGGAAGAATTTTTTCTCTTTCCTGGATGGCTTCAATGGCTATAACCAAATTCAAATTGCCCCTGAAGACCAAGATAAGACTACCTTTACCTGTCCATGGGGAACATTCACCTACAGGGTATTACCTTTTGGATTGTGTAACACACATACCACATTCCAACGAGCCATACTCAGTATTTTTGCAGACTTGATAAATGAAGGATTAGAAGTATACATGGATGATTTCACACCCTATGGAGATGACTTTGAGCAAGCATTATAGACATTGGAAAAAGTTCTAGAACGGTGTATTGCTACCAACCTATGTTTAAGTCACGAAAAGTGCCATATGATGATGACAGAAGGCTTGATCTTGGGTCATTACATTTCAGCAGCTGGAATTCAGGTAGATCTGGCAAAAATACAGGTAATTCTCTTACTAGCTACTCCCTGCACTCAAACAGAGGTACTTAGTTTTTTGGGATTTGCTAGATATTATCGTAGATTTATCAAGAATTTTTCACAAATTGTTGCACCATTATATGCCTTTACAAGAAACATTGATTTCATATGGACTGAAAAATGTGACACTGCCTTTACAAATCTAAAATAGCTAGTATCAACAACACCAGTTCTACGAGGACCGAATTGGGATATACCATTTCAGATTTCATCGGACGCATCAGACATAACCATTGGAGCAGTTCTTGGCCAAGAAGAAGAAAAGAAACCCTATGCTATATATTACATTAGCAAAAACTTAGCCCCTACTGAATTGAATTACACAGTAACAGAGAAGGAGTTTTTAGTTGTTATTTATGCTATTAACAAATTTAGACACTATATAACAGGATACCCTATGGTTTTGTATACTGATCACTTTGTTATTAAATATTTATCTAATAAAACTGTTATGAATGGAAGAGTGACACGATGGTTGATCCTTTTGTAGGAATTCGACAAAACAATCAAATATCGACCAGCAAAGGACAATCCAGTAGCAGAATTCCTCTCACGTGTGCCAAAGACAGATGACTCGGCAGAAGTAGAAGACCAGTTCCCTGATGAGCACTTATTTGTTGTAACCATGAAAACGCCGTGGTACGCAGATGTCACGAACTACCTAGCAGTGGGAAAATTACCCAAGCACCTGACGCCCAGTGAAAGGAAACTAATAGTACAACGTAGCACTCGGTTCTCTTAGATCGGAGGATATCTCTTTCATACAAGAGTCGATATGCATATTCGAAGGTGTGTCAGGGAAGATGAAATCTTCGACATCTTAAAAGCTTGCCATGATGGGCCTTGCGGTGGACATTTTGCATACCGCAGGACTGGACATAAATTCTTACAGATGGGCTATTATTGGCCCACCATTTTTTAAGGACACCAAGAAGTTTGTCCAGGCATGCGATAGCTGCCAAATAATGGGCCGCCCTGGATAGTCTAATGACATGCCCCTGCATCCATAGTTAGTCATTGAACCTTTTAAACGATGGGAGTTAGATTTCATTGACCCAATAAACCCATCATCTAATCAAAAGACATATATACTGGTTCAACAGAATATGTGACTAAATGGGTGGAGGCGAAAGCATTACCAAGGGCAACGGAGGACTCAATAATCCACTTTCTTTCCAAATTTTCATGCGGCATGGCTTGCCTAGAGAAATAATCACAGATGGAGGGCCACAATTTGTAGGCCATAAGACTATTGCAACATTAAAAAATCATCATATCGTGCACAGAATCACATCTCCATACCACCTGCAGGCAATCGGCCAGGTAGAAAGTACCAATAAAATAATCGAGGCAATACTAGCAAAGACGTGACTGGGCTACCCAATTTCCAGAAGCCCTGTGGGCATATCGCACGACATGGAGAAATACCACAGGATACTCCCCATATCAGCTAGTGTTTGGCAAAGAACCTATCTTCCCAATAGAATTAGAAATTTAAACATTGAGGATAGCTCAAGAAGTAGGCTTGGACTTGAATGAAGCACAGATCGACAGGCTACGTCAAATCAATGAATTGGATGAAATCCAGCTATCAGCTCTTCAGCATACTGCACTAATCCAACAACAAAGAGAGAAATGGCATGATCCCCTCATCAAGAAGAAGATCTTCCATGAAGGTGATTGGGCACTTTTGTATGATTCTAGGTTCCAGGATTTCCAGGGAAAACTCCATACCAGAAGGTTAGGCCCCTATGAGATACAAGAGGTGCATGATAATGGCACCTTTACATTAGCCACCATTGATGGGTCCGGCTACTCTTTTAAAGCGAACGGACATCGAGTACACCTCTATCACAAACTACTTACAAGGGAATCCTTTTACCAACAGATACGGGAATATTCCACAATACAAATTATTGCTGAGGAGGGCAACCCTTCCACAGCACCAGTCCAGTGAAGAAATGTACTTTTTTCTTGAAACCTGTACATAAATTTGCCTTCCTGTTTGATTGGATTTTATTGATAATATATTGTACATTAGTTTTTTTCTTTCCTCTATTTTTCCTTTGTTGTTCTCTATAGGGAACAACTGTTGTTCCCTCTAAGGAACAACAATTATTGTGTGTATTCTCTTTTTTTGTTCCTTATAGGGAATAGTTGTTGTTCCCTACAGGGAACATCAATTTCTGCGTGCATTTTGCTTTGATGTTCCCTACAAGAACAGCTACTGTTCCTTACAGGGAACAGAAATTTTTGTGTGTATTTCACTTTGTTGTTCCCTACAGGGAACAGAAATTTTCGTGTGAATTTTGTTTTGTTGTTCCCTACAGGGAACAACAATTTTTGTGTGTAGCTTGCTTTGTTGTTCCTTACAGGGAATAGTTGTTGTTCCCAATAAGGAACAACAATTTTTGCGTGTGTTTTCTCTTGTTGTTCCCTATAAGTAACAACAATTTTTTTGCGTATTTTCTTTTGATGTTCCCTGTAGGGAACAACTATTGTTCCCTTTAAGGAACAACACTTTTTGTGTGGGTTTTTCTTTTGCTATTCCTTTCAAGGAACAGCATTTTGTGAATATTTTTGAGAACATCCTCTTTCTCTTCCTTGCATAATCATCCCTAGACCACCCCAGTTTCACTCTTTATGATCTTCTTAATGGCATGAAGGGTACAATACGTATTTAAAGAAAACAAATATGGAGGTCTAGTGGAACAGGAAAATACCATATCATCTTTAACAAGATTTCTTTGTGATGATCCAAAAAAAAAAAAGGACACAGTTATCTATCTCACTTTACTGTCCTCATTTCCATTATAAATCAAACTAATTTATTATTTGTACCATGTTGGTTCCCCCTTGCCTGTATAACTCTCTCTATATATTATCAATAAGATTATGGGTATATTTTTTATATATATTGATATGTAAAACTTCTTCCGCCATCCCTAATCTTAAGGAGTGATAAGCCACCCTCTATGTATAAAATGGGGACTAGAAAAAGAAAAAAAAAGAGTAAAAATAAATATATATTCACTAACGATTTTATGGTTTTTTTCCACAGATGGAGGATAGGGGGTCTCATCACAAGCCAGCCTACCATGATCATAAGGAAGGAGAGAAGTGGCATTCCCACTATGGCCACCACACCAGGGATATGATCCAATGGATGCAATAAAAATCCTTGGAAACAGGAGGTCTTAGCATGAGCCAGCCTGACCACTTTCGCTCCTTCCCAGTGAATGGCAATGTGTTCACCTAGTCACCAAGCCAGCACATTGGTCTCTACTATGGACATCATAAGACACTTCCCCAATTATACATAGAGGACCATGGTTCCCAATGGTTAAAAAGTAACTCTGTCGAGGCTATGGATGCCTGCAGGCAACAGAAGCTCTGCTGATGGTATTGAAGCTTTATTTTACATCAATAACTATTATAATACCCTCTTCTTATAATATTTTTTTATGGAGAGATTATGGTCCTAACATACCTTGAACCTTTATGCATGAATATTTATTTTTAATCAATCACAACAATTTAAATGGAATAACGGCCTTAAAGTATTATTTATTGCGCATGTTGTCCCTTTTTCTTTATCATATCACATCACGACATCCTATCATTTAGTCATAATTCTCGGTACAAGCCTTGATTTCACCACTCCAATATCCTTTATGATCCTATCATTAATAAGCGTATCTTGCCAATCCATTACCCCTGTACTTCGCCGCCAAACGCCTTACCCTTTCATTCATTCGGTCATAAGCGACCTATTAATTCAAAGGGGGGAGGGGACCTCCAGTGTACTTACGAATGTGCTGTCATTTTTTCATTGGATTTTGCAGAATGATGCGACATTCCATGATCGCAAAGAATGTGGTATGATAACAACCCTCAATAATGGTATTTATATTTATAAATTATCACTTTCTGCACCATCACTCATCTCTGTTCGTCGCTGTGTTTCCCTGCTACACTTATCGTTTACAGAATTCCAACACTATGGGAGGAGGAGTAGTACGCAGAGAGCCGCTAATATTGGTTGTTTTTGATGCAGCTAGGGAAATTTTAGCTCAAGCCGGGTGGATAACATACTTTAAGAGATTTCAACCACCCAACGAGGAAATTTCCTTCGAGTTATTACGAAATCTATAGAATGGACAATCTATGGTAAGGGGCAGGCAAATCACTGTATCAGACGCGGTGATAGTGGAAGTATCCGAGTTACCGGTAGAAGGAACTGTGTGGGCTGGTAAGCGGTTGAAGCTGCAGGATGCTATCGAGGCTTTTAGAGACAAAGGACAGGAGCTAGTCAAAAAGGGCAAAGGCGTTCAACCATCTTCTCTTCGAGAACCATGGGGAGAACTAGCAAGAATCATCCAGAACTACATTACATGCGGGCGAAAAGACGTGGTCGCGTCAACTTAAATTCTTAGCAGTTATAAAACAAAAGTGATCTATTAATTTACCTGCATTATTGAACTCTTTACTGCATGACACCGCCGAGAGGCTAAGATGGTCCCAACACATAGAAGCCATAGTAAGCCACCACTGTCTGATCAGGCTAATAGTCAACTATAACCTCACCCAGTAGCAATCAAGCTAGGGTGATCTAACATTAGCTCTCAAAGGAGGTTTAGTCCCGCCTGCACCTAACCCAGTTCAGAAAAGGAAGAGGACTACCCTTTCAAGGAACATACCTCAAAATCACAGACGATCCACAAGGTTGAGGTCAATATTAGGAGTGGCTGAAAATCCTCAAGGCAGTACCAGTCAACCTATAGAATTATCTAGCCCAGTAAGTGAACAATACTTGCAACCGGAGTCAGAAGGCCAGGATAACCTTGAATCAAACCATGAGGAATAAACAAGGAATTTTGGAGATGAACAAAGAAATGAATCGGGACTTCCCTCAATACCAAGCATGAGTCCCCAAGGTGATTTGTTGCACGATTTCGAACTTGCCCAGGTCCTGGCCAACATGAATGATTACATGCAGCCTGAATGCCCGCTCAATCTTAATTTAGGCGTAACCCAATATCCTGAGAATACTGGCGATACCAAAAGTCTATCTCCCTTAAAAGATGCAAGCCATGAGGCAGAAACCAATGTAGAGGCCATTCAGGAAGCAGTGCACCAATTCGGTGACACGCTTCTAGTAGAAAATAGCCAGGTAGGCCTAAGTACTGAAAACATAGGCCAAGGAGAAGAAGTAGAGATAGAGATGCTTCAGGAAGCCGATATTCAATCAGGAGACACGGTCCTCTTCGAACATAGCTAGGATGAGCAACCACAGAAACTATTAATGAGACTGTCAGCAGAATAGTTTCTCCTCCAAAAAATTATAGAGACAAATTGAAAAAGCTTAGAAAAGAACAACAGAAGTTGCACGAAACAGTAAAAAGGCTTAGAATAAAAATAAAGGAAATCACAGCGGGAAAGGTCCTGGACAAAACCCTAGAGACAACAAACGTAGCTGTACAAACAGAATCACATGAAGGGAGGGCTACAGGGACTCAAACCGAGCCCATACCCACTCAACCAGTCATCATTCAAGAATAACAACATGCAATTTTTGTAGATATAGCTACTCAGACAGAGGATGTACCCTCTCACAGCATGGCCACTCAGACAGAGGCTTGGACCTCCCATAATAAAGAGACTCAGAACACATCCTTTCTCATAGTATAAGCACTCAGACAAGCATACAAGCTAAATACATCATGACACAAAATGACCCCATTATTCTGAATCTTCAGAAATAATTATCACTGGCTCGGCTTACGTTAGAACAGCTTGAACAAGAAACTGTTCCCCATCCAAGATATCAAGAGTTGCAGAGGCAGCTTCGGGAAATGAATGCGACAGAGAATGAGAGCTTCAACAGATATAGAAAAGTAGAAGAGAAAATAGAGAGAATCAATCTTATATTACATAGGGTCATAGCTCGGACAGACACCATCTGCTCATTATATACAGACGTCTTGGCATGCAGGGCTCCCGCCACTAACTACACCTTGTTTTTGTTAGAACGATACTTGTTGTTGAAAATTAAAGCCGTGAGAGCTGGAAAACCAATTGAATTAAAAACAGTTGAAGATTTTATAAATTGTTGCAAACAACATGGTGTAAAGGTTCAAAGGTTGCTTTGTGAATTTTATCTGCAAAATTTTGTATTAGCGGATGAGGTGGAAAAGAACCCCAACCCTTTTGTGGGCGATGTTAAATTCCAGGCCTTTATCTTGTTTGCGGTTAATCAACTTAAATGGTTCAAAGCTCATAACGCCTTCCAAAGACAAGAGCATGGGTTGGATCTTTGGGTAAGATGTGAACCCAAGCACCCTTTGCAAATGCTTGCCAACCACAAGAGTCTGATGAAAAGGGAAGGGGTGATTAAAATTTTAGGGCCTATTCATAAAGAGATTGTACAAAATGGAGTATCATATTTTCAATCCATTCAAAAAAGCTCTCTGGCTGCATCCAAGCTTAGGTGGACGGTCTCTACTAGTAGTGTGCAGGATAGGGAGCCATTTAATTACATACATTTTAAAGCAGCTGTAGCCCATTTTGTCACATATAGCAACCTCATTTTAAGAGAAGGACCCTATTGGTTAGGATGTCTGTTTCGTAGCCCCACCATTTGGTATCCTCCTTAAGGTTACAGGGCCATCTATGAATTTCCTGAAGGAAATGGAGGGCCCGCTTTTGCACTCTTAGCTCAACATCATGGTTTCAAACCAATTTTTGATGCCCCTTCTCCAGCCTACTCTTTAACTGCACTCCATCAGAGTTAATTTTTTTTCATGAGGACATGAAATAGGGTAAGCAGGGGAGTATGTTGAGTTACGAAATGGGTATGTATTTACTATTAATTTCATCATTGTTTTCCTTGATTCTTATCTTTTTCATATCTTAATGCACTAATATATTGAGGAATTATGGTCAGAAATGAAGGAATTATTTGCAGTTACAATTTAGCTAAATTTTACCCTTCTTTATGCAGGAAAGCAACAAAAGGAACGATTGTTGTTCCCTGACATTGGGATGGCAAAATCCGACAAGCAAAGGAAGGAACACGTCAGTTGCAGACAAGACTGAGAGAAAATCAGAGGGATCAGCACAGAATAGAAAAGATGTCTTAAGTTAAAAATCAATTGTGAATCCCTCAGGATCGGGAGATCTTGAGGGATCACATTTACCATTTACTCTTTACCCCTTTCTGATTATAAAAGAAAGCGATTGTAGGAAGAAACGGGAGAATCTCTGTTATTTTTCAAGTTGTAAGTTTAATTATAGACTGCGTCGTTGGAGAACGTGATTATATTGTAATGCTACTCAATTTTGATGATTAATATCTAACTGAAGTTGTTGTTCTCTCGCATTATCTGAAGTAACTTAGCAGTGCTCGCTAGCGGCTAAGGGCCCGGCCTCTGGTGAAGATAACTACTTCCCTGTGTTATATTTATGATTCTTCTAGAGTTGGGTTGGTTTGATAATTCCTTGTTTATGTGAGTTTATTTTATTAGTTGTTCATTACTTTCTTGTATCGAAGTAGTGTATGTTCTGTTTACAATTTACATCGTTATCATTTGATTTGAGTCTTGTTCATTACAACGTGGATTATCTAGAAAGTGCATTGAATTGATTCAATCATCTGTAAGAGTTTGATTATTGCTATTAGACTCTCAGAAATGATATCATTCCTGTCTTGATTTCTTTATAGAGATTTAGTATAGTTTAGATTGAATCAGCTAAGTAGAGGTGAGTTATTGTTACCGTGCTCTCGGCTGATGATGATGTTAATTGAATTACTGTAAGATTTGATTTCAGTAGAGGATTGAGCTTTGATATTCCCTTTAATAATTTCAATTGGAGTTTATTAGATGCTTCCATTTATTCTTGTGTCAAGATCTATACTACAATTTAGGAAACATTACTCTCTGAATTAATAGTAGCCATATACTGTGTACACTCTTGAAATAAGAGGACTTTCCTGGATTGATGATTAATGTGGGATAAATAGAAGTTTTAAAAGGCACCTTTTATTAGCCAACATTTTCCTCTGTCATATTTTCCTTTCCTTTTTCTACCTACTTTTCCGTTGAAGAAGGTAAGGCCCCTTCCACAATCCGTGGATAAAACACTTGCCTATTACCTCTTTGATATGTTTATGCCAATGTCTCTATCTCAACAACTTTGGTCTTTTCAATATCATTGATCTTAGGCATGCTAGATGACCCAATCTATGTGTGAAATGGTGATGATGGTGGTGAGATTGATGAATTATATATATGTGTTGTAACACTAAAAATAATATAATGAAAAATCAAGATGGTCGTCCCGATTTGGGATGCAGAGGAAAATATTTGTGTATATATGTTTTATGTTTTATGCTCTCTCTATTGTTTTTTATGGTTTTAAGATTCGTTTGTAGATCATTTTTGTATAGGGTTAAAACCTACATTTGGTATTAGAGTTGTTTCGGCTTCAAGGGGACGCCTTTGCTGCTGAGGGATTTTTTTTCTTGGGCCTTTGGTAGACCCAATTCAGTGGGAGATCTATGGGATCGATTCTTGCGGTGAAAGAATATGGCGAGCAGTGGAAAGACAGAGATTGATAAATTTAATTGTCAGAGTTTTGAGTTGTGGAAGCTCAAGATGGAGGATCTGTTGGTGGATAAAGATCAATGGATCGTGGTAGATCTAGGTACTAAACCAACGAAAATGTTAGGTGAAGACTGGAAGAAGTTGGATCAGAAGGCAAATAGCACAATACGATTGTCTGTCTTAGATTCGGTATTGTTGAATGTATCCGGGGAAGCTACGATGAAGAATTTTTGGGACAAACTTGGGATTCTATACCTATATAAGTCTCTGGTGAATAAATTTTTCTTGCGAAAAAAGTTGTATAACCTGAGGATGAGGGATGGAGACTTGGTGAAAAAGCATCTGAACGCCTTCAATACTATGGTAATCTAGCTATCATATATTGATATTAAAAAATCAGATGAAGATAAGTGCATCATCTTGTTGTGTTCTCTACCAGATTTGTGGGACAATATGGTTAATGCAATGGGTAACAATACAACTACCTTGAATTTTGACGACATTGTCTCAGCCTTGCTGTCGGATGAAATGTGATGGAGAAATATGGAGGGCCAGAATGGAGATCCCTTATCTGTACAAGGAAGGTCCCATAACAGAAACAAGAATAAGGTTTCGAGCAGGAGATCTAAATCTAGAGGTAGATCTAAATCTCCAGGAAATTTTGTAAAGGTGTGCTAGAAATGCAGAAAGGAAGGGCAATACAAAAAGGAATGAAGATCTAAAGCTCTTGAGAAAGGAAAGGGATTTGATGATGCTCCTTTTGCTGAGGAAAAAACCACCTTAGATGAAGGTGGAGATGTGTCTTTGGCTTCTTCTTCAAATACACATGTAGATCATGAGGCATGGTTGATTGACTCAGGTGCATCCTTTCACTTCACTCCCCATAGGGATTGGTTCTGCGAGTATGAGAAGTATGATGGTGGTGATGTCTTCTTAGGGGATGATATGAAGGCAAGAATCATTGAAAATGGAAAATTCAAGTTGAAGCTGCAAGGTGGAAGGATTAGAACACTTCCTGGTGTTCTGCATATTCTTGCATTAACCAGAAATCTGATTTCTATAAGCAAGATGGATGATGCAGGTGTAAAAACAGTTTTCGAGAAAGATACCTGCAATATGGTTCGGGGAGCACTAGCATTAATGCAGGGAGTTTGGATTGGAACTTTTTACAAGCTTTAGGGTAGCACTATTATTAATGGGTGCAATAGTTCTGTGGTTCCTAAAAGTGGAGCGGAAAGCCTAGCGGTATCTGGAGAAAAGACCATGCTATGGCATCAAAGGCTAGGACATATTGGAGAGAAGGGGCTTCGGATACTGCATGGTAGAAGTTATGTCCAATTTCTCTCTGGATTTTGATTTCTGTGAATATTGTGTATATGGGAAGCAGAATAGGGTGATTTTTCCTTTTGGTGCTAAGACGACGAACAAGATATTAGAGCTTGTGCACAATTATGTGTTTGGACCTGTGTCAGTTCCATCACTGGGAAAGTTGTACTTTTTTTCATTCATAGATGACTTCTCAAGGAATACATGGATATATTTCTTGAGGAATAAATCTAAAGTATTTGACAAATTTAAATAATTTAAGGCTCTGGTGGAAAACCAGACAGAGAAGAAGATAAAGGTGTTCAGGACAGATAATGATGGAGAATTCTGCAAGAAGGAATTTGAAGAGTTTTGTAAGAAGTGTGGTATCGCACGGCAAAAGACTAATCCATACACACTCAGAAAAACGGAGTTGCAGAAAGAATGAACAAAACTTTGATGGAAAAGGCAAGAAGCATGCTCAGTGGTGCCGAGTTAGGATAAGAATTCTGGGTAGAGGCAGTGGATACTGCATGTTACCTGGTTAACAGATCACCTTCATCAACGTTGGAGGATAAGACTCCACATGAGGTATGGACTGGTAAGAAACCCTCTCTTTCACATTTGAGGGTATTTGGATGCGATGCATATGTACATGTTCCAAAGGAGAAAAGGACCAAGTTGGATAATAAATCTGAAAGGTGCATATTTATTAGGTATAAGGATGGTTTAAAAGGTTACAATATTTGGAACCCAAAAACAAGGAAAGTTGTGTACAGTCGAGCTGTGGTGTTTAGAGAGGTGAAATATGTTGTCAAACATGAAGTCCTACCAGAGGAACCTGAGAAGATAGAGTTTGATCTAAAGTAGGAGGAATCAAACTCTACAATAGAAGAAGAATCAGACGAGGAAGAGCCACAAACTCCAGTTGTGAGAAGATCAGTTCAGGCAAGAAGGCAACCAGAAAGGTATAGTCCATCTGCTTTCTATTCAAATTTTGCTTTAACTATCATTGATGATGATCCCAGAACTATCAGGGAGGCAGTGGATTCAGAGGATGGAAAACTCTAGAAGGAGGCCATGGTTGATGAAATGGAATCCTTGCACAAAAATGAGGCATGGGATCTGGTGGAGTTGCTGGCTGGAAGGAAGCCCATCGGGAGAAAATGGGTATTTAAGAAGAAGATGAATGTAGAAGGCAAGGTGGAGAAATACAAAGCTCGGTTGGTAGCAAAAGGTTATTCCCAGGTGTCGGGAATTGATTTTGCTGATATTTTTTCTTTTGTTGCCAAGGTTACTTCTATTAGATTAATTTTATTTGTTGTTGCTGCATTTGATTTTGAAGTAGAATAGATGGATGTGAAGACAAAATTTCTTCACGGAGATATGGAAGAGGAGATCTACGTGAAGCAACCTGAAGGCTTTGTGGTGAAGGGTAAGAAAGAACTGGTATACAGGTTTAAAAAGTCTTTGTATGGGTTAAAACAGTCACCAAGGATGTGGTATCAGAAATTTGATACCTATATACGGGGACTTGGCTTCACCAGAAGCAAAGAGAATCATTGTGTTTATTTTAAATTAATCAGTGACCGTGTTATTTATTTGGTCTTGTATGTGGATGATATGTTGTTGATTGGAAATGAAAAAGAAATTATCCAAGATATGAAGACCCAATTGTTCTCCAAATTCGACATGAAGGATATTGGTGTTGCAAACTATATTTTGGGCATGGAAATTAAGAGAGATTGGGTAAAGAGGAAGCTCTGGTTAAACCATAGGAAATGTCGAGACTATATTGCAGAGGTTCAATATGCAGGATAGTAAATCGGTGAAGGTTCCTATTCCTGTAAGTGTAAATTTGTCTGCTAAATAGTTTCTGAAGACACAAGAAGAAGAGGAGGATATGTCTTGTGTTCCATATGCAAGTGCAATGGGTAGCTTAATTTATGCAATAGTTTGTACTAGAATAGACATTGCACATGCAGTGGGAGTATTGAGCAAGTTTATGTCAAAAATAGGGAAGGATCATTGGACAGCAGTGAAGCGGGTTTTCAGATATTTGCGTGGCACAAGTGATTATAGTTTGTGCTACCAGGGAAGGCCAGCATTGGACAGAGTTTTGGACATTCATGGTTTTGTTGATGCACACTGGGCTGGAGATCTGGACCAAATAAGATCTACAAGTGGGTATGTGTTCAGCCTATTTGGAGGTGCAGTCAGTTGGATGAGTAAAAGATAGTTTGTAGTGGCTCTTTCAACTACAGAGGAAAAATACATGGCAGGAACGCATGCAAGAAAGGAAGCAGTTTGGTTGCATAGATTGTGTTCAAGTATGGGTTTGGTGCAGCGGGCTATAAGGATAGACTGTGATAGCCAAAGTGAAATTTTCTTGGCTAAGAACCCTTCTTATCATTCAAAGAAAAAGCACATTTATGTTCAACATCACTTTGTGAGAGATATGGTTGAGGATAAAAGGGTGTTTCTGGTAAAGGTGGACACTTTGAATAATGTTGCAGATGCATTGACGAAGTCTGTAAGCACTCAGAATTTCTCTTGGTGTAGAGAAAAAATGGGTGTTGTAGAGCTGGGCTAATGACTAAGCTCTCATGTGGCCCCTTACAGAAAGAAAACAAGTGGGAGAATGTTGGGTATGTGTTATATTATTTCCATGATTAGTCGCACGCATGGGGGGGTCATAGGGGGGGTGATAGACCCCCATGTACGTTGCATCAAGCATAGTAGGTGGGTCACAAGGGGGGTGGTAGCCCCCCCTCTTTGTGGTCTGGTGCAGCGCCCCAGGAAAAAAAAATTGACCCCATTTGTCACTGGGTGGACCTGCCCATAGTTTTGGGGCATGATGGTTTTCAGCCCCTGGTATTTTGTAGATCCGGTCAAGGGAACTATGGTTATGTTCTAATCTAGGGCTAATTGATTGGGGTTTATGTATGCTTTGGCATGTATATATATGTCTTGTAAAACAAAGGAATATAATGAAAAATCAAGCTGGTCATCCCAAATTGCAATCCAGGGGAAAATCTCTGTGTATATATGTTTTATGTTTTATGCTCTCGCTATTCTTTATTTTCTGGTTTTAAGATTCGTTTGTAGATAATTTATGTATAGGGTTAAAACCTACAGATACTGTGGTCTGAGATGGAGGAATGGATGTGGAAGGATAAGATGGTGGAGGCACATCTTGAGCATGTTGAATTGGTGGAGCAGTAAAGATGGCATTAGCTATGAAAGTGTCCCATGAGATGTTCAATTGATCAAGGTGATGAAGGATAATGATCTTGATGAGAGTGTGGTGAAAAGAAATTTTCATCTGGTGGTCATAATTTCTATTTTGAACAATGTATGCCTTTTTTTCAATGTTCCTGAAGAGATAATAAGGTATGCTGAGCATTTTGACCCTTGTGAAGTGCATTAATAACTGTATATGGTAGGTGTAGAGTCTAGAGAACCTTCATTCACCAGAAAATTACTTCATGATAATTTTCATCATGAGGGCATACCTAGCCAGGAGGTAAGAGAAAGGAAAGAACATTTTTCCTTCATTCTTGTACCTTGGCTTGATGTATGGCTCATAGTAATGACTCTCCAAGTTTTTTGCCTTGTACCACTTTTCACCAACATTTGGAATTCCAGTGGCAGCTACTATGATGTCCGTGGATACTGTGAAAGTGACACCATTAAGGGTTACATGGTTTTCATGACGATTAGAGATGAAAATCTTGCTCAAAAGAGGGTGATATTGGACCCTTTGTATTTTTTCACAAAATTCAAAGCATCCTACATGCTTGAAACGTGTCACAGCCATGGGAGAGGCCATGAGTTCTTTGGTGTTTGTATGTTCAAGTCTGAGGATCCTCCCTCCTTTGTGTGGCCTCCTCTCTTACCTTTTCTTTTCCTCACTGAATTCTCTATTTTCTCCTTCCATAGTGTCTTGGCTAGAAACCCTAGGAAGATGAATTGGGAGTGAAATGTAGGTTTAGGGAGTGGGGAATGGGATGGAAAAAATTAGGAAGATGGGGGAAGGGATTATTAAATTTATTGAAGTAATACGGAGTATAAATGTTGTGGGATTTGGGAATAGGAATTTTATTACAGGTATGGGGATTTGGGAACCTAGGAATTTGGAATACCTAGGTCTTAGGGTTTAGGGGATAAAGGGCTTTGGAGAAAGGGATATAGTGAAATAAGGGATGGGAAAGGTTAATTGTAATGTGGGAATGGCAGTGGAAGTCTTAGGAAGTGTAATTGAAAATTAGGAATGGAACTAGCGTTTGCAAGCTTTGAAAACTCCAAATTTCACACAAGAAACTTAACACCATGAAATTTCCATTTAAGAAATGCAAGGAGGGTGTGATGAGGCCCTACTTACTTGCTAGGAAGTGGAGAAATTCTTTGCTGAAAGTTTGGAGTACTTGCACAAATTTTTGGAGCTTGCAGACGAAATTGGACAGGTGTGCAATGACTTTAGTGTGTACGCAGCGCCTTTGCTCTGCGCACAGTGCTTGTCCCAGGTGAGCATAACCTTATTCCAGGTGCTCAGTGCCTCCCAGAAACTCAACCTTTCACCTTTCAAATTTGGTTTTTGAGCTGTGTGAGTGATAGCTCAATGGCATAAAGAGAAAATGAATGTATTTTTTAAATTTTTGGAAGGGCTTTATGCTTGATGGATTGGATGTTTTGAGGTTTGGGATCCACTTTTCCTTCTTGCTTTCACTTTAAAATTTTGAATATATACCTTTCACTTTGACATCTTTCCTTTGACAATCGATCATTTTGATGGACTAGGAACTCTTTGCACTTTGATATTTGCTTTGTTGGCATGTGTAAATCTAAGTTGGCAGCTTGGTAACCTTGTACTTATTACATATTAAATGACATTAAATTACAAAATAAAAATACAAGTTACATATTTTCGTAATAAAAATAACATTTTAAGATGAAAATCACAACTTTGGAATCAGAATTACCTCTTTGCAAATCATCTTTACATGATAAAGAGATGTTATTTTGTTCAATCCCTTATTTTGCTGGCTTTATGCAATGGAAATGGTGTGTTTATTGCACCTTTAAAAAAAAACCTAAAGACCTAATGTGTAATATTCCCAATTAGCAGCAGCTAATTGGAAATATTAATTTTGACTAATTTTGCCTTTATAAAGTTAAAATATAAATAAAGTGGGTGAAGGAGCACTTAGCTCACACTTAGGATGAAGTCACTAAGGAGACATATCGAATTAGCAAGGTGGGGCCTAGTGGCCAAGTGGCAGCGCAGGGATTGGTGGGGCCTAGGTGAGGGAGAGGCTCACCAAGCATAAAAGGAGGAAGGGTCTTCTCATTCTCAATCATTCTGATTATGCATTTTGAGAATTGTCTTCTTGACATTGAGCGCGCTTGCTGTTTAGCAAAGTCTGCACGTACTGTTCAGTACACCAGGTGTCTCCGTTCAGAGATCCCAACCTCAGCCCCAGGGGACTTCGAGTGCCTGCTCGGGTGAGGAGTTCCATCCTTATTTTGTCAGTGGGAGTTGCATCTATCATGGGAGGAGCACCCACGCAGAGAGACAACTCAGTCAGTGAGAGGGAGGACGCAGCTTTGTGGAGAGGTTGTTCCGGATTGGGAGTTTGAGGTGGATTCAGCCCGGGATAGTGGATAAGGGGCCAGCCCTTCCCTATTCCAGTGTTTTGGTGGAGTTACGAACCAGCTTTTGAAGCTGTTCATTCAGAGCTAGCGTCCCTCCTTGAGGAGCAGCACAGAGCCTCAAGGGAGCTATTTTCGGGGGTTGGCCATTTCTGAAAATATTTCTAGGTTTTTCTGGGTTTTGGGACTAGAGGCCATTCCCAAATTTTCATAATTTTCTGAGGTGGGGAGCAGCCCCAAAGATTCAGTCCATTCCAAAAGTAGCAGCAGCATGGAAATAGCACCAACAACTTAGAGATTACGTATTCATTGAGGGAGAAGCCATTTCACAATATATTTTGAGAGTATTTCTACGCTTGCCTAGTGCAAGCCAAGGTGCCATCATTCTGATCACCTTTGTATTCATTTTATCTTTCAATACTTAATTAAATGGCTCAGTGTTCTCCATATTGTGTCTGGTTCATGTGATGCCTCTCTAGTTGTTGTAGTTTCTTGTTTATGTGCTTTATATTACTATTTATTTCTATTCAGAATACTACAGTGGTATCGAAGCTTCATTCTTGGCTCAGCTGTGGGGATATTTTTATATGAAAAAAGAGGGTAGGCAGAATCTTACCCACCAAAGGTAGTAGAGGTGGAAAATATGGGGGAGTCAAAGAGAAAAGGGGAAGCAACTTTTGGTAACATTTTTAAGGCCCTAAATGCTTTAGCCAAAGGACAAAAGGGAATGTTGGAAAGACTCAAACAACAGAATAAGAATGAGAGCATCCATCAGGAATTCCTAGTTGGGGAGACTTTGGGGGTTTCACAATAGTGTGACCACCCTTTACCAGCCACTCACCCACCATCCTTCAGTAGGCCAACCAGGATCACGATGCCTACATTCCTACCTCCAGTACCGAGTGAGAAAGGTAGGCAGCATGATCATATACCCTTTGGAGATTATTTCTGTGAATGGCAGTCCATGGGGGAAAACTTCAGAGTAGATTTTCCCTTCAGAGATTACTGTCAGCTCAGGCAGGATGAAGGAGGAAGGAACAGTGGGGGGTCTAGCATGCAGAGTTCGGAGTTGTAGCGTACCACTGGGAGGACACCTTTTCCCACGTATGATGGATCCAATGATTGCACGGTTCGGGATCAGGTGGAAAAGTTGGATACCTCTTTCCAGCTTGACTGAATAACAGAGGGGGAAGCCATCAAAATGGATAGATCGCACTTGGAGGATGAGGGCACACAAGATCATGGGGGGCATGTGGATACACTGAGTATGACACAGAGGTCACCGGTGTTGGAGACTTCTTTGACCATATCGGTTGATATCTTAGTAGAGAGAGTAGAGATTACCCCAGTAGTGCTATCCATTAAGGTGATGACTAGGGTAGTGTCCGAGTCTTTGGGTGGTAGCAGTGCACAGCAGATGGGTGAGGTGCCAGGAGATGTATCCACCTTTGATGAGGCACTAGGAGATACAGAGGTATTGGACGATGGTCGCACACAACGGTGTCATCAGCTTCGAGCTGACCTTCTAGTTTTGAAATGGAAGGCCACATCAGTATGAGAGGCTATTTTGTTACAGAACGAGGAGCTTGAGCGCATGCGAGTGGTTTGTGCCAAGTAAGGAGAAAATTTGGCCCACATTGGGGAATGGTTGGATTCCCTAATGGTACAGCTAGAGGGCACATTGGAGTGTCAGAGCAGCCCCCTTCAGCCATGCATAGACGGGGCTAGCAGCATTGTTTGGTCACCTATTTCCATTGGAGAGAGAGAGGTGGAGCCACCTAGTCAGATCTCATACGTTGACTTGGTTAGCGGGATGAGACGATTGGAGTTTCACAGGGTGCAGCATCCACATGTTGAGGTTGGATGGCGAGAGATTTTGAGTTGGTACCCGGTGGAGTGGGTTATGGAGATAGTGTTGGACCCAGGTGTAGTTCAAAAGGAGCTTCCAGGTGCTGGGAATACAGGAACTCCAAACTGGCATTGGGATCTAGGCGGGACTACTTGTCGTTTCCCAGGTAGGTCGGTTGACTATGTCTTGGAGGGTACATTTGGCCTAGTAGTTGAGCATACGCATTTTCTAGGGGAGTTTCAGTCAGCTCCAGTGGCCAACCAGTTTATGGGCAGACTCCCTAGGTTGTCTTGGTATGACACATACGCGGGGTCACAGGGTGATCAACATACCTTGGCAGGAGCTTGTCGAAGGAGGTGGCATTGGCAAGCCACTAGATGGTGCCTTGTATGGAGCCAAGGATTCTTCACCTTTGTATGGGGCATAGAGGTCACAGCGGAGCCGAGCAGTGGTGGTATCACAACTGACACATAGGGAGATTCACTTCTCGGACCCCTCGAGGAGGGTTTGGAGTTATTATCCATTCGTCAGCGAGTATAGCGATGCGACAATGGAGGTGATGATATCAATTGGGGGTGGTCCGACATGTAGAGACACAACTCTAGCTCATCACATCCAAGGATGTGTGGGAGCCTCTACCATTGAGCAGTGGACTAACGGTGGACATGGAGTTGCATGGTGGTGTACCATAGTGTGTGGGACTGCATTGTGGAGTAGGAGTGTCCTACATCACATTGAGAACATGCGAGGAGTGATCGATGCCTTGACACAGACAAGGCATGAGACGGTATAAGGTGGCACAGTAGTAGTAGGGGATATCCAGCAGTGTACAAGGGTATGCCTCAGTGTGCAGTGGCATGTCGAGGAGTACATGGATGATCGGTGGTATACGAGGGCGTACGGTGCTACACAACAGGGTCTTAGAGTATTGCCTCCAGGGAGACTCATAGACAGGGACACCAGGCTTACCTTTGGGGGTAGTTCACCCAGGATCGATGGGGAAACAGATGAACGATACTTGACGGTATCTGTGGGGACTCACGCACCTGACCCTCTTCTACATCACTCATGGGCACAGTCGATTTTGTTGTTGTCCTTTGGCACCTTGGGCATGAGCAGTGGGGTACGCGAGGCTCACCCAAGATAGTTGGATGACACTCATCACACTAGGGGAGAGACTTCTCAGTAGTGGCACTGGGTTGGTGCACTAGTTGACAGCCACAGGTTAGGGGATGAGATGATCCTCTGTAGGGGTGGCACATCAGTCATCACTGAGCCTACGCTTGGGGAGCGGGTCATGAGGGAGATATGTGTCACTCTTTTCTCTGGGCATGTCAAGACCATGCATGAGCAGAGGATACTGGGTACGGCAAAGGTAGCATCCTAGTATGTGTCTAGGCTCCAGACAATGTATCAACACATTATCGAGAGGGTGGATGGTAGATCCAGTGGAGATGGTTGGCAGGGACATGAGGGATCCACATACCTTGAGTTAATTGCGAGTATCATATATCTATCTATTAATTGCATTCAGGGGGTGGATATTTGTCACATATGGCTTCCAGCGGTCATCGGTACTACACAGTGGCTAACACAGGGCAGTTTCGCATGCATCATATTTTCCCATGATATATGGACCCTCTATATTGGTCACTAGCAGGGACTAGAGATGAGACACGAAGGGATTCCCATAGTTGTCAAAGCTATGGTGCAACAGGTCCGACTATGGGATGCAGAGATTCAGTTGATTGATAGCCCATTCTGTCTCATGATGGTCAGAGTCATGACAGAGAGTGATCTAGTTCACTGTTGGGTTGGCACATGGGGGTACACAGAGGCCTTCATCGGATGGCAAGGCAGACTTTATCTATTTCTGCATAGATTTAGATCTGCATTCAGAGGGGTAGGTATTGGCATCACGACGATTCCTGGTCTGGATGAGCTTGTCTCTCATAGATCTCCTGCCACTAGGTCTCAGGAGAGGAGGATACAGTCTGTGCATGACAAGGAGTATCTCATGATCAGAGTAGCACAACATCAGCATGGTGGTACCTCTAAGAGATTAGCAGGATACTTGAGCATTACAGCTCTACATGACTCGATAAAATCTCGGGGTGAGCTATATACTACATGGGGAGATCATGCATATCTTCCATCGGGCTTTAGCGAGTCATTGATGAAGTGGCAGACTTCATTAGCATGGCAGGATGGTGAGTGGAGCAGGTGGAGCTTCAGGTTAGACAGGATGGCTTGGGATCCCAGCATTGAGAGATCCCTCCATATCAGAGTGATACAGAGGACAGGGAAGATTCAGTGGCGCATCTGGGACCCAAGAACATTTTACAGTGATGGTGGGGAGCATCAGCTAGAGAGGAGGCTTGTTCAGGCATTGCTTGAGGACAAGCAATTTTTGGCGGGGAGGACTGTAATATTCCCAATTAGCAGCAGCTAATTGGAAATATTAATTTTGACTAATTTTTCCTTTATAAAGTTAAAATATAAATAAAGTGGGTGAAGGAGCACTTAGCTCACACTTAGGATAAAAGCATTCCCTAAAGTCACTAAGGAGACATATCGAATTAGCATGGTGGGGCCTAGTGGCCAAGTGGCAGCGCAGGGATTGGTGGGGCCTAGGTGAGGGAGAGGCTCACCAAGCATAAAAGGAGGAAGGGTCCCCTCATTCTCATTCATTCTGATTATGCATTTTGAGAATTGTCTTCTTGACATTGAGCA